>CM026212.1:20478126-20982650 GCA_014839995.1 Xenentodon cancila
GCAGCACATTTTGTTTGCTGAAGTGTCCCTTCAATGAAAAAAAAACTTAAAAAAAACAACAACAAAAAAAAAAAAACACGCATTTTGGACAGTTACCATAAATGATTATTGATTGTATGCTTTCAAGCATAGATGTTCTTTTTTTCCATTCATTTTACTGTAATAACAGTTGTTAAGAGGGAGAAAAAAACTAATAAGAGGATTATGACATATTTCTCTGTAACTGTACAGATAACTAGCATTGCACATAATAGTATGCTTTTTTTTTTTTTTCCTTTTTTTTTTTTTTTGTTCTGAGCAAACCTTTTGTCTCTGTAAGTGTAGTGATTAGGGACAGTTTTGTTCTGTTGTGCTGGCCTCTCTGGGTTTTTGGTACCACACAGGTTTTCTGTTTTATCATTTCAAGAAATTACCATCTAAATAGAAACAAAGTAACACAAAAGAACACACTTAATGTGTAGACATATCTGTGAGGCGTATTCACTTTTGTTTTAAGGTCAGTTGTCGGTTTCTCTTTGATTTCTTCTTCTTCTTCTTCTTCTTTCATTTTTTTCCCCCCCGTGTAGATAGATCTTCAAGGAGACAGAATGTTGATGTGTTTCTCTGAAAGGTTTATAATGCATTCTGCATTAATATCAGGATTCAGAAAACACTTGTCCTTCTCAGAAACAGGAGAAATTGAACCTTGATGATCACCAGGCACTTGTTCTAACAAGAAGGTTGGCTGTTTTACTTATTAAAGAAAGAGCTTTCGGAGCCTGAAAAAAATTGTGTTTTTCCTTTTCTTTTTCATGGAGGAAATTTATTTATTTATTTGTTAAATAAAGGGTTGGGGAATGAAGGATGAAAGTAAGCGTAGTGGCACAAAGAAGTTTTTATTATTGGTTAAAGCTATGGCTTCTTATTTATTTCATTTTATTTTTTATTTTTTTTGTATCAGCTTCCAAGATGACTGACCCCATAATTGATATTTGTTGTAATAGTGAAGCTTGTTTGCCAACAAATAAATTGATGATTAAGATTTATCACACAGTTAAGACAGACGTTCTGGTGTGTTTACAAATTTTCTATATGGATAAAACACAAGGACCTGCAAATTGCAGTTTGATCAAGTATCTTGTTTCCTTTTTGTTGTTTTTTTTGTTTTTGTTTTTTTTTTATCATAAGTTAAGATTTCTCATTAGCACTCTGTCCATTTCAGTGCCAAGTCAATTTTGGCCCAGCAACTGTGGATGTGCTCTGTATGCTCTGGTCTGCTTAACAATAGAAGCAGTGATTTCATAAGCTGTAATAAATATTTCAATATCAGTGCTCGTGGAACCAATGAATTCTTTACAGATTCTGTATGCTTAACTTGACTTTGATGAGCTATGCAGGAACCACAGGAGTCAACTGGGGCATTCTTGCTGGCAAGAGATGTGAAGAGAGGTAAGCACGCACTTTCCCGCTGAACGCTTTGAGTTTTCATTTCCATATTCCAGCAACTGAAGAGTAAACCAGACGGATCAACGTATTTAACAAAAAGAAAACGATTTTTTTGAATGTTTTGGTCATTAACGGTGGAACTGATTTCCACAAAAAAAAAGCGCTATCCTGGAAAATTGCAATTCTTTAACTGACCACTGGGGGCTGGCTCCAAAAATAAGTCAATCCTCATTAAACCGGCTTTCTTAAAACATCCAACTTTGCAGTAGAAATATACGTATTCACAGCCTAGTTCAAAAAGACACTTTTGGTTCCCATAGCTAGATTTGACTTCCCTGACAGCTGTGTTGGGGGTGTATCTGAATGTGCTTCATCAGAAATAGTACAAAGAACCGTACAACAAGCTCAGAGACCACTGCCCCCCCCCCCTTTGGAAAAGAGGGTTATAAACCACAGCAATAACAGGCGATGGAATTGAAATGCATCCCTGAAACCGCTTTCTCCATACTGTGTGAGACTGGCTGAAGATTTGTCATGTCAGCTAAAAAAAAAAAGTAAAAGTAAAAAAAAAAAAGCACAGACAATGAGGTTTTTGATGAACATTTGGTCTTCTGACATGAAGGCTGTTCTGATCTCTGTGTCATCCAATGTTGAAAGCCCAGGTAACACGGGGGAGGAAGGCGGGTGGGGGTATCTGGACATGATGAGTAAGAGTTGAGGACGGCATTACTCCACAGACTTTCACTCCTGTCACTTCCTTCTCTCAGTGTGAATTCTCGGTTAGAAGTTAGGACACACGGTTAGGGTTAGAGTAAATCTGACTTGTTAGTGCAGACATTTCTAAATATTCATGGATTGTGGCAATTCCGTATCTTAGATGGGCACTACCCATAAAATTGTGATACCTCCAAATTTTGGGCATGTGGACATGACATTTGCGAGATAATATTGCATTTTGCACCCCAGGGGTACCGCAGATAACAGATCCAATCACAGCGTCTCCGACTTTTCAACAGGCTAATGAACATTGCGAAGCCTACAGCTCATCAAAACACAGATTCTTTAAAGATTTTGTTATGTTCGATTGTAAATTGTATGTAAATTTACGGCTGCGAAAAAGAACATAGATGCATGTAAATTGAGGTTTAACACAATTAGTAGGCTTTTTATGCTATAAATAAGCATTCCCGTCAGTGTTAATGTTTTAACTGTGTTTTATCGCAGGGCGAAGTTCAGAAACAGGTGTTGAAAATGAAGTGAACAAACTGAAACCCATTTGAATCTGCGGATGGAGTGACAGGTGCGATGGTACGAAGGCCCTAAACGCGACATGCTTGGCACTTATATAGTGCCACGTAACTTACACAGCTCTGACAGCGTCTTCCATACGGAGCTCAGGTTCATTCATAGGTGGAGGAGACTCTTATCAAGCTTTTGAGCCATTAGGCCCTTTTTACATGACTGCATATGCATTTCTAGAATTTATTATGCACAAAGTGAGATCTTGGAGCGACTTCCTAAAGTGGCTGTGCTTAACACATTTCACATCAAGTCTTACTTTATTAACATTCTCACCAGAACAGTGCCGTTTCTGCTGTTGCGAGCGAGTCATTAAGTAAGCATTTCGTAAATCACGTTTCAATTAACACGTTTAGAAGCCAACTCGATCTTAAATTAGCGTCTGATTTTTCATCAGCCCTGTGTACAGTTCACTAAATCCCAGAACGCAGAGCTGCAGAGGGTCTGGTGTTTGCTGTTGACACTCCGTCGGTTTGCGGCGCGCACCTCTGCAGCTCAGATGCTGGGATGATGCCAGGAAGCAGCAGGGGACAAGAATCACTGAAGTCTGGCTCATCTTTTCCTACGCAGGCCCGCCAGATGTTGACTGCTGGGATAAACGGCGAATTAGCTCCTCAGTCCGAGCTGCTTTCCGAGCTCTTACTTCCTGCATCAGACTGATGTTGGGAGATCTATTTTCTCTTCATTCTCATGTGTTAATAGCACATCATGGATGCGCTGGGCTTTCTAGTGGAGTAGGTCAGTGGAGGGAATTGCCAGACAGAAACCACACATTCTCTGGCTCATTTACTCCTGGATTTCAGTAAAAAGGGACAAAAAAAAATCTTTTGGTTTATCTTTCTGATGTTTTCATGATTTCTAGTTAAGTGTCAGCAGTTAAGACTGTAGGATATGAGCCCAATCTATGTTATGACTTTATACACTTTTCCCATGATGCTCACAGTTTTACCCAGTTACTCAGCCTCCACTTATGATGTAAGAGATTCTTTTTTTTTTCTTTACTGGATTTAAATATTCTGAGGCTTTTCTGTTCTTTACTTTCACCAGATGTGCTGTTTTATTTTATTGTAAATGCTGCACACAAAGAAACTTCAGCTCATTTCCTCTGAGCTGGTGCTGTGATTGATGGCTGAGTCATTGTGAAAAATTGCCAGAGATGTGTGGCTCCTCTCGTTAAGACGAGGAAGGGAAGAGAGAGAGTCGCAGCACTTTCTCTGGCTCATATGCTCACAGTAAGCACGGTCCCTCGCTTAAAGATATGACTTTGGGTGGACAGCAAGTGCTCTGGATGTCACCCCGCTTCACTTTGACTGGCATTTGCAAACTCGGCTGAGTTCATGAAATGTGCTGAAGATGTGACTCTGGCCCCTTCTCATTTTATAAATGAGATGCTCCCCAAGCTTATAAGCTGTCGTGACGTTGCTCAGCAACACGTGCATAAAATGTGCTGGTGGCTGAGCAGTGCCTGTGGACACTTATGATGGCACACAGATATTTACTGGGATATTGAAAGAGAGGTTCGTTTTATTTCATTTTAAAGCCTGACATCCCTTATCCACGCTGTGTACCCAACTGAAAATATTCTGGAGTAGCACAAATGTGTATTGATCACAGCGGCTGGGCCATATGACTATAGATTAAGATTCTTGATTGCTAAAGATTTATTCTTTGACTCTCTTGACTGTTCTTAAAACGATGGCAATTCAGAGTATTTCTGGTTGAAGTTTGTTTTGAAATCTCTCATGCTAAGCTTAAACACCAATAGTCAGTGTATTACTCTGGGAAAATACTACCCTGTATGTTGCTGCATTTACTTCATATGTCAAATATGTTTAGATGCAGTTTACGATATATGAAGAAACGCGTCTCTAGTCCCCCACGAGTCTCTGTGGCAAGCCATTTCACTGGACAATCCAAGGGACACGCGATATCCTTGTTGCCTACAGATAAGGATGACGTCCGCCTTAATTTCGTCCCTCCACCAGCATTCCAATCGTTCTCCAGTTTGGTTCGTCCCCAGCTCCATAATTCATTTATTTATTATACTTCTACATTATATACCTCCAAACAGATAGTAATTACTTTTGAGCAATATATGTATATATATATATCAAGAAGACGGCTTCCTTAAAAACAAGGGAATGTCTCGGGTCCAAATGAACACGTACAACACCGGTCCGAAACACAAAGATGCAAACCAAGCTACGATAAACAAAAACTTGTGATAAAAGCATACAAGGTTGCTTGTATAAGTAACTGTATTTCTGTGAGGTTTTAGAAGAAAGAACTGGACAGTATTGGGGGTTCATTGATTAAATCATTGAGTCTCCTATCAATTTGAACCTTGTGTACTCACAAAGTTTGCTGTAAAATATATGTACGCCCCAACTGCCAATACAATATAGACCAGTGTTCCTCAACCCCGGTTATCAGGGCCACTGTCCTGCAGGTTTTAGATGGTACTCTGCTTCAGCACACCATGATACAAGTAGCTGTGTCAACAGAGTTGTGCAGACCTTGATTACAAGCTGATGACTATTAATTAGAATCAGGTGTGTTGGTGCAGGGACAACCTAAAACATGCAGGACAGTGGGCCTTGAGGACCAGTGTTGAGGAACACTGATATAGACATAGGACACAGTAGTGCTTGTGTGAGTATTGAGTAACTCGCACTGGCTTTAGATATGTCGGGAGATGCAGAACAGCGTCAGGAGGCTGATGCAGCCGAAGTTCAAACAAAGAAGCTGCATGGACAGAAATAACAAATTAACGAAAGAAAAAGTACAAACCGGGAAGAAGCACGGTGCCAGAAAAGACACAGATGCAAGCAATCAGAGAAGATTGTGCCCAGGAAGGTCAAACTAGAACCAAATGCAGTAGGAACCAGACATTCAAAAGGCCAAACCAAAAGGAAGTAAAACCTCAGGAAAAGCACAGGAAAAGAAACCTCAAACCCAGCAGAAGAGCGTGCCATGTCCACTTAAATCCAACTGCATACCAAGAAACGTCAATGTACTCTTGTACGTCTACATTTGAATAATAAAACACAAAATCTCACCTTTTTGTTACAGTTGTCAGAATATTTGACAACTATTCTTGACAACATTTGTAATCTTGATTACAATTATACCATCCGTTTGTAGTGGGTTAAAAAAATAAGAAACAGAGACAGTGTTTGACAAAATGAGGGATAGTTTATTTGTGCAGCTGTATTCGTGTCCTTAAATTTGGCCCCAAAAAAAAGAAAAAAACTCTCCCTGTGGATACAATTTAAGGCTTTACTGTGGGTCTGTGTCCGTGACACTTTTAGGAGGAGTCCTGTCAACGGTTTAACACAGGAAGGGAGGAGCATGAGGGAACGCTGTGGATGTACCGATAAGGACCCGTGTCCATTTGTGAGTCATCTGGTCAAGGAAGTGGTATCGGAAAACCGACGTGTGGCCTCTCATGTCGTCGTCAGCAGCTGCGAATATGTGCTTTCACATACTGGAATCTGCAAGTGTGTATGCACAAGGCCAGAGAAACGCTTGTTTGTAATGCGGACAACAGTGTGTAAGTACGAGATGCGATGATATGAAGTGGCATGTTTCATATCACACCCACTAGTGAGAAATCAATAGTGATGCTTGGCAGAATTCCAAACGAGGGGAAAATCAATGTAATCTTTTCGGCTATGTGAATTGGGACAATTTGACAGCTTCAGAATACAAAAGAAAAAAAAAAAACTGTTTCGTATTTTATTTTCAAAGTCAAGACAACATTGATTCAGAAGGTGAGTTTCTTTAGTTTTTAATGTCTCAATTCGCTCGGTAACTAAATGTTTACATGCAAAAAGTTAGAAAGGCTTAGAGGGAAGTTTAAATACTTTTTACAATGATAAATTAAATCTTAGATGTAGACAAATGTTTTCAAAGAACAAACGAGAAAAAGGAAAACATCTGACGAGAAGCCGAGTTGCGGGATTGTTAGCTGAAGTGCTCCTGATGCACCCTAAAATTTAATCGATTCTTCCTTTGGCAATGCTCCAGCTCATCAGCAAGTTTAATGAAATTCTGCCCGGTAGTTTGTGCGTATAATCTCACTGACAAACAAACAGCACTGATCATATTTTTTACTCAGCTCGGAGGGGGAATAATCTTACAAGCAGCTTACGTCTGTCCTTAATTTGCAGTTAAGTTAAAGAGTTAGAATGGCTAAATATAGTTGTGTAATGATGAGAAACATACCAAATTAAAGAACCCTTGAGGCGGTTTGAAAAATGCTTAAAGACTTCTCTTTCTTCTTTAGAGAGCTTTATTCCCCCAGTAATGACCCATCCGCACCTTAAAGTGCCTCGGATGTCACTCTTTTGCATCATTAGAAACCCACAGATCTGTGAATTTTCAAGATTAAAAGTAGCCAAGTTAAGCAAAAAAACCCCAAATGTTTTGATTCTTTAATTATTATTCTTATAGTTATTATTTGACACATCGGGTCTGCAACCTGTGACTTGCTTTTACAAGCATGTTTTAAAGGCTAGAACTAGTTTTAAACGCTTTTTCATAAAATACGAGTAGATGATCAATACTGTCAAATGATTCTACCTCGGTCTCTGGAATTATTAAATTAACTGAGGATTCTTAATAACATTTTATTATTATATTTTGACTTGTGTGCGTCCCGTGTTTTCATAAATCATGTTATCCTTGAATATTCTTTATGCCCGTCATGCCCCTGACTTTTGGACAGGGATGAAAACTCTTCATCATTACCTGTCATTCCTTTATTTTATGACTGTATTGGGGCACTTTCATCTGGTGGACAGGTAAACGGGCCCCTCGTGCCACAAGCAAACAGGTCACGTGACGTCCACGAGAATCCTCTCTGCAAGTTCATTTGGAAGATCATTTTCAGTCCACGGGCCTCAGGAGAAGCAGCACGCTCGCTTGGGAAAGCGGTGATGATTGTCCGGGGAATTTTAAGTGTTACTGCAAGTCACAGAATGGAGCGTGCTGTCCATAACCAGCGTGACTACAGCAATATGGTGTACTTTGTCACTTCTTTAATTCTTCGTCTGCTCTGCAGGCTTTTCGTATTCACTGGAGCTCCTGTGTACAGTCTGTTTTAGACAAAAGTTAACTAAAGTGTATCATATGCTCCACTGGCATGGGATTAAAATTATCCAGGGACCTGCGGTGATTTTTATTAACCACGGAGGACGTCTGGGATTTTAATCCCGTCCGAATGCGCCATGTCTGTGATTTTCAAATTAAAAAAAAATTCCACAGCAAATTACCTACCCTATTTCAGCAAACACAGAGGTCGTGAGATCTTTTTAATCCCGTCCGAATGTACGTCAGTAATTCGTGATGTGTGGGCTGAAAAAAAGAATGATCTCGTCGCCTTTACTGCTTCTTTCCCGGTGTAATTTTGGCGGGACATAGTGTGATACTTTATTACAACTTCAACCCATATCCACCCTATAGAGTGTAATAACCTTATACATTTAGATTATGAACATACAGAAATTATTAAACATTAAGCTTCATGTGGACACTTATGAAACAAGAAGACCTTGATCAGATGAGAAGAAGAATGGTGAGATGAAGACACATCGCACAGTAAGAAACGTTCTTTCATCAACCTCAAAACCTCTCTAACAGCATAAAACTTAATGGTAAAACACGGACTTCCCTTATCCAATACGAATGGGCTAAACTAAATATAGATGACGGTGTGTAATTTAGAATTACCGCAGATGCAGAGGTTATTTTAGTCCAGTGTGAAATGGTACATTAGACAGTGATGTCAGCAATGATATCCCGGATAACATTTCTTTAAAGCTGTTATGAAAATCTTTAAAGTGTGTTTCCAAATCCAGACTGATAAACTGATGACAGCTAACAAGAATGTAGTAAAGATCACAAAGCTTTTACGTAGAACCTTCAAGTTCCCAGGTCTCTGGAAGAGGACAAGACCTGGGAAAAAGGTGCTTAAATCCTTCCTTAATTATACATTTTACATTAGAAATCTTTTTCATTTAAACGTTAGAGTGCATTATTTCAGTCACCACACTGAAACGATTGCAGCGATGCAAAGCAAAAACACAACCAAGAACAGCATCTCAGAGAGCATGACGCTTCAGAAAGTGCAATCAAGATTTGGTAATTACAGCTTTTCAAAACCGAATGACAAAAAAAAGCACAACATTCAAAAACACAAGCTTTTTGAAGTGGTGAGCAACATTTTGCACAGTGACATGGCAAAGAAAATCCACAATAAAGATGTTTTCTGTTCCTTCGAGGTATCTGGATTATCTAGTGTTTCCCGCAGTTTTTACTGAACTCCAAAAGTGCATGAATTGCCGATATTGCACCGGTGGCACACAAAGGTCATTTTTAGTGAATCAGCATCATAAATTTTGTTGCTGCAAGGTTGTGTCAACCATAATGACAGTGTAATTTTGTTCTTGTGCACCTCTAGATGAATGATAATGCAGCTATAAAGGTAAAATAGTCCTGTCTCGGAGCCAGATGGCATGTGGTGATGATGCCTGGCTCGCAGTCAAGGTGGACAGCAGACGAGGGCGTACTCTGACAAGCCAATAGATTTCATACTTGCCATTGCCCCCATCCATCCCACCTCCATGGTCAATCAGCAAAGATAATCTTTTGAATTAAGAGAAAAAATCCAGGGTGAACACTTTGATGAGATAAGTACCCTTTGTCAGTGTTGGCGATGGTATTTTAATTAAATATATGAACACATAGTCCTGCCCCAGATGCTCAAGTCTAAACAAAGATAGCATCATCTAATCAAAGGCAGCCCTGGAGTGTTTCAAGGGCAGAATTATTTTCTATTAGGGCCCTTCTCCTCAGGGATTAAGCCAATTTTCTTTATGATAGAATCAGCATATTGTAGATTGGATGTGGTGATTGTGTCACAGCAGGGTGGGTGGCTGCCTCCAAATGCTTGACCAGCATCTTAAATTCTTTTAGCATGAAGGCAGTGACTTATTTTTTCTTTGCATGTCCAAACAAGTCATTTTTTTTGTCTTGATTGCTGTTTTTTTGTAGAGAAACGGAGGTTCCTGATGTTCGCTTACAATGGCACTGTTTGTTTTTCATATATTCTCACATACCCCATTGATCACTTGACCTTGCTCATTATAATCAGTGTTACTCCACAATAAGCAACACAGACGGAAAAGATAAAGCGCACTATTTTGCATCGTTTTGGTTTCGACCTGCTGATCAAAGGGTTGCAACACCAAACCAGGAGCTTTGTGCGAAGCCTCAGTTATATGGTCCTCTGGATTCTCTGTGGATGCTGTTGATTGGACACTGCTGTGAACCAGCAATTTAATGAGATCTCCTGAAGGGACGATTTCACTAATGTGTACACATCTGCTTTCATCACGGGAGCTGGATGTGGCTGCAAACTAATACCACCACCAAATTCGATCATGGATGCTAGAACACTGCAGCACGGGGTTAGTTTTACAGGATCAAGTCGTAAAATGCCATGTTCTCTAATTGGGCTGCAGAGCGGCCGTGTGATGGTTGGATTTCTGGAATGAGTTGAGATGCCCTCGGGAAACTCAGGGTCAAGTTGTACGAATGTCCGGAGATGTTAAATTTTCTTCCGTGACCTTTTAATCTATGCGGTGACCTTAATTGTTTTTCTCATTATTATTATTATTACTATATTCTGTTTGTCTTTAAATATAGGAAATCCCTTCTTATATCAGAAATAATTGTATTCATTTAGAGGGAATTTTATTTAGCCAACATGATGTAAAACGCTTAGTTTTCTTTAAATCTTCAGTTCCACGGATTTGGTTTCTAAGAGTTGGATCTCTTGTGCAGCAATTAAGTATTTGATTTCAGACTTTGATTATAACATTCAAGTAACTAATCGCCTGGCTCTCCTTGCACCTTCTTAATTGGCTTAATTTCAGTCAATGGCTCCCTGAGACAACATCAGTCAAAGGTATAAATTCCAAGTATCTTCAGAGTGAATGTGCACGGCATGCACAATTATGAAAGAAGTGATTACTGAGACCATATTGTTTTGACAGGCATTAATTAACTCTGAGTTACGTAGTCTAGACAGTTTATTGGATAAAGTTATTTTATGCTTATGAATATTTGTTTACAGAGGCAATGTGGAACTTGGTTATCCACACATTTCTATAGGGATAAAAAATTGTTGCTCAACTTCCTTAAAGCATGTAAAAGTGTCAAAAACAGAAGTCAAAACATTTCAGAGAGATGCAACACTTGTGATTATCAGACAAGCAAGCATTTTGTGGTCAATTTTCTAAAGGTCACAAAAAAACACATGATAGAAAACAAAAGTAATATAACTAACATGAGAAAATAAAAGGCAAATCTTCCAGAAAAATATTACTTTGGAACACTATTCAAGAACTAAAACATACCTGGCGAGTCCAGAAATCTAAAAAGCTGTAAAGAACTTGAATTTAGTTGAATTGACTTGTTTAGAGACATGGTTGAAATAAGAAAGCCTAAAACGGAATCACCTTAAAGATTCAGGACCCAAAGCACGAAAACTGGACCAAGAAATACCTGAAAAGTCATTTCAAAGGCTTTCTGGAAAGAATAGTGACTCATGATGGAACAGATGAATGGACCTGGACTGGTCTTATGGTCAAAGGACATCAATTCCAGCCAGGTTCCATCAGACTGGAGTAGAGTTTATGGTTTGTGGTACGAAGATGGTCTTAAAATTGACCCACAGACCTGCTGAGCTTCAGCCAGTGGTTCATGAAGAAGTCTGCAGGATTTTAGAGGGCCATGATCTGAGTGGAGGACAATCTCCCACCACACAGGTTTTGGTTTTCCACTGCTTCGCTACCGAAGAAAGGCCTCAAGGATAACAGAATAATTACCAGATCCGCTTTGTCATTGACTTAAACCCTTTTGAAGGCCCCCCCTTAAAGCTGGGATTTATGGTGAGAAGTGAACATGCACTTCTTCAGAGGCTGCAGAAGCTGCTTCGGAGAAATCATTATTCTCACCATGAACAGATCAAGAAGAGTGCTTATTGGTTGCTGAATATCTGAAATTATTTTTTAAACCGTGTGTAATACATAATTAAAAACTGGAGCACTACAAATCCAATTAATTTTACAGTATATATCAGCCGTGAAACATAATCGATGAGAATGATCCAATATTCCATATCTATGCCTGGTAAATGTTAATTAAAGGAATTTTAGTCCTTTTCTATCTACAGAACAACTTGGTGTTTCCTCAAATAAAGTACTGGCTTTGTTTTTCCATGGCATTCCTTTTGGATTAAATCCAAACTTTACCTTATTTTGTACTTCCTTAATCAACTTTAGGAAGGAATACATGTTTGGGTTATTGTCTCGTTACATGACATGCCCTTCTCCTGCAGTCCAGTTCAGATACGCCTCCTGATGTTTTCCCATAGAACTCGCATACAGACATGATATTTTGGGATTGATTTGGGACTAATTGATACTGTCACTGACATGTTCCACAGATAAGACAACTTTCTTATGCTGGAATGCAGTGTCTTTCATCCATAAAACATATTTTCATCATCCGTTAAGCATGTCAACATGATCTTTAATTACTCAGAAATATTATTATTATTAGGGAAAGTGGCTCTTTATGTATAATCTGTGGACATTTCACTTATGGCAAGGTTGACAAGAGTTTTTTTTTTTTTCCATTCATGCAAAGTCCCTGTAATTGTGAATTGGTGAAGCTAAAAGTCTTTAGAGATGTTTTTATTCATCGCTTTACGTCTGAAGTGTAGGAACAGCTCCTTTTCGGAAATTGTCTTTCTTTCTGTCATGCTGCACTTACAAAAGTGAGTAGTGTGGATCAGACAGATCCCTATTTCTTAAAGAAATCAGGCTGCCAGCTCAGACAGGTGGCATCCCATCAACTGAAAAACCTTAACTATAATTTCATCCTCAAACTCCAAATATGAAAGGTTCATATAGTTGTGGCTTTTAAGGCCAAATAATATTGTATGAGTTCTCTCCATGAATAAATGACCAAGAATATTTTCCTCTACTTACTTGTCTCTCTCAGTTCTGATTGATGCTGCCTGTTTGCAAAAAAGAAAAATAACATATTGCTGACCTGCTGCTGAATGCTGCCACTTTGCCTTTGAAGATGCATTAATTTGAGAATAAACTGACATTTCCAGGTTGTTAAATGCTTGTTTGTGGTAGAGAAATAATACAAAAGGGAAAACAATACCTGATGATAGTGGATGAGATATACAGCAATATCTCCCCCATAACAGACAAAAAAAGAAACGCCAATGGAATTGCAATGCGTCGCGGGTCTAAAGGATCTATATCAATCTGTGAGTCATATCTTCCAATCTCGTTAAAAATAAATGAAGTTATCGATACGCAGTGGCACAAACAGAGAGAGAGCCCAGTAAAGACATTTTTACAAGACAAAGGGCACCAAACCCAATCATTTTATTCAAAATCTATGGGACTTGTATCAAAATGTCATTGGACTTAGAGTCAATAGCTCACACTGAGTGACTGAGGGAGAACTTGCGGTTGCTTTTAATGAAGCAAGAAAAAAACAGTTTATCTGGCTAGATTGACTTTAGGCAATTACTTTAAGGACATTCCTCAATCAATAAAACACTACCTCTGGTTTGTGTGTGTGTGTGTGTGTGTGTGTGTGTGTGTGTGTGTGTGTGTGTGTGTGTGTGTGTGTGTGTGTGTGTGTGTGTGTGTGTGTGTGTGTGTGTGTGTGTGTGTGTGTGTGTGCGCGTGTGTGTGTGCGTGCGTGCGTGTGTGTGTGTGTGTGAGCGTGTGCAGGTGTATTTGTAACAATGCAATATTTTTGATAGTTTGACTGAAAGTGATCATTCTTGTGACTTTTTACTTACTTATTCACCGTTGCCGTCTTGACATCGCCGGCTGACAGACACCTTTTTATGAACGTTCTTTTGTTTTGTGTAATTGTGTTTTATAACCATCCAGTCGGCTTTAAACAGCTGTCAAAACTAAATTCCTACCAGCTTTTATGAGAATAAAGATAAAAGTGAGCCCTAAAACATTGGCTTTGCTCAGGGGTTAATGTGATTCAAAAATTTAAAAAAAACAAACTTTTCACATTTAAATCTGCGAAATGGCCTTTTGACTTTAGGGTAGTGTAGTGGACCCCATGGACACCAATCCCACCTATGACATAGGTTCTGTACAGAGGCTACCATAAATCATACAATGGTTAATAAGGTATGAATTTGGGGGAGCACTTATTTTTTCACTGTAAAGAAATGTTCAGAGTCAAGTGTTTTACTTCCACCTTGTATAACTCTGCCTATTTCTAAAGG
This sequence comes from Xenentodon cancila, assembly GCA_014839995.1. Classification (NCBI taxonomy): domain Eukaryota; kingdom Metazoa; phylum Chordata; class Actinopteri; order Beloniformes; family Belonidae; genus Xenentodon; species Xenentodon cancila. Next base: position 20,492,198 of record CM026212.1, read on the forward strand.
GACCAGTTCAGTGGATTCAGGATATAAATAGATTTTGTGTGTAAAGGCGTTGCCTTCAAGCATAAATGGTGTTAACTTTGACTTTAGAGAACCAACTATTATCCTCGAATACATGAAAGGTTTTAATGTAAACGTGGAGCTTATAGAAAAAGAATTTCCTTCCTTTTTAAATGTTTTGTCTTGCATCAGCTTGCTTTGTTTTTTTATCAAATGCATGTTTCGTTTTCCTCTCGGCTTGGCAAGTGACACCAAGGTTACGTGAGAAACAGTAACCACTCTGAAAGTGACACTTTTCATGGCATGTTTGTATTTTCACTCCTTCAAACCAAAAGACTTGTCAAGTTTTGGATTGTCTGATTAAAATAAACGACAGGTTTGCTTACACACTCAGAATATTGGCTACTTGCTAGACAGTTTGAATATGATGTTGTCCTTGCAATAAAAGTTGGGCCTTCATCTACTCTTTTTTTCATCCCCCTGATCCATCAAAATGCCAAGTTTTGTTATTGTTTTTCATGTACTTGAGTCTCTAAAGGTTTTGAAACATACCCACATTGCAATATCTTTGCTGGTTTGAATAAGACCAATCAATTAGGGTATTTTTGAGGTGTCCTCCCCTTAAACAACAAAGAAGCAAAGTAAATATTTTGGAGTTACACAAATTATCCCTTAATTGCTTTTTTAATGTTCCTGCAACATCTGTGTGACTGCCATGACCTTCTGTTCTCTTCTGAGATATGTCTTTCAGTTGAAATCCTCTCTTCATCTAACCTAAAGTAATGGCTCCAAAGCTTACAAAGATGTATCTCAGCTCAGATCCCCAGCTTCACTTGTGTCTGTTATCGTGGACAGTTGTGATATTCTCTTGCCCGCGAAGGCCTAACCATGACAAGTCTTCAAGCCTTAGGCAATACACCTTTTCTAGAAGATCAGACACGAGTGAACCAAATGGCCTTGTCTTAGGAACAGTTTATGACAACAGATGACTCCAACACACGGAAAATATACTACTACTACTATGTCTTCTTTTTTTTGGGGGGGGGGGGGTTGGGGGTTGATGATACAACTGAGAAAATGGCCTTAGCAGTTGTGGCATCGCAATTTACAATGTTCTATGAGGTAGGGGTTCTTTCTAAGGTAAAACCTCCACTTTTCGAACACCCAAATGCTCAAGCATTTAAAAAAAAAAAAAAAAAAGTTTTTCTAAAAAAGAAGAAAAATACAGCACTACATTCCATGTACGTCAGGTACTTCCAGATGTGGTTTTTCTACGGTTCCTCTATGAATAATTACTAAAAATAGAACTCTATGAATGAATGGATGAAAGAACCTCCCATAGGACAATTTATGTGGTGGGATTAAATTAAGAAAGCTTTCTGATGCCATCACATCACCCAGAGCATCTGTCTGTGTTTTCATAACTATACATGTGCCATTAGGAGAGCTGAAAAAAGCAAAACGTGCCATTGCTTATTTAGTATTTCAGCCTGTACTATGTCAGTTCGGTGCTGTTCCCGATGGGTCACCCAGCTGGTAAGTGGATTGATTAAATTGTACATTTTTTAGTGTGTTAAATTTATGTGTTTATTTTTTATTATTTTACAGTGAAATTAAAGTAAAATGTTGTCACTTTGGACACTTTCTTTCAGAACAAATTCTAATATTTTTCAAGCGCTTTCAAGGTTCACTTTTTATTATTAAATTATTAATAAATTACATATTTATATGAATACATGCACTCAAAATGTTTTTTTTTTTTAACTTTTAAAATGATTTTTATTGCATGGTAATGAACTATTATTTGTAAAATGTATTTATGTTTGCTGACCCCAAAACTCGTTACTGTGATTTTTCTATATCTGAAGAATGCATGTTCAATCCTACACGTCCTTTTTGCAGACTTTTAGATCTGTTCATGGTGTTATTCATGTTATTCATTGTGTCAGTGTGTATCGTTTTCTTGCCAAGTGTCATTGAAACAGCAGCCTTGCATCCTGTCATTGGTGAGGAAGGTCCAGGCGGAACTATTGTCATTTTCAGCCCTCTGAATTGTGTAATTTTTCCATCCAATAAGCATACTGTTCATTTAAATTGCCTTTTTTTTGTTGTTATGAAAGAAAATTATTTTTCAAGCATTTTCAAACACTTTATCAAAAATCAAGCATTTTTCTAACCTTGAAAACAAAACAAAAAAATTCAATCACATTCAAGGATTTTAAGCATTCGTATGAACCATATATGTTTTTTTCAATTACTTTACTTTTGTAGTGTCAATGTGTAGCATTTGGAGCACATCAGACTTATTTTACAGCTAATGCAGCTTTGCAATATTATGCAATATTGATGATTTATAAATACATTCAGTTTGGATTCATTGCTTTTGTCAGGGTCCATCAAAAGGTTTCCGTGCCAATGTGAATATCTGTAATGCCAGCATGAAGGTTTTTTTCTAATTAAACCGGCTCCTACAGATCCCCGTGACCCTGAATGAGTAAAAGACGGTATAGATCATGGACGGATGGAATGATAAACCCATAAAACAAAATAACTGAACCTCTGATCAGCTGTTCCAGGTTATCTTCTTGTCTTCTCGAGGATTCACTTTGGTGTCTATTTTCTTGCAGTGCCCTTGTAACTTTACTATGAGTTCTGAATAGCACCACAGAAGCGCTACAAGGCAGCCTCCAGTTATAAAAGGTACAATTTCATTGAATCAGCTTCATTATTCCTCTACCATATGTGACCATTAGAAAAAAAAAAAAAAAAGATAGCTCTTTAATTGTTGTACTGTGGCAATACCTAAGCGCTTCTGCCAACAGCTGTGTCTAAGGCCATGCTGAATTGCCTCTATTGCTTTGTTTGGATTTTCAGATTCACATCAAATGCCTCACCCTTCACCTTTTTTTCCTTTTATTTCCCTAGCTCTTCCGTTTTTTTCACTCCTCGGATGATTTCAAGAGGGCGTTCTTTGGCTAATGTCACACTGCAAACTGCAATCTGATTTTGTTTCGTATATCTGATCAGAATCCACTCTTTATGGCTGATCCTTCACATTATATATCGCAAGTGATCAGATCCGGTCTGTGCATCCGTGCTGTTCCCTGATCTACGTTTCTATGGTAGCTTACATGTCTAAAATGGATGTAAACAAACAAAAATGGAGGTGGTGAAGTGGTTTTGCTACTGTTGCAGTTGGTTAAGTTACAAGAAAGTGCTAGAGATGGAGGAGTCGTCCCACGTCACATCTGCCACTCCTGTTAACATAGCTGCTGTTTGTGTAATGAGTAACGCAACAAACTGTCTAAAATCCTAGACCAGACCGTCCAGATCAGGATGGATGTGCACGAATCTGATTGGACTTGTGTTTGAAATCATCAGTCAATTTCGGGGGTAAAAAATGTGATTTGTCTGTACAAACTGAAAAACAATTGTATGGATAGAATTTGGAAATGGTAAAAAAAAAAAAATCGGATATGATTTATTAATTTGAACATATCCTTGATGTCTAGTGGAATCACCTGCACATACTGACGTAGTTTTTGTCGCAGGTGATTTTTAGGTAGCAGCAAATCTACTATGTAGGTGTTGCTTCGTTTGTCTATTGATCTTAAAACATCTTTTTTTTTTTTACACTCATTCAACTAATGCTTCATTTATATGCAATATCATGTCTCCAGGGTTTCTGCTGAGAACAGCGAATGCAATCATAAGGCAGCGTGATCTTAATTATCAAAACTCCATATTCTTTATTAGCATAATAGTTCTGGTTCAGACCCGAGCACACTCCAACAGCGGAAGCCAATAAACAGTTCATCAAACTGACCGATCCGGAGAAGGAAACTGAATTTAGCAGCGTGATTTATGGGGTCAATGTGCTGGCTGTGAGGGACACTTAAACATGTCATTTCAATCATAGCAATGCTTGTATGAAAGAAAAAATTTGATTACCATTTTCAAGCATCTTTCTGCATTGTATACTAAAAAAACAAAGGTGAAAAAAGCCCTCAAGGCCCATCTGTTTAAGGATTCTAGACACGATGACAGTTTAGCATCGAGCTTAAGAGGAAGAATGTTTGTCATTTTCCATGAACGTTCTCCCAGAGAGTGAACTCATAATAGCAGCGCGTGTACAATTTCTTTACACTTCAAACAGCACGCCGTCAGTGTCAGGGCTTGTGAACTTTGCATTTTTTATGTGCTGTCATGTTTTGCCACTGACTCAAGTGATATAACTTTGCTTATGTTTCTTTTGTGTGTGTTGACACAAGTTTTGTGCACGAAGCACTGATTTTGCCAGTCCTATATAACCGCATTGGAAAAATGTTTTTCTTCACAGGCCGCCTGGCAGAAATGGCAGCTCATCCAAGCACTGCTGTATTTGTCACAAGTAATTAATTTCCCTCCCATAAAAAACACCCACCGGGATGATGGAAAAGGTGGGTTCATTAACCCTCCTCACCCAGGCTTCCTGTGGCACTTTACAATGTATTGGTTGCTCCAACCGCCTGTAGCCACAAAAAAAAAAAAAAAAAAAAAAAAGTGCAGGAATGACACACTTTTATTCCAATATGGCTGTTTTGCTCTGGGAATAAAATAATTTGCTTGGCAGCTCAGTCCAGAATTTTCAGATGCTTTCACAGCTCTTTCACACTCCGTTTCTTCTTGTGCCCGAGACACATCAGAAGACATCCTTTGCTTTGCATCATTCTCTCCTTCCTCCCCAGTGTCTCTATATTCTCTCCATCTTGTCTCACCTCCTGTCACCATCTTGTCTCACCTTCCCTCCATAATGCTTGAGTTGAAGTCTGTTTCACCGTTAATGTTCAAACTGACATTTGATGCCCATGGAGAATGAATGAATACGTTCTACTACACAGATTGTAATGAAAAGCCCCAAAACTGCTGAATTTCAGAGATGCGGAATAAAAATAAATAGATAAATGAGCATCCCGGCGTAGCCCAGCGATGACAGGAGCCACAGTGGTGGGTACTTCGGCATTCCAGCTTGAATGTGTTATTTTCTTGCTCTGGCTTTCTTTTACTTTCTTTTATTTTCGGTCAATGCTAACAGCCTTCCCTCTTGAGAGCGCTGAAATATTCATAGATGTTATCATCTAACAGATGAAAGCTTGTTAAAAGTGAAGGGAGCAGCATCTGCACTCGGATGCACCCTCCCATAGTGTTAGCATGGAAGCTATTACTTGAGGGGCGTCTTGACCGCCCGAGGTTCTCTGCGGAGAACGGAAATGACTTGTTCGTATATGGAGAACAAATACGATGATGGCCTGCAACCAGCGTGGCCGCCTTGGGGAATTGGTAGAAGGTTTGGGTATAGCCTTGTGAATATTTTTTGTTTTGGTCTGTTTTTTGGGGCTTCAAGCATGATGGTTATGCATTTATTTTAAAGTTGATTTGAATAATCTGTCAATATGAAATATTAATACAGTATTTTGATTATCTAATGGCACAGAAATAACTTTTTTTTTACGCTCAATATTTTCATTGGAAAATCTAAAGCAAGAAAATATCTAGAATATTTAAAAATAAAGTAAACTTATCTGTGCGTAATTTGTAGTGTTCATTTAATATGAAATATGGGATGATTTTAATGCATAAAAAGGGGAATCAATTACCTGAGAACTCTAGATGTACTGCCAGCAAATTTAAATTAGATTTTGATGAACGTAAACCTGGTTTATGCTTGTAGTTGGCAACTATTTATGTAGCTCATGTAAAGCACAAAAAACATTTATGCTTGTCATTTGTGTTGCTCTGTATTTGCACCACCCAGGGCTAGGTGGACTTTATAGGTTTCTGCAGCGCTGTAGTTTGCAGTGCTGAGCTTAATTTTGCTTACTTTCTATATACATTTCAGATGTAGCCGTGCTGCAAATAAAGCATGTCTAATGTAAGATGGAGCTGATTAATGTCGAGCTACAGTTTTACTGCCATTACAGCTACTTTCCTTTCTACCCGCCTTGAAAACCACAAAGAAAGGAACGTAGCAGGAAACACAATGCATTGAAGAAGAGGAAGAAGAAGAAGAATGCTACCACATAGATCAATTTGTTTGCGTTTTTTAGGTCTCTGTCGACACAACATGTAACATTTGAAGAGAGATGCATATTGATGTGCAGTGTAGTTTTGGGTTCCCCACTGCAGTGGCGATATGCCCTCAGCTCAAGGCTGAAGCATAAACTAGGCTTAACCTATGTCACTGAATGCATTTTTTTTCTTCTTTAATGGCAAAATTGTTATTTTTACATTTAAAGATTTTCTTTTACTCTACAACAAAGTGTGTGATTAAGGCTTTTTCAGTAGAGAGTATTTGAATTACAACTGGGCATCCCCATAAATAATCTCCAACAATCTTAAATTTTAAGCAGTTTGAGAGGTGACATCATACATTTTGTTTATAGTTGATATTAATCACTTAATTCAATTGAAATAATTACTTTGGACAGCTCTGCATATTAACACTATTAAATTCCAGTCAATTTGCTTGTTTTTCTGCTAAGGTGATATGAGTGTTGCACCTTATGGCATACTGACATAAGCAGATGGGCTGCAGTTGGCTCTCGGACACGGGCGTATTCGAAGGTTGTGTATTAAGTCTCAGTGCGCTCCCTGCGGCTCAGTCTTGGCACCGCTAACAGTCATTCATCTACTCAGTCATCTCTTGTATCATTCACAGACATCCCACCGCCCCTAAACCCCAGGGGTGTTGGGAGAGACTCGGAAAGATTCCGAGGACACCATGCATGGCACCATTATCAGAGCCCGGTAATGGATTACCTCTATGGTCAGCCTGTCACGGACAATGTTTTCCCTGACATTTCATGTAAAGTTCTCCTCCCTCGTTGAAATATTGTTTTGCAGCAGCCAGGCGGTGATTGTTTGGCCAAATTGGTTGTCACTGTGTTGGCGGTGTGATTCCCACTTTTCCCCTCATTGTTCTTTCTGCCAATCAATCCTAATGTCCTAACAGTGTGTTCCAGATGTGATTCGTCTTTAATATGTTGGTTTTTGAACAAGAGAGATGCACATGCAGACATCACAGGAAGTAATGAACTGACAGTCTTTATTGTCACGGATAGAATCCTGCTTGTTAGCTCAGAGGTCACATTTTTGTGTAGCGTTAGTCATCATTCTGGATTATAAAATTGGATAGTTAAAAAAAAAAAAAAAAAGGAATGTGCTCATCTTGTTGTACCTAGTATTGTGCAGTGTTTTGTTCAGTAACTGTTTGATGAGAATTAGAACATTTATCAGATCCTTGGCATAAGTTTCAGTTTAGAAATTAATCACAGCTAATGGGAGTAGACAAATAGCTCAAAAGAGGCGAAAAAAATGTCATATTTTGTTAGGTCTCCAGAGGAAAACTGAAACACAGACTCCAGCTCTTTTCATAATCTGTGCTTGTAATCATAAATACTAATTGAACCTATCTTGTTAATTTTGTATGGTTGGTCTATGTGCTTTTAATAACGTTTATTTTTCTCACCAGATTAGTCGTGAAAAAGAAAACAACACAACACAAGTTAGACTGCAGCTGCATTTTATTTGACAAAAGCTGAGACAGAAATGCAAACATAAGCGTGTGATAAACGGAGTATGCTCCGTGTTTTAGTAGTTTGTGTGGTCACCTGTCAGCAGTGACCTGAAGTAATCATGTTTCGTTATCACATTGTCGTGCTGGGGTATTCTTCTTTCCAACGTTGCATCAATACACAGATTTTTTGTTTTGTTTTGTACAGCTCTCTTAATGTTCCACAGCAGCATTTTCATTTGGAAGCCAAACTTTTGCCATCAGATGGGCTTTAGAAATCCTTGGTATGCAGAGATTGTGGTGACTACATGACTGGAAGATACCCAGGAGCTGTGGCTATAAAACAATCCCAAACTATGGTTGATAGATGGTACTAGGTGCTTTGTGTTGATATGTATTTGGGGGGTACATTTGGAGACTACTTTCTCCAAATAAGATGCTGTGCATTATGGTCAAACATCTCAACTTTTTGACCCCACAGTCTTGATTTGTTCAAATGCAACTTTGTAAACCTAAGCAGTGCTAAGAGGTTCACCAGGCGACCCTTTACATCCCGTTATATCCCATTACATTTTTGGAATATGCCTCTGATACTGAAAAAGACAAACTGCTGCTTAGAAAAGTAAGCTCTGTCAACAACTACACGAATGAATTGTATGCCAGATTTGCCCACTATATCTACCAGTCTGACCAGGTTTGTGTCATGATATGACTACAAGGTTTGGCCCTAACCCTATAAGATGGGACAACTGCACATGGTAACAATCAGATTTCCTTTTCTTTAATTTTTACCCACTATTGGCCTGCCCCCCTATGTATAATTTGATTGGCCAGCACCTAGCTGGCCAATAACTACAATTTAATTGGCTTCTGACATGAGCAATTCCTCCAAAACATTGCTCACAATGTAAAGAAACACAATTGATTGGCAACTGTCCTGGATGTTGAAGTGTGTCATTTTTCCCTCTGTAGAATGAAGCATTTCAAGTTTCCCAAACTGAAGAGCACCACCAATTGAATCTCAAAGATCATTGATGATGTCTTTCCTTCTCAGTATTGTGTTTACACACATATGTTTGACCAGTAAACCGCCAAAACAACCTTCCTTGATATCTTCTCACACGCTGGAAAATTCTTACAGCTTCAAAATTATAGTGTTTTAATGCCGAAGAGTTTAAATGTCACGTTTTAAGTTATGAGGACGTGACGCAAATTTTGGAACATAAAAGTATAGACAGTATAGACGAGATATTCATGAACTAGAAACCTTTTATTAAAGTAATTAAAAAAATGAAAAGCATGAACTATTATTTACATGTTGTTTTATGGCTTGCTTATTTGCTTTTGAAGAAACAAACTTATTAAGAAGAAAATTAAAAAAGGCACAGTCCAGCCACACAAGTGAGGCTGTGCTGGAAATTAAATTAAGCCATCAAACTCAGTGTACTAATGAGAATGAGTTGCCACATCTTAACAGACTCAATGGAAAATGAGCAGGAATGTCAATCAAGTCTCTCAGAAACTCCCGGGGAATGTTTAATCAGTAAAAACAAGTGGAGGACACTTGTATCAGTTTTTCATTGGTATGCACATTGTGAGTAATACATTGTGCATGCATCAACTGCCTGGATTCATGTCAGGCAATTCACATATTATGACTGTAGCCAATTAGACTTGCACCTAACTTTACTGGGGCACTGCAGTTTCATGGGTATATTTGCCCTCTGAGAAATTCTTAGCATCACCTCTGAGAACGCTGTTGTGCTGTTCATAGATGGGAAAATCACCACAGGCAAAAATGAGTTTGACATTGGCCCAAGGTACAGGCAATGGAGGGTGACATATTCAATATCAAGAGAGTGGCAGGACTAAAAATGTCGTCAAGCCAGTGGCTGTACAGTAAGCAGATGTGGTAGACGGGTTCATCTGGGTTTGGATTTGAAAACGGCATTCTGAGCAGTCAAACACCAGGTAAATGTTTGTCCTCTGTCTTTGGTATTGACAATCACAAGACGTCACCGTACGAGTAAAAACACAAAGACTTATCTGGTTTAACGTATCAAGCATGAAATAGGAGGCTCCAATCACCGATATCATTATAAATAGCTTCAAATTTAGAGAAATTTAACCTTGCAAGTCATAAATATTAATTGCAAATCCATCAAATCCTTCTAAATAGTGTTGGACAAAGAAAATTTTAAAAATTACATCTATTTTGAAAAGCAATTTTGTGTTTTGCATATGTTGCAGGTCCACCAGATTGTCCTTTCCTTTCCCTATGAGATAATTTCAAAGCCATTATTTTTAACAAAACAGTCTGCTTTTTATCAGTTATTTTCATTGATATCCAGCAATGCTAATGACTGTTTCACTTGTCTGTGTATAATGCAAGATTGTTGTTGCAAGGCTTCAATTAGAACATGTGGTCATATTGTTCAGCTGTTCAGACACATACCAGTCCTCAAAGATAAAGTGAAGTCCAGTTCTGGTGGGAGATGAGACGGCATCATCGTTCATTGTTGGAGAGCTTGTAACTCCAGGCCGTACTGCCAGGGCAGATATATTTTTAGTGCTGGGCTTCAGCATTACATTTTCAGCAACCTACTTTGCAGTATAAGATGTTGATTTCCTGATTTTCGTCCCTCCCAACCTCTTTAGAACGCGTTCTTCACAACTCTGAGTGTTTTCATGGAACTATCTATCTGTCTGAGCAGCTGATGAGCATTTGTCCACTTATATTGCACCTCAGTGGATTTTAGTCCGCTGCTGGCGTCTGATTTAATCCGACCTTTCAGTCAGCTGCCTGTTAGGATGTTAGCCAGAGGAGTGTGTCATATTGAAGGAAATAACCCGGGCAAATCGATGAACTGTTTCTTGAAATGCCAATCAGACTTTGAACAGAGATCAGCCCGAGTTCTCTACATCCTGAGGTGTGAATCCAAGGTCAAACCTTTTAGAAATCCATTGTTACCCAGAATGTTACAGTTTGGACGACCAGATAGAAACCCGTCAAGAAAGACACCTTGTCTAACATGAGATGAAGGCATTGGGCTGACCTTTTGTTTTGCAATTACGGGGTAGTTTACCAGCCTGTCAAAGCGTTACAGAGCTTTACAACTCAGCATTACCAGTATTCTATTGAAGTTTAAAATCTGATATTGTGAAAAATATAATTTTCCTTTTCTGTCTTTTACTGCTGTGTTGCAGATATAGAGTATATATATTTAACAGGGTGGTGGTATAAAAAAACAACAACCTACCGTCCCATCAAACACAGGAGAGTGCTGACCAGCCAGTATTCAGGAGTCGGTTTCTATTAAGAGACCAGAAAAAGCTCCTGCACACGTCCTCCAGCCAGTTTATCCAGCTTTTTACAATGTTCCTCTCATGCGGCGAGCTGAATCAGAGACGTCTCTTGTTCTCAAATACAGCATGAAAAGGTACAAGTCAATATCCTGGAGTTACTTTCGGCCTGTTGTGCAAAGAATAAGTTAGAGCACATCATGGAGAGAGCGGTGTTTTATGATGACTTGATAGCCGATTCACACTGTTGAATTTCATATTGGGTTTTATATTTCACACACTGATTCTGCTCCTCATACCAGAGTAAGACGCTGCGTTTTTCTTCCTGCTTATGTTGAAAAATGTAGATGTGCTGTATACTCTTACACATTAACTACAACACTTAAAGGTTAAAAGCATAGCTTAATGAAGAGCACAGTCTTAACTGTGCCTCACCTTTGAAAAGCATAAAGAAGCATGTTAACATCTCATTTGGCGGTTGTACTAATTGACATTAATACATTGGTATTTGTGTCCAAGTTGGAGGAGTTGTAACTCTGGGAACATGGCCTACTATTAGCACTCTGCCATTTTCTTTGACATGGGACCATAAACAGTGGGCACAGCAAACTACTCACCAAATTAAAACACTAAGTCACTTTGAAGGCTTTACAGTATGATAAATAATGCTTGAAGTTGTATACTTTGTGCTAGTAAGACCAAATAGATTTTGCCTTCAGATTCAGTGTTACCAGATTAGCGTATTATGCTTCTAAAGTACTTCTCATCTTGAATAATGGCAACGCTTAACCAGATATTTTAAGTGTTAACCAGAAAAGATTTGCTTGAGAAAATGACTAAACTGTTGAAAATCAAGGTCCTCAACTAAAGATTTGGATTTTTTATAATCTGGAGTTCATAACATCATTAAATGATTTAGGCCCATGTCTAAGCTGGACGCCAAAAGTCTCCGATCCCTCAGACGACACATCATCGAGAACCGTTATTCATCAACGGCTAATATAATGGATAAGTGATTACTGTGGGAAAGCTTTGGCAGGAACTGCAACGCAAGACTGAAGTGGGGCGCCCGCATCTCTGGACTGTCTAAAAAACAAAACTGAACGAACCCCCCGTGATGACATGCAGAGGTGTTATGAAGAGTACTTTTAAAGCACCTTTTTGCTTTTTACTGCAGGGTGCCATGTGATCAAACAGGCAAATGAAGATTGCTGAGGTCAACAGTATGATTAAAAAAAAAGACGAACCAACTAGTTTACGAAACTGGCCTGGAGACAGTTGACGGGAACCTCGACTTAATATTTTGTTTCACAACCCTTTGAGGTGATCACTCCAATCATGCAACTTCTGTAACCCTCAGCGAGACTTCTGCATGAGTAAACTGCACCATCTGTCTCGGGTTTCCAGGGTTTCATTTCGCTTCACCATGCCTTGATAGTTTTAAGATTTCATTTTTACCCAGCACAGATTCAAGCAGTCCCAGAGCCAAGCTGAGCCTCCTCCACAGTTCACAGTAGCTGCAGTCGTCTTTTCTTTCATTTTTGCATCTGTTTTAACAGAGCTGATGTAACTTGCCAAAAAAGCTCCAGTTTAGTCTCATTTGTTCAAAAGAAAGTCTCCCAGAAGCTTTGTGGCTTGTCAATATGCATTTTGACAAATTCCAGTCTCGTTTTTTTGATGATTTCCTCTCAACAGCGAAGTCCTCCTTGATTGTCCACTTTGACCTTAATTAGCGATCGATGGTGTGATCTCACACTTTGACCTTGGCGTTCACTTTGAATCTTTTTTCAAGTTGTCTCAGTTCTTTAGTTGCTATTCATATTATCTATTGCTTCAATTTGTCATCCATTTTCCTCTTGTGACCACATCCAGGGAGGTTGACTAAAGTCCTGTGAAGCCCAAACTTCTGAATGAAATTTGTAGCTGTAATCACAGGAACATCAGGGTCCTCGGAGGTGGTCTCATAACCTTATTACCCTTTAACGTGCTTGTCTGTAATTTTCTTTCTGATCTCAGAGAACCGTCTCCTTTGCTTTCTCTGGTCCGTGTTCAGTGAGGAGTGGCAGCGTAGCGACTTTTCATCCTTTATGTTACTTCATGTCACTGGTCAAATAAACATTTCAATCTTTTCTAGGGCCAGTTAGTAATTTGTCCAGAATTTTTTATTTTTTAATTCTGTTAAGCCACAATTAAAACATTTGTTTTTTTTTCTCTTTAGGCAATGCTCAGTAAATTATAATTTATTATTACTATGCTTTTACAGAGTTTAGTGAAAATTTAGTTGTTTTTTTTTTAATACTAACAAATACAACCATATGTGGAGTTTTTTTTTTTTTTTTTTTTATGAATGTGGTTAAAAAAAAAAAGGAGGCTTCATTGTTCAGGTTCTTCAGTACCAAAATGACTTTTAAAGTGCTGTAAGAAGAAAAGGTAGCATTTCAAAGTGGTGAAAACGTCTCTGCACCAGCTGTTTTGAATTTTAATGGAAAACTTTGAAAGGAAACAAAAGTCAAATTTCATGAATTTGCACTTTCTATATTCCAACATTTTCCAATTAGACAGTGAAGATTCATAGAACTTGGAAAAAAAAAGAAAACTGTCTGTTATACAAATAAAGTGTTTTATTTTTTGTTTGTTTTTTAACCTTTAATTACTTTTACTGCACTCTACTGTATTTGGTGCATGTAAGAGTTTTCCTTACTGACCTTCAGTGGCAGGTAACGATACATCAAAGACTGTGATTTTTATTTGAAAAAAGGGGGCCTGGTCTCTCTGAGACATTAAGCTGAACCATCAATCATGTCATTCTTTATTCACATGTATGAGACTTGTTCCCACCTCTGTCAGTCTAGTCTTTCCAGGCCGGACTTTAATACACGGGACCGTCCGTGATTTTAATAAGGCTGTAGTGTGTAACATTTAGTGATCTCATCGTGCTTTCAGATTTATAAGGTCCTTTGAAGATACTGTAAAATAACTGTTATCTCAGAAGGTCACCATGAATATTGCAATGTTTTTCAGGTGTCAAGAATCATTATTTAATCAAAGGTTGTTTTTTTATTTTTGCCTACTAAAGAAATAATTTGGTCACACTGATTTTGGCAGCATCACCAGAAGTAAACGTATTAGAAATGGACATTAGGGAATGAAATAAGGCAGTTCAGTTTAAATTCCATGTAATGAAACCACACCGTTGGGGCTGCGGTGAATGAAGTCTGTTGTCTGACTCTCGCCAGGCCTGAGGAGGCTGATGATAAATGTGGCCCTGTTCATACTTGACAAGTCAAATGAGCTGGAAACTCATTTAATTCAAAACTTTAAATTACAGCCTTTAAGTGGGATATATTTAATTTAACCCATTATGAATTCTTCATTAATAGGTACTAGTATTATATTTAATACTGCTTTTTTTTTTTTATTTCTACTGCTTTTCTGTTGATGGTTGTCCAATGCATAATGCTATAATAATAACACATATGAGTTTTTAATAGCATAGTTAAAAACTACCAAGAAAAATAACATCCTGTAAATATTTCCAAGGTTTTTAGAGCGTATTACAAATGATGCTTTCTCTTGTTAAAAGTCTGGACTAAATAATTTTCGAAGGCTGAAGCTGCTGAAATTAAAAAGCAACAGAATGCTGTCAAGAAGCCAAATATGACCAAGGCCAAGCTCAAACGGGACACATAATGAAATAATACAGTGATAAAAGTGGCTGGTTTGTTGAAAAATCAAATTTAAGAAACTACTTTTGTGTTTGGAAAATCTCTCCTTTCATCGGTGCCACGGTTCACCAGTTTTAGTTCTTACGTCTTGTGGTGACCTTGTCTTTTTGACTCCCAGGGGTTTTGATATTCTTTTTATTTTGCCATTTTTATTTCCTGCATAATAGTAATTTTGATTCTATTGTCTTGAGACAGTGTTTGCTTCTGCTCCGTTTGTCATGTTTTATTTCCTGTTTTCTTGTATACCTTGTTCCTTTGTTCAGTCCAGTTATTTTTGCTTCCTACTTCTACGACACTCACGTGGTTTCACTAACGGGTTGCCACTTTTTTTTTTTTTTTTTGTTTTGTTTTTTTTACACACCAGCCTGCTCCATGTTTATAGGTCTTGGTTATCTTTGTTCTGTGCCGGTTCCTCATTATTTCATCCATGACATTTCTGCTTTGTTTTCCATGTCTTCTCAGCAACATCTTGGTTTGGACTTCTCCTTTTGGGTTCCCTGCTATGGCAGAGCCTTTGGTTTGTTTTTGTTTCATGAAATTTTAATTGTTCCTGCACCTGCATGCTTCTTCCCTGTTGACTCCTGCATCCTTTAACAACAACACCTGGCACCAGGGGGTATAAAATACTTTTGTACTTGGCAAAGGCTGTAGCGTCTTTTCATGTTGTTGCCCTGACTCAGATGGCACAACAATACTAAAAGATGAAGTGTTTACTTAGGAAGCAATGGGGAAAAAAATTGGATACGGGAGGGAGGATGGCGGAAAGTCACAGGACATAGAATTATGATATCACAGTTTACGACCAGTGCAGCTATTTGTTTTTGTTTTCTTTTCACTTTTACTCTTTTCTAATTTCAAAGGTACGTCTTGGGTCCAAGCAAAACCATTTTCTTGACTTGTACCCTTTTCACACTAGACTAGCATTAACTTAGGACCTGCAGTAATTCAAAAGTATACTCCACTAAATATTCCAACATCCGTGTTTTAGTCTAATGAGCAGACATTAATCCCCAGATGTGTCTTTAAAACCCTGTGTTTTGTAAAGCAATTGCCATTTAATAACAAACTTTGCATATTGAAGTGGAAGGTCCCCCAGTAATACTAGTCCAATGTAAGGGCTTTAGACGTTGATTTACTTTAATTCAGTAATACTTTATTAATCCCCAGAGGAATGCATAAAAGTACCTCTGGAAAGTAGTTGTAAATGTTTACAACCTTCACCAACCCTATTGAAAATGTAAACTAAAGATTTATATCAGCTTTTCTGTAACATTATCCCATGTGTTTTATTAGGATACATGGTAGTTTATCTTTAATATTACACTCTTTTTCTTACTTTAACCCATAGATGCAATGCGAAAACATAGTCAAACAATAGGTGAAATTTTAATTAAAGAAAAAAAAACTGATAAATTAGCTATCTTAATAAGGTCTTTAAGTCAGGTCCTGTGACTATCTCTTCCAGAATTTACTGGCTTATTCATAAGTAAAAACCTCCCAGGTGACCATTGCTGCATTGAAGATGGCCTGACATTGTTAAAAATAAGTGATACCATGAACGATCCAGTTGCTTGAACAAACAGTGGACATTCACTAACACCGCCACCTCTCCTTGGTGCCAGCTTACCTGTGGCATCCCATTTGCATGCTACTTCGCAAAAAAAGGCTCAGGAGATGTGGAAAGGTGAGGGGGAACCCTTGTCATACTCTGAACTTACCTAGCTGTATTCTGTGTGGATAATCGTGGCCTCTCCTTGGATGGAATGTCTTCAAAGTGCAGAAATGTTCACCTATGTCGTTTCCCAGAGTACAGCTATTAGTGGCTCACACCTGTTATTCCTGAGGCTATTCGATGTCGCGCCACGGGCCAGTGGGGATCTATGCCCCTGACAATCTTTGACACCTTAGTCGTGCTGGTCCGCAGTCTAAGATCTGCAGATCTGTGTGCACATCCCTCTTCAATGTTAGATCAGCCACAAATAAGACTTTCTTCTTGAACAATCTTATTTCAACTTAGAATTTAGACTTTCTGCTGCTTACGAAGACCTGGCTAAAACCAGGTGATAACAGCGCTTTCTCTTCCCTCCCGGCTATTCCTTCCTGAGTTGGGCTTCCTTCCTGGGCTTCTGTTTATAAACCAAACTTCAGCTGCTGCCTACTACCTAAAAGCCTCAGTACCTTAGAGCTGCAATTATTTCTCATCCACCTAACAGGTCCTGTTCTGTGTGCTGTTGTCTACTGTCCACCCAAATGTAATACCCCTGAATTCTCAGAACTGCTCTCTGAACTGATACCAAAATGTGTTCAGCAAATGAGAGAAGAGTTTCAGAGCCTTTAGATCTCTTTTGACATGACTCAGTCAGCTAATGCCCCCACACATGATCATGTTCACATACTCAACCTTATAATTGCCAGTGGACTCCCATGTATATATAGTTGAAATATGCAGTACATATATTTCAGACCACTCTGTCGTTGAGTTTTCAGTCCCTTTTCCTAGAGCCAAATACCTCACTCCATCTGGCCAGTGTTTTACTGTATCCTAACATCCACTACACCTGGAGAGTTTTCTGCTGCTTTTATGGACACCAGTTTTTTCATCCAGAATGAACTTTTTCCCCTCTGTGCGTTGAAGATTTACTCTCTTCCTGCATTCCTTCCATTCCACCTGCTTGCAGATTCTGGACACTATTGCTCTTATTTAAGTACAAACCTACCAAAGCAAAGCCGAACCCCTGGATCAGTGACACCACCCATGCTCTCAGGCAGCGCTGCAGACGGGCTGAGTGCAGGTGGAAAAAGGACAAGGTACATGTGTCACTGGCCATGCTTGTGGACACTCTCTAAATGATCAAAATTCTGCTAAAGAACTTCAATGACATTATCTGGCAAATATAATTTCCACCAGCTGTGACTGGTCTAGGGTGTTATTTCACAAAATTCAGTCTGTTACAAATCCTTCTACTAATGTTCTAAAAAAAAAAAGTGTCAAAATCCACCTGTGATCGCTTTCTGTCGAATTTTATTGATAAAGTGGCTTCTGTTAGGTAAAATATTAGTAGTACTTCTCACCACCAAGGTACGTGTTCTTTTCCTGTGCCTTCTGCTGTGTTTAATGTGTTTGAGCCAGTGTCATCATCATACCTTTCTGAAGCGGTCCAACGGTTGAGACCAACCACTGTCCACTATTCCATCTTGACTGCCTAAACAGATTTTTCACACAGTAGGCCCTTGTTTCCTCTTGTTCATGAACAGCTGTATTGGCTATATTGTATAATTTTGATCCTGTAATCATCTCAGATCTTAGACCAGTGTCTCATTTACCATTTTTGACAGATGTTTTAGAAAAAGTTGGTCTCACCCAGTTGCTCTCTTTTATGGAAGAAAATCTCATTTTTGAGAAATTCCAATCAGGATTTAGAACCCATCATAGCACTGAGTTTGCTCTATTCAAGGTCCAGAACAACATCCTCTTGTCCTGGAATGGTAATGCACCGAAACTGCTAATGATGCTGGACCTCACTGCAGGATTTGACACAATTGACCACTCAACCCTCTGAAATGTCTGGATCAACACGATGGCCTGCAAAGTCTTGTGCTGCAGTAGTTCACATCCTATCTAACAAATATGAGTGTGTCGATTATGATTAAAGACCCCTCCTCATCCTCAGCCCTTTTGACTTCTGGTGCACCACAGGGATCAATTTTGGGCCCTGTCCTATTTTCACTATACATAGAATTCCTTTTAAGCTTGTTTGTTTTTAGTGCTATAAATGGCCTTGCCCCCTCATATCTTTACGATGTTTTAGCAGAGGTTTGCATTCAGCAGGCCAAAACCTACTAGCAGTTCTACAGACGAGTAGGGATGGGAATCGAGAATCGGCTCCCAGTAGTTTGATTCTGTGAAATCGTTAATCAGCCTGCCTAACAATCCTGTTTACACGTTCTGCCTACATCTGACGTCAGTTTACCCGAAGCTGCATCAACGCTTAGTTCCACATGGGCATCAATTTGGACTCTTGTTTGCAACACGAGCAGAACTTTGATCACATCAAAGGTGGGATATGCCTCCAACACACCAAAACATTTTCTGCACAAAAACTGTTAATGTGCAAAAGTTGATAATTGCAATTGTATTTTATGTCACAATGTCCATGTGAAAAAGTTCCTCATTTTCAGTTTAAACCAGCTTTGATTTAATTGAAGTTGAATGCAAAATGTTGGTGCATAATTGAAATAAAAGTTTTACTGCAACCAAAGTCATTTCTACTATATATATAACTGGAAGAGAATGATAAGAAACCAAACTGATAAGCAATATCAATACTAGAACCGGAATTGCTAAACTCTTAACAAGTCCAGTCCCTACCGACAAGGGTGAAAAAGTTGGGCAAAACTAAAGACTGTTCAGATTGGCATTTAGCACATAATAGCATTTTTTTAACTGGATTTTTTACTGGAATATTTTTATTTTAAGTTTTTATGTGTCTAATGATTGTTTTTGTATATGATATTGATCCTTTATATTAGTGCAGCTTGAGTCTCTGGGCACCAATGCTAATGGGTATATTTTGTGTACATTAATGAATGCAAAAACTTTGACAAAAACTTTGACAAAAACTTTGCATACTTTACTTTTGGAGAAGTTGGAAAAACCCAGCAGCTAGTGCTTTTGTATCGTGGTTTCATCAAGAAGGATTTTTTAAAGAGGTAACAGAGAGCTTTTCTGTCTAATAATGAATGTAGGATTAGGATTTTACTGTAGTTCTAATGTTGTGCCATTCTTGGTAAGACGTCAACTGACGAGGTGTCCTCAGATTGAAGGACTTCTGGTTTCTCGGATGACTGCGACAGTCATTCTCACCTGTTTTCAGAGTCTGGTAATACTGTTGATGAAATCTGCATACTTCATGGGTGGGACCAGCCAGGTATCTGCAGTCCATCAAGGTGAGCTGAAGGTGAGCTGGGCACAACTGAGAGCAAGCTAAGTAGGGATGGTTTTTCCCTAACTGTGGATTCCACGGGCAGGCCCGAACGCTTGCTCACTAGGAGGCAGGACGATATGGAGTCAGACAGCATGGAGGCTGATGCACCAAGCAGTGAGGAGGGCACTGGAATGGGAGGCAAGGAGGCTGGAACCCCAGGCACTGAGGATGCTGAAGCACGTCGCCTGAAGCGCTTCCTCCTCGAGTTTCCTCAGGGGGTGGATCTGCTGCTGAGGCCTTACAAGCTAGAGGAATGCTGACTAAGACGTGGCTGACTCTGAAAGCTTGTTAGTTTTGGAGAAGAACGTCTTTGTCAGGCACGTTTACAAGTGGTTTGTGCATGTGTAACAACAGAAGAAGGTACACAATCCAAAATGATACAATTCATTTTCTAACCCTAACCCTTTTTTTTAAACATAAAAACACTAAATGTTTTCCTATCTGAATTCACGATTTCATATTTAAATAGTAATTTTTATTTTCCAGACTGAAAGTGTTGTTTCTCACAATACCTTCACAGGTGCAAACTTCAAGTTGGCTGTTATTCCCTCTGACACTTGAGTTACAATAGATCAGAAGAAAGAAAAAATCTAAAGAATTACAAAAAAGAAAGTGACGGGAATTTTAAAAATCACAGGTGATAGGCCAAGTCAACCAGATCATCATCACTGCAGCTCTGCTACTTCACAGAAGCTTCTTGTTGGTGGTGAAGAAGTGATCCCAGTGATGTTCAGTGTACAAGTTTGAAGAAGCCCAATGTATGTATGTGATTGCATATAGTAGTTCATTACAACAAACAGATTGTACAAATTTACATTGAGGTTTCATTTAGACTTTATTCTGCTTGAGTCTTGCCAAATCCCCCCCTACTACAACATTTTCTGTCTGCTGTCCCTACAATGTTGATGTCAAAACACACAAAGGTTTTGATAGTGCTCTCCACAGTATATGTGGGCTATACTGGCTGGAGTCAAAACAAATCCAATTTTACCCATGGCCAGCGGTCAGGAAGAAGCATTATCTTTTGGGAAAGGCAGTTGTGCGTTTTCCTCAGGACAAATCTCTACATGCTTACAGGAAAACACAGAATAGAAAGTCTAAATGCCAGTCTGTGTGTGTGTGCTCATCCCCAGAGTGCAAATTATACACTGACACTTAGGGAGGGATCAACCCTGTCTCCACTGAGTAAAGGATGCCCAGTATTATATGTGCTTCGGTAAACTGCAGTCTTACAATCAGTCAGGTGTCATGATTGTTAAAGGTTAGGTAGAAGATAATTTTCTGAGGATATAAATATATATGTTTAACTATATTGTATAACATTTTCTTGACACACCCATAGCAAAAACATACTTATTTTGCAGCCTGTAATGTTTGAATACTGTAACAGACGATTTAAAAAAAAGGTTATTACAGTCCTCGTACAATTTCATCATTCACAAATAGGAATTTAGTAATAATCCTCATGTCACAGCCTGGTATGGGTTGCTTTCTAATGTGAGATGCTCATCTTCCGATAAAAGTCAAAAGCGTGCTATATTAAACTCCCCCACTTCTTTTGCTCTGCATAGATTCATAAAGTCTGGGTGTGTCAGTGGGCATCGATATATCCATATATCGCACCGATATATCCATCATGTATCTATTCTGCAAAATATTCTATAACAAGCTTACTTTTTTACTCATTTTTATATATGATATAAAAATATGATTGACTGCTCATTACTATATGGAATTGGATTCGTTTGCTGTGGGCAGAACTCGGTAGGCAGTATTTATTTTGTATTTTGGATAACGTGCTAATATGCTAATTACATTTTGATAAAGTTAAAAATGCCTCATCGAACGCACTGAGACACATAAAATGAGGCCATTTCGTAAAGACTGATGGATGTCACACCCTAAACATAGTCACCAACAGTCATCCATTCATCTTCCATACCTGCCTCCATCCTATTCAGGGTCGTGCTGAGAGCCAGTCTATCCCAGCCTGCTTTAACAAAACAAAGAAAAATATGGAAAAAGCAAGTAAACAACACAGGAGCCTGAATAAGGATTCAAACTGGGAAATTTCAATTTAACCGTATTCACTACCATGTGTCCTGTCATGAGTCAAAAAGCATCTTTAATATTCTTTTGATCCTGAGCTGTTGGAGTAATAACTTTATAAATTTCAATCAATGTGGGATTTTGCACACATTTAACACGACTGATTTCTACTTACTTTTTAAGTAATGAATTGATGCGGTCTGGGTTGTTTTTGCTCCAAAAATTAATAATGGTAAAACAATTTACCAATTATAAAACAAACATGAGTAAAGTAGAAAAATAGACATTGGTTTTGTTTAGTGGTCTAAATTCTGTATAAGTAAAATACAAATACAAAAAGCAGTTGCAGATCAAGCAATTCCTTTTTCATCTGCAACCAATGAATGTCAGATTGAATATCAGATTGAATATCAGATTGAATATCCTGGCATGAAGACGCATGACGTTTCAGCCACCATCAAGAGTAAGAGCTGGTATGAACCAACGCCAAATGCGTCAGTATTTAAATGCTGTTTGTGCGGTTCTCAGCACTGATGGAGAGGTTGAGAACATACAAGGATGGAAAGCAGACCAACTTGGTCGCACAGGTTTCTTGAGCCGATCTCGGGGGCAGTTTGGCTTGCTTTTATCTCGAGCAGCTCTCAGTAAGCAACCTGGAATATTGACTTTACTTTCTTAGACATTCGCCTGTGATCATTTCTCTTATTTTGCTGGGATTCATTGAAGTAAAGCGTGCACTGGGGTCCAGCAAGGTAAAAGTGCGCGTTTAAACTTTGATGCGTATGCACCATAGTCAATTTTTGTAATTTAGTTCCTCTGGACAACGAAATCGATAAAGTTCTGAAGGGTGTAGTCACCCCACCCCTCTGTGGAGTTCTGTGGTGTTAAAAAATAAGTAGTAAAGTAAATATGACTGGTCATGCGATTAGTTGGAATGGTATGAAGTCTCCAGTACTATGACATTAAAGTGAAGTAAATTGTGTAATATTTTTTCACAGCTTTGTTAAATCAGTTTGTGTCCTTTTTTTTTTTTTTTTTGGATATTCATATTTTGGGTTCTATCCAAATGCCCCATTAGTATACCCTTTTTACTCTTGATCAAGTTTCATCCGTACACTTTGCAAATGATTTCAGTCTCTTCTTTCCACTTTAGAATGAGAAATTGCTCATCTTTCATTCCATACACACATCCCAAAAACATTAATGTAGTGACACCGAGCTCCTTGGAGATGAAAACTGCTTAATTAACTGTTTGCCACATGAAATATCTACTTTCTTAACAGCTTTCCCACGACTTCACTTCACTTTACTTGCTCCTGCGTCTTTGACTCGTGGCTCATGTCTTCTTGTCAGGAAAGCTTGTATTCATATTATCATTTGTTCCTTAAGGTATGCCAATCCTAATTGACAAGGTACTGCTGTTGTAAATGTGAAACTTGTTTTCCATTAGTAAGGCTAGACTAATACAGGGTTTAGTGACCTGGGAACAGAAGGTGTATTCTACAGAGCTGGCACCTTTGAGAGGCAGCACTTCATTAGTCAAAGCAATTACTTTTGGGCAGTCACTGTTTCACTCAGTTTCCATGAGCTTGAATGTGTGTAACTAATTGTGAGTGTGAACCTACAACTCAAGAACAAGTCACATTAACTCTTGAGTGATTGTGAGGGGCAAATAGTTTTTTGTAGTTTGGAATACCGTGGAGGACAAAAGTTGGTTGCAATCATCACTGAAGCTCATTTGACCTTTACACTTTATATTCCTCATATATATTCATCTAAATCTACAATATGGCCCATGGTTTTATCAATTGTATTTTAGAGTTTCTGAAAACCAGTTTAGGGTGCTTTTTACAGCTATGGGCTTAAGTTTTCTTAAAATGAACTTAAGTTTTCTTTCCTGCTTGATAGGGTTCATCTTTTTCTAGGGTAAACACTGTAATCACTCAAGTGTAGACCAAAACACTTGAACCAAGATGCCTAAAAGGAGTTAGGTCTTGATTAGAATCAAATGTTGAGAACGTCCTTGATATAAGGCACTGAATTAAGCATTCCCCTTTATTTATGTATAATTAACCCAGAGCTTAATTAATTCGTTTAGTTTTTTATGTTAAATGCATGCAAAATAATCTCCCTTTATTGTGCCCTCAAACTGAAATATTTAGCAAAACTGATAGCTATAAGTAGCATAAAGAATCACTAGTACAAAACTAATTCTCACAGATTCGCCATATCAAAGAGGACAAGCAGTACAATGGTATGTTCCACAGCACCAGAACTGTTCTCTGTTTTTACCATAGGCTGTAAATACACTGGTAGAAGCATCAGTCACATGACCTTTAGTTTTCTGAAGGGCCGTTTTGAAGTCTCTTTTTCTTGTGCGCGGCAACGTTGCCCTGATGTGTGTAGGAAATCAAACAATGGAGACCAAAATGTTGGGTTTTTTTTTTTAACCAGGCTGTAAATGTTTATTTCTACTGTAAAGTTGGACATTTTCACACCTGCACTGCTGAGTGACTCACTTTTGCAGCCAGCCTCCAGTGGCCAGTAGAGGAACTGCGGCAGATTTTAGTTCCGTATGTGGAACAAATAAAAGTGCATATTGAACTTATACCGGGTTCAACATTACGCTACACGGCGCGTGTTCGATCACGTGCAGTGAACCTGATGAAAAAATAAAATAAAAAAAGACACGTGTAGGCATTTTCAGTATCATTACCCATACTGTATGACATGATTTCGGGTTATTGACTGTAATATGCGTCCAAATCTAAGTTTGTATGTCAGCACAAACTCATACAACTGATCTCAAAAGAGTTTTACTCCTTAGTGGAGGTGTGGCTCAATTTAACCCCCTGATGTCAGCAGCTATAAACAAACATTTAAAGACACGGTTTAACAGAGTATCTCTGATCTACTCTTACCAAACCATGCAACAGAAATCTTATTATGAACTCAGGAATTATGTGTCCCCTTGTCAAAGAAGAGCATGACGTTTGATTGAGCTTTGGAGTTGAACAAAAAAAACATGTACAGGTGACATTTCTCAAATGAGAACAGAAAAATAATCCAGTATAAAGCTTCTTTATTTATTTCCTGTCTAGCCCCTAAGTAAACACCCATCTCATTTGCATAATTATATCCTCCCAGTGCACCTTTGGTATTATTCTTTATCACCTAGAATAATAAACTCTTAGTTCCCTTGTTACCAAATTATATAGTCGCTATAAAATCCTACTGTCAATGCACTTAGCTGCTCACCCCCATGTGACACATTCAGTTGAACATCAACAACATCATCAACATTTGCAGCTTGGCCTCATCTCTCAGCAAACAAATGTTCTGCTCATGGTCCCATCTGGTTTTTAACCTCTTTGGCTGTTTTTATTTATTTAAAAAATATATATTAATTTTCATACTTAACAGGTGAATAAATTTCCAAGTACACTGTGAAGCACCTCTGAGACAAGATGTAGGGCAGCGCTCATGTTTACCCTTGTTGTTTCATCAGGTAACTTAGACCGCGAGAAGCCGGTGTATGTTTTCTGCCATGGGGCTCGGCTTCAGGGAACTTGCTGTGTAATATACACCACCTGCCTGTTCCTGGGCCTGGATATTACTGTGGCTACAGTCACTACGTCAGGCTCAGCAGAGGTCATTTGCATAGTTTATGATTCTGGGTAAAAGAGGAGAGTGACAATGAGAGGTCTGCAGGGAGTGAGAAAGAAAGACAGGTGCTTACTGTTTTTTTTTTTTTTTTTTTTCCCTTCCCGTTTCCTGTTGAGTCATAAGAGCCGGCAGGTAAGTCTGCTCCAGTGCATCCTCGGGCTCTGAGATGTGCTGATGGGTGAAGACCACACAGCTCCGAGGTAGGTTGTTTTTGACAGTTTGTTTTCTCTAACAGGACACGTGTTTTGTTGCCAAGCCTCCTGTGGAGCTGTCTTCAGTCTGTTGTTTGTTTTGTAGCTTTACTCCCGACTCCTGAGGCCGGCTCGAGCTTCGGCCGTGGTGTCTGTACGCTCAACCGCTTTCCTCCTCCTGTCTTTGATGGATCAGATGGACTGCTTTGAGTGTATATCATTAGAAAGCATTTAATAAGATGAGTTCCAGGATAGCTGCATTAAAATTAGAAATAAGCCAGTTCTGAAGGGGAAAGAAAAAAGCATCATTCATACCTGTGTGGTACAATAACTACTGGGAGCCACAGATTTTTATTTATTTTTGTTTGAGTTCAGTGTTTCAGGACTTTCAGTCTAGACATGCTCACATTTGCTGTGTCAGAAGGGCAAACAACTTTGTGAACTTTAACCTTTGTTCCCGTGCTAATGATTTACCTGGAGCCACTACTTCAACTAAAGCCGGAAGTGCCACTCTGCATGCACCTTTGCACCGTACAGTTTATATCCAAATCAAACACACTTGTCGTGCCTTAATAAGTGCTAAGAATGAATGTAATGCCACAGTTAATGGGCATTAATGCTTTATGTAGCACAGTCACCAGGGATTAGAAGTATTACCTCTTCAAAACGAAGTGCTTGTCAGATGTTTCTTCCACCGTAAGGCACTACTGTAAATTCAACATGGATTCACTGTAATTCGTGGTAATACACATGCTTTCCCAGGTCAGATTTAAGCACTTTTCAAACATTTTCAAGTTGTACGTTTACACTTTTCCACGTGATAAAGCTGTGGAAAATGACACATACCCATGTACTAAAAAGGATTATTTCACTCTCTATTGCATTAAAATGGATGGCATGATGTTGTCGAGAAACAAAATTGTGATTTTTAATAGCAGAAAGAGAAGAGATTAAAGGAAAATGCATATCTTTTATGCTTTGAAGTCTTTTTCTGTAATTAGACTCTTTTCTTTTTGCCAAGAGCTAAAAATTCTGTCAAACTGTGAAGTCCAATTTGCCAGAATTTGTGTCTCTATAGTTGATTATAAGAAAGAGGCAACTCTGAATATTAACTGCAATAATTACACAGGACCTAAGGTGTGAGTGAAACAAAATATTTGATTATGTGTCCTTTATTCTTATAGAAAAGGAATACAAACTCAGTCCAGATTGGTACTTTAAAGTACGACTATATGTACATGTAATATATTATTATTGTTGTTATGATTATTGTGATTTTTTTATTTTTCATGGCCCACATGTAACTTTGTCGAATGTCTCAGAAACGTTAACGACACTAATACAACTAATCGTAGAAAATAAACTGGATTTATTTTTTTCAATTATTATTTCTGGAGTGAAAATGACACATCATAATGGAGATCAGCCTCGTATGATTCAGTTTTCACTCCTGCAGCAACTAATTCAAAATTTTAGAAACTGTAAATTACACAACACTTTAAAATAAAAAGTAATGCCCAAACGTTCACTTTGACCAGGATGCCGTGGGCTTACAGTTGCTAAAGTTTTCAGTTGATTTACATTAGTAACGGCATTGTAATTGTTATGTTGACTGTTTTCCATAATCACAATTAGTGACATGAAAAGCTAGTATTTATGAAGCGCGCTGTCTCTCGACCTCAAACATAGTGTTCATGGATGCGCGGGGTGTAAATAAGCGCTTTCCACGTGTCAAAAATGCCATCATGGCCTCACCAGGAATGATGATCGCAAACGTTGTCCTTCGGCTGCTTCGCTTGAGTTGCCGTCATGTTAATATCAAGACTTTTTCCAAGTTCCAAACTATTATTTTTATGAATCTCTCCCCTTTTACGGAGATACTGAGTTGCACCAACGCTGACGAAAAACCACCGTCCTCCTTTTAGCCAGAAACAAAGGAGTGTCTCACTACCGCCACTGCGTCAACTAAACTACTTAAAACTATTGAATGTTTGACACGTCCAGTGTTCATTACTCAATTTTCTGACTGCCTTAAGTGCGCCATCTGCATGATGTCAGAACCGTCTATGTGAACATTATAGTAGTGTTTATTTTAATGCTAACTGGTTTAGGTGACTTTTTTTATTACGATTTACCCTCCATGTGTCTCAAGAGTGCAGAGCCTCTGAAGGAAGCTGTATGTGGAATAAGTCCTCATCTTTTTCACGTTTTTCCATTTTCTGTCCTACAGTCTTCATCCCTTTAATGCCTGACATATGAAATGACAACTAAAATGAAAAACATCCCTAATTTGTGTCTTTACTAATTTATAAATAACAGTATTTTAAATGCATTGGGTACTTTTATATATTTATTTTTTTATTATTAATAATATTTTATTTTTTATCTTTGTATAAAAATATTTTTTTGATCATGGAGGTGGCATAAAGGTCTTATAATTTTATGCATCAAATATGATAAATCTGGCTTTATTGGGATCCTCCAGTCATGCAGTCCTCCGCAGTTCTGTATTTGTTAAAGTGAGGTTATAATTTTAGATTTAACTCCAAATTACTTTACTTTTACATGACAAAGTAAACTATTTGGTAGATTTGTTATGAACGAAATAGTTACAATTTTTTTCAAGCACTTTATTAAAGCAAAATTGTCTGAATGAGAGTGTGTATTTAAAGAAAACAAACACATTGAATATTTAACAAAATTAGGAGTACAGAAATCTTGTTCTTTTTTCAATATGGAACTTTGTATTTGGGAAAATAAGAATGTGCTGGAGCACTTTGTTATTAAGGAAGGTGTTTAGGATGGGAATGACAAAATGGCTAAGGAAAATCTGACATGTATTTAGAATATCCTGTAGTTGAATGCACACTTTTTTTTTCTTTCAGTCTCAAAAAAGAAAAAGAAGAAAAAATTCCCTAGTCTGAGTAATTTATTTGTTATTTTCCAAACTGAGATCAGTTCAGCACTATGAAGCTTGCTCACGCCGGGGTGCAACGGCATCATTTCGCTACATTGTCCTCTCGAGCATTACCTAATTTCTCAACCCAAATAAGTAATTAAGGGCCCATGCCCTCGTCAGTCTATCGAGCAAATGAATGCGTGTAGTTTGCTGATGAGGACACTCTTGAGTTCTAAATCAGGACACTGAAATTACTTTGGCTCTGGAATAATCCTACCATGAAAAAAATGTTACAAGCCAAATTAATTTATCATTTTAAATTTAATGCTGCATAATAAACTTACTAATCGAAGAGAATGCTGACCATGAGAGACACCATTTCAAAGTGTTCTTGGTGTGCAGAGACTTACCACGTTACCTTTTTTAAACTTTGTATAAGTGCGGACGACTGTGGGTAGTTGGGTCATTATTAACATCCTGAAGAAAAAAGGTCTTTTTGTATATAAGAACTCAATACTTTGCTGAAACGTCAATGTGTGGCTCCAAATAAAAACTAATTCCTATCTTGGGGCCAGTAAATACGTATTTTTTGGCAGTCTGGCAAAACTGGCACAGGTATAAGACTTGCCCAAGGGAGAGCCGTGTGCCGATAGCTTAAGGTGAAGTACTGCAGTGAAAGCAATGCAGCGACACAAAAGAGCTTCTCGCACGGCCACGGGCTGGTGATTATGATTATGCTGTCGGGGGGTGGTTAGAAACTCTTGGTTCTTGTGGCCAGCAGCACTGCATAGCTGAAGGACATGGATGTTTATAGGCTAAAAGGTGAAGGCCTAATGTGCCAACTTCCTTCCGTGTGGATGATCTGCTGTCGCACAGGAAATGTGCTGACCCAGCCATTCAGACAGGAAAGACAGGAAAGAGTCCAACTGGATTATGTGAAAGGAAATCGGAAAAAAAAAGAAGGCTGTACTGCGCTGGAGGTGATGTGAAGTGATATGGTGAGACGTTAAGCTGATATGAAAAAAGTTTTAGATGTATTGCAGAGTTTCTGAAACATGCAGCAACAGGGCAATAAGTCCAACCTTTGTGAAGGCTATAGTGTTTGGTTGCTCCTGAAACTGTTTTCAAAGGTTGCTAAATTCAAAAGTCTCTGTTTTTCTGGGGTTGCATGGGCAAATAATAGAAGCACTTGTTAGAAAAAAGTCATAGATTTTAATGACATCACTAACCTCAGTCTCCAAAATGCATGTGCATTTAGTAGAATTGATTTTCCACAAAATTATCTTCATGATGTTAGGATTTACTGCAAGAATGCTTTAGATTAATACAAGGCAAATTAGGCGTGCCTGATCAAACAGCCTTGTCTTATTATAAATGATGAAAATGGCACAAAAGAGAACTTGTACGTGCAGATGGGAACAACTTTTTAATCTTGCATAAACAATTTGCATTGTCTCACATTTTTTTTTTTTTTTTTAGATAAGTTTGAGTGAAGTTGGTCAGTCGACAAGTGAGACCAGAATATGATGTCTAATGTGTTTTGAGCATGCTTTACTAAAGCTCACCAGTTGGTTTTTAATGCCTGAACCTACTATGACCGTGAGCCCAACTCTTACCAAATACTGTGGAGCGATCCACTGGAAGCTGCAGTGAGGTTCAGTCAGCAGACCAGAAGCATCCAGGAACGGTCCTGGGGCGAAGGCGGGTGAACCACAAGCGCTGCTCTGGCTACTGCCAGAGGTAGCACCAGGCAAGAGGCTGGTTGACCATCCATCCTCGGGTTAGACGCCTTCAACTGGGGTGAAGATAGCATGCGTCTGGCTGCTGAGCTAAATTTTGCTTTGCACCGTGCTCTTCCAGGCTGTCCACAAAAAGCACAAACTAAAGTATGCTCTGTTACGTCTTTTTTCACAGCTTTGAAGTCAAGTTAATTGAAAGCGGAAAGTAATGACAACTTACCATTTCATACTGTAGCCTAAGATTTAGCTGTCACTCAAAAACAAAACAAAACAAAAAAACAATGACAAAACACACCCCTAATCATGTTTAAATGTGTAACTTTATAGAAATTTGCTTGACAAGGTCCAAACAAATTTATCCACTGTTCAGCTAAAATCCAGTTATCGGAATAAAACCGTTGCATGTTTAAACTTGGATTTGGAGCAAGCTCCTAGTGGTTGTGCAAGGAACTGGTAGTTTTGCTGAAGTGCTGAAGCACAGACGTCTGTGCTGAAGACAGACTAGTAAGCTAAATGTACATCCTTGCACTTGAGCCTCCAAATACAAACTTTTTTTCAAAATAGCATGTGGAGTTCCTCAAGGTTCAATTCTAGGGTCTCTATGGTTTAACATACCTATATGCTCCCACTCACTCAGATTATGAAAAAAAAAAAAATGTGGCACCTTAACTACACAGATGACACAAATCTACAGTAAATAGCCATCTTCTAATCCAATTCAAACATTGATCAAATGCATTGATCAAATGAAAGAGTGAATGTGCCAGAATTTTCTTCAGTTAAGTGAAGACGAAACAAAAGCAATAGTGTTTGCAGCCAAGGAGAAAGATTAAAAGTCAGCACTCAGCTTCAAGCAATAAAGCTAAAAACCAATAGCCAAGCCAGAAATTTGGGAGTGGTTCTGGACTCAGACCTGAATTTAAACACGCACATTAAGACTGTTATCACCTAAAGAAAATAACGAGGATTAAAGGACTGATGTCTCAGCAGGACTTAGAAAAACTTGTATATACTTTTATCTTCAGTAGACTGGACTACTGTAACGCCGTTCTCACAGGTCTCCCTAAAAAAAAATCCAACAAACGGCTGCAGTGAGTTCAGAACGCTGCTGCCCGAGTTCTCGCTGAGACTAAGAGACTGGACCATATGACTCCAGTTCTTAGATCTTAACACTGGGTTCCTGTCTGTCACAGAATAGATTTTAAAATCTTCCTGTTGGTTTATAAATCTCTGAATGGTCTAAAGCCAAAATACATCTCTGATCTCCAGGTCCATTATGAACCAATGAGAACCCTCAGGTCAACCCTCATGCCTACTTTCTGTACCCCAGAGTTAGAACCAAACATGGTGAGGTTGTTCAGCTTTTAAGCTTCTAACCTGTGGAAAAAAACTCCCAGAATGCTTTAGGAATACTGAAACTCGAATTGCTTTAAGTCAACGTTAACCTTTTCATTTAACCTTTGAGTAATCTTCCACAATCCACTGTAACCTTTATTTCTTGCATCTCGTTTGTTTAATTCTTATTAACTTTAATTTCTACTTTTTATTTTTATGTCAAGCACTTTGAATTGCCTACTACATGAAATCTGCTATACAAATAAACTTGCCTTGCCTTTCTTTGGCTTGTGTTGAATGGGAAGGGAATACGATTGCCAAACCTGAACTAGTATGTCCAACAAGGGACAGATATGCAGTTTGAGGATCCAGAGAACAAAGGAGGAGTATGCACTGCAGCACATTTTTAGGGACAAATAAAGATGATAGAATACTACAAGGTTACAAATACTCAGGAATATTGGCGTGAGATTGGAAAGGTTTTTTCCTTTGTCTTGAAGCTGGGGTAGAACAGAGATCCCTCATAACCGGCAGTTCTGCTAGCAGCTTCTTGCAAAAGCAAGCCCTAAAACATTTCAGCTCCTCTAATGAAGTTTATTTGGTCTTTGCAATCGATTCCTTTTGAATTTTCAGGTTGTTTGTGTAATGACAATCTACAATGAACGTAATCTCTAAGCACTTTACACAGAATGTAAACAAGCTAATTGCAGTCCAATTGTAATATTCAAATTATTCCAGTTCAACCTGGTTCAAATGCAATAAAAAAATAAATAAATAAAAAAGCAGCTAAGAAACATCGTTCCTAAGCATGCACTCAGTGACAGTGAAAAACAAGGAAAAACTCTCTCCTAATAGGAAGGAACCCCTACCTAAATAACAAAATACAAATTCCTGAGCTGCATCGGTGACTTACAATAACTCAAAAGACATGAAAACTTTGTTGGACTTGCCTCGTAAGAACTGGAGTAGAGCTTCAGATAGAGCTATAAAAGCAGATAGAGCTAGACAGAGAAAAAAGACGAATTGAACAAAGGAGCACAGGGACTATTATACCCTTCAGAGGCCCAAAGCGGCCCCCCTTATCAGCGATGTTTGCAGTCATTCTCTACTGTCCTCTGCTCTCGCAGTGTATGAAAAATATCT
Source organism: Xenentodon cancila (assembly GCA_014839995.1). Classification (NCBI taxonomy): domain Eukaryota; kingdom Metazoa; phylum Chordata; class Actinopteri; order Beloniformes; family Belonidae; genus Xenentodon; species Xenentodon cancila. The sequence continues at coordinate 20,524,782 of CM026212.1, forward strand.
GTTTTCTCTTTCGACTATCCTGGAGGCTGAAATAATGTACTTCGCCATCCTCGGTCCCCAAATGCCAGGCATGCATCAGCACTTATATTTTCTCAGTGGCTGGCTTTCTGTTTATAAAGCACAACTCTCTATCCCTCTGTCCCATCCTTTTCTCTGGGCTTTCTTTGAAACTAATGACACAGAAAAGCGCTGATGCCAGTGCCCGATGTCCATTTTTGGGAAAAAACTAATCCAAAAAAAAAAAAGTGGCAAAAAGAACTTATTTCAGTTATTTTCATTGTTCCAAGTTGTTGCTTAAAATGATGATCTCAACAACTACATACTGCGTGGCTTTCGTTCTCCAGAGGTCTGTGTTCATTGTGTTTTGTAACACAGTCACTGCAATACAACACAATCAGGTCTTTTTATCTTTTATCTGCTGATTAGATGCAGAATCAGAAATGAGTCCATGAGCCAGTCTTTTTCTATGACTCTCACCCACACGCATACCATATGTTGGAGAATAATCTCTTTTTTTTTATTCCTTTTCTTTCAGATACTGATGTACACATTTTTGACACATGGCTTGAGTGTATTCTTGGAGATGTTGTTTACCCTTCATGCTTGAAGTGATTTCAGAGTGGAGGTGGTACCAAGCTGTTCCTTTCTTGTGTGTTGCATGTTTCAAAAGACGAGGCTTGAAAGCTGTGCAAGCAAATGCAGCACATACTCGATTATCCAAGAATTTGATGGAGCCGAGTGCGCGGCCTTTATGTAACGACCGAGGCCGTTTCTCCCTTCTACGATTCCGTAACTTTACCCTTTATAGGACAGACAAAGCAAGTAATGACAGGTACACTGCAAAAAAAAAAAAAAAAATGAGAGGGGTAAACTTAGTTTTATTCTTTCACAGCCTCTTGTACATGTTGAAATTGAAGGATGGACTAGAGCAGCTATGGCATGATTCAGTTCAGCTGGCACCTACATGAATTAAACAGGATGTTAGTCAGGCGGATTTTGGTTGCGTAGCCATCTCTTCAATATCGTGCTGTTGATTATTGAATGTCCTTCAACACTCATTTTTTTTTTTTTTTTTTTTTTGAATTAGATCTCTTATTTTGGGTGTTTGGAAGTGAAGTAGCACACACTTCCCTTTGACAGTAAATAAAACTTCCATGAAGAGGCATTAAATAATGTAAACACGCAGAGAGAAGATGGGGACCCGTACAGGAAGAGGAAACGGAGCGTTAAAAGCTGGTACATTTGTCAGGCCTGCCTGACAAATGCCTTGGGCTTGAAAGCCTGCCCCAGTCCCAGCCTGATTTACCTTGTTCACATGCTCCTAACTTAAAAAAAACATGCCTCAAACACAGAAAGACTAAAAACAAACACACAAAACACACACCTTGGGATCTAGTCTATTTCTTAACACCTATTAGATGCACGTAAGACAAATATAAACCAAAGACTGCATGTATTTACAAATTCCTTTAAAAGTGAAAGAAAAATAAAACGCAAAAATACATATTGGAGCCTGACTGAATGATTGGTTCACCTACTACTTTGCATCCATCCATTATCTGTACCCGCTTTATCCGTTTCCGGGTCACGGGGGTCTGTCGGAGCCTATCCCGACGCATATCAGGCGAAGGGCAGGGGTCCACCCTGGACAGGTCGCCAGTCTATCCAGGGCCACATACAAACAACCAATCACACTCACACACTAGGGAGAATTTAGAAAGATCAATTAACCTACTCTGCATGTTTGGGAGGAAGCCGGAGTACCCGGAGGGAACCCACGCAAGCACAGGGAGAACATGCAAACTCCACACAGAAAGACCCACCAGGCCGGGAATTGAACCGGGAACCTTCTTGCTGTGAGGCAACAGTGCTAACCACTAAGCCACCGTGCTGCCCCCTACTACTTTCCATTTCTAATAATTAAAATCAGCCATGGATAGTCCCACATCAGAACCTTTAAATCAATGTTCTACAGCGAATTGATCTACATATTATTTAATAACCCAATAAGACAGGATGTATTATATTTGATACATGCATTTCAGAGACATCTGTACCACCTATTTTATAAAAAAAAAAAAAAAAAAGAAATATATACACAAATCTCAAAGTTATGAAAAATATAAGGAACTAAATAAAAAATACATAAAATTACCTAGTATATTTATAATGACAGGATAAAAAAATTATTTAGATATTGTTAAATTTAAAATTGGAAGCATTTTTCACTTCAATGCATAATCGTCACTTAAAAGAAAAAAATCTTTTGAGTTATTTTCGTGTGTCAGGCATTAAAGAGTTAAAAGAACAGTCTGTAGAAGAGCAGTTTCCTGAACATCTTAAAGATGTTTGTCTTAAAGATTGTTTATCTTAAAGCTAAAGCTTCATTATCACACATGTAGTCCTGTCGATAAATAGCTGGAGTTTTATTTTTTTATGTTGTGTTCTCTTGAAATGGCCAGCTAGTGGATGAAGAAGAAGATGCAAACTGCAAGCAATATTTCTTGTGTTTACTTCAAATACAATGATTTCCATCTCTTCGACATGAAAGAAAACAGTCAACGTGCATGTTTTTCTGTGTAGATATACTCTACACAACAGTGGACTTTTTAGTCCTTCATCATGCTCATATCAATCATTTTATGCGTTATAACCATGAAATAAAGACTTAATATTGTGTCATTGCAAATGCATTAAACTTTTTTTTTTTTTTATCTGTGTAGTAATAGTTCAATAGTGTGAGTTTGTGCTTTTAGTGGAATACATATAATTAACAAACGGCATACTGCACAGTTGGCTCAGAGGCAACGTTCCCGTGGCAGTGAAAGTTACCTTCCTACGAGCTAATAAAGCGACTGTAGTCAGTGGGAAGACTGTCATTTGTGGAGTTTTAATAAAGGTCATTCTTGATGTAGAGGCATAAAAATAGCACAGCAGGCCTATTTGTTTATTATCTGTGTAATAAGGGTTGAGTAGCCAGTAAAATATATAATAAATATTTTACAGCACGCTTCATTCTGCATGAAACGTGATGGAGTTTTCCATGCTTTTTAGTTTACTTTTATTGCTCTGTACAGTCTTAAAAAAAAAAAAAAAAAGACTGATTAATAGATTTTTAGGACACTGGTAAAAAGAAATGAAAGATTTTGGTTTTGATGTCATACTTTTATGTGGCGAATACAGTCTTTGAGAGAGATGCTTATACCGTAGAGCCAAACAGTGTAACCTCCACATGCTGAGACATTGTTCTGTCCTGAGATTTGCTGAATGTAGGTGATAATAATTCTTTGAACAGGTGCTGCACCGTAAGCCCCCAGGCCTGGGGAAGTGAGTGATTAGCGGCTCTCCCCCAAGATGCATTGCTCGTCTGTATTAAAACCAAACTCTGCCTTTTATTCCCTCCAGGGTTTATTAAGTGGGCCAGTTGCCATAGCGACGCTTTGGCAGGATATTGCCAGGATAAGCAATAATGGGTCTCCTGGCGCAGTTCACTCTGCTCTTGTGGAAGAACTTCACTCTCCGGAAGAGACAAAAGGTACACTTGTGGTCACCAGTCTATCTTTTTTGGAAATGAACATATATATATGCCAAAACTGGTCAGCAAAGGAGGGAGATTGAGGATACGGTCCCAGGGTTGTGTTATCAAGGACAGCTAAGTTATTCATAGGAGGGAGAGGTAATGGGGGGGGGGGATTTATTACAAAAATTGTCTCCTATAGAAGTAAGCCGCCTTTAACTCTCCCTCTAGAGAACAAGAACAATCTTATCTTAATCCCAACCAATTCAAAGTGTCACCTTCAATTTTTGGTGATCTATTTCTTATGCGCTTTCATGACACACTGTATTTTACCTCAAGCAGTGTCGGTCTTTAGCTCAGTGGAAATGGACAGAAGGACAGCTGCTTTATTAAAAAAAAAAAAAAAAAAAAAAAAAAAAAAAAAAAAGGTTCACAAAAATGTAACCAGACAATTTAAAGGTTTGTTTTTAAATTTTTAACTCACAATGAAAACACTCATAAGCTTCCAATATACTTTTAACTGCATAAGTGCTTCAACTGAAATAACATTTTTTGCTGATGCAATTTTTATATGTTCCTAGTATGTGCACAAGCAAGCACTCTAAAAAGCTCTTCAGACTGCTTTATATATTTGATTTGAAAACATTATTTTTCCTCTCGTCTTTCTATGAATGCAAATCTGCACAGATTATTTAGAAAAGACGTCAGGCCCTGCACACACGAACCACGCCTGATCAACCAGAGATATGCTGGTCTATCGAGACTAATGATTTCACCCACGCTTCTCAAGCTGCGGAAGGATTAAGTTACCTAAGAGTTGCACTTGGGTAACTGTCTTTTCAACAGTCCAAACGAGTAGGCAAGGAATCCAGTGAGCCTCATGAGTCATTTTCGAGGCTGAAATAGCTGCTCCGCAGCGCTGTAGCATATTCTTTAATTTAGTCCCTTGCAGTGATGATGGGAGTCACACCCACTTATTTTGTTTGGGGTTGAAGCTCAACAGTGTTTCTGTTGGCTGAGCAGCACAAAAGAACTCATGCATCATTAAAAAAAAATAAAAAGTAAAATAGAGAAATATAATTATAGTTCACATTTTGTTTGGATAACTGATTCATTTGCAATTTTGCAACTTTCTACTTAATTGTGAGCCATTTTTTCAACTAGCAGAAATAGCAGGGTGGTATCCCTTTGTAAAGAAAATGATTGCTCCCCGGCAAGAATACGTAAGCGGGTGCTGGTCGTCTTGTGAATAGATGGTGAAATATTTGGCCAATATCAACATGAAATATGAAATATTGTGATAACACAAAACCAGTGGGAGTTTCCAAGGACAATGGTGCTTCTGGATTGCTTGTGGAGGTTAATGACCAATTATATGAATGCTTCACCAAGCATTTTAAGATTTTATAACAGGCGTGAAACAGATTTCATGGTCCAGTATTTCACATAATTTCATACGGATAGATTATCTATTCGCAGAGACTTTGGCGTCCGATGGTAAATGCCTGGAGAGCAAGACATTGAGAAAGCCAGCGTGATTAACATACGAGTGTTTTTGACATTTTTCTCATCACAGTTTACAACTGAACATCACTAATCTGCCAAACACACGTTTCATCTGCCCTTCGGTTGTCAAGACAGCAACAGATGTCAGCTCATATGATTTGGGTGAAGGTGTGTCATCAGATACAACGTCTGAACATGTAACGTGCCAGATTAGGAGAGATCGCCCGGCTGCTGATTCCTCTAAGCAGGTCACTCCACCAGAGATGCTCAGGGAGATGAGTGCGTGGGCAGAGCAGGTCAGCCGAGGCGGGCAGCGAGAGCTCGGAGAATGAATGCAGGGCTGGGAGTGAAGGTGGTGTGGCGAGATGTGGCCGGGGACGTGTAAAACCTCAACTGGAAAAGAGTGAAGGGAGAACGAGCTGCTGTACTGTTTCAGTGTTAGTTGATTCTGCTGAACGCTGCTGTCATGGAGCGGTACATGCTGGATTAACTAAGACATAAAAAAAACAACTAATAAATGGTTTATTATAATGTATTTTTAAAGGCATGTACAGCAGATTTGACTACGACACCTCAAAGACTGTCACAATATCCTGAAAATGATTTTATTTTCAATATTATGAAAAACAAATCAAAAAAGTTTGTTATGCACATAGGATAATATTGGGAATTGAGCTTTGAGCTCGGCTCAGCTCACAAAATCACTTTTTTGTGACTTGTAAAACATTTATTTGACAGTGATGATTAATAACACTACCCACAACATATTTTTAGTTCAATCTCTAGCCGAAAAGTAGGCACGAAACACATTAAGAAAAATGTCTGGTATCAGTATGTGCTTTTCAAATGGTATTGTGATAATGCTGTTGCCATTATTTCTTTTACCTACAATAATCATGCAGTAAAAATCTGATAGTGACATTGCAACAGCCCTTCGCTGTCAGGAATCTTGAGTGGGAACAAACGCAGTAGTAGTCAGGAGTAAATAACACTGCTTTCGTGTGTGTGTATAAATATTTATGTATATGTGTATATATATATAATATATGTATATGTGTATGTGTGTGTGTGTGTGTGTGTTCTGCAATATGTGCACATGAGTTTACAATATGAGAAAATTTGTAATACCAATAGATTTATTCATCTGAAAGAAAAGAAAAATCTCCACTGCAGATTCTATTAACTATTCATATAAATATGGAAAAGAAACAGGCAAAACACAACCGATTCTGCATAGAAGAAGTCGAGGTGGAAAAGGTGAACAGTTTCACGGTAAAGTTTTCTGTGATTCCGTATCTAATCATTTGTGTTTCTTAAGAACATTAAGCCAAATTGCAGTTAACTGCTGGAGATGAGCAGTAACGGACAGCATGCTCACTGGCTGCAGAACCAACTGTCATGTGATGACAGTAAGCCAAGAGAAGGAAGTACAAGGAGAATGATTATAAACGGTGAATAAATTGTTGTTTTCCAGGAAGCTTAAAGACAATCTCCACCTAGGGCACAGGCAGGGCGAACTGTTTACCACACCCTGCTGCTGTTTGGCAATGCACAATATCTCCAAAAACACATTGATACCAGAGGAGTTGCTGTCATCGGGCCGTGAGACTTATGAATTCACCCTGTGAAAGGCACAACTTTGACCATTTTCCATTACAGCTTATTACTCATATCGTCGACTACCTATATTTGTTTTAAATATGACAACAATTAGACTGTACTTTGATTGTTTAATCTGTATCGCTGCCATGATAAATCATTTTAGTGATCCTATTTTATTTTTTTAGACGGAACATTAGTTGTGTCTGGCGCTGAGAGGATGTAAAGTTTTGGTTTTCGCAGTTTTTTTTTTTTTTTTTCCATTCAGCCATTCCCCGGGGCTAAAAACAGAATTCTGACACGTCGCCACTGCCTGCAAGGAGGCAAGAAGTGGTTGTATTAACGCAGAGAAGTGTTTGACAGTCTTCATCCAACAGAGGATTGAGTGTGGCAAGGAGACGATAAGGAGCGTCTGATAGCTTCAGTTTAGGGACTGCTCTTTCAATCTTGTGCTTCAATTTATGGCAAGAGTAAAATCAAAATACATGGAAAACGATATTTATGTCTACATTGTAAAAACTCTGACAGGAAAATGTACCGCTGCTCATAAGCAGGAGATTAGTCAGTGATTAAAATTGAATTATTGCGTTCAATAATGGGACTGTGATAGGAGTGTGTGCTTGGTGTTCTTTAAAACTAAATTTCATGTAATTTGAGCTTGGCCCAATTTACAGTTCAGTGGGAATATAATGTCTCTCGCAACTCTTTTAAAGCTTCCTCATTTCCAAAATTAAAGCACACAAAATAAAAGTATTAAAGAAACATTCTGGTGTTTTAAGAAGGGCTGCGTGTTGAGTTATTTCTTGGCTTAAATTACTTGGCATCTGCCAGTTTGTAATCTTGATAAGACGAGCAATCTGGCCGCTGTTCTTATCTTTAACTACCAGATGAGACAATGACACTAGTCCAGCAAGTGAGGAAAAAAAGATTATGCACAAGTGTTGCTCATGCTCTTTGCTTTTTTGTTTTTTTTTTTAATAAATGGGAGAAAAAAAAACACATTTTTAAAAGACTGGTGTGTGTTTGTTTAGATCTGCTTTGACTCTATGAATGACTTGTCGAGTTGATTTCATGCAAACAATTTCTGCCACGATACCTTCCAAAGCTGTATCTCATAACCAAATTATTGAAATAATTCGGTGTTATCTTCTGTGCAGGTGCGGCTGGTTGTGGAGGTGCTGTGGCCTCTGTTTCTTTTCTTTATACTGGTGTGGGTGCGGTCCACCAATAAACCAACGTACAAAGATCAATGTAAGCACAAGCCAAGTTTAACCCCATAATGTACTTAATGCCATATATTTACATACTTAGGGAAAGTAAAGCAATCAGATTGCGCTGTAATGTCACTTCCAACAAACAGTGTGCCATCCATAAACTTGGATGAGAGAATAAAAAAATCTCTGTCTCGTTGTTTTTTTTTTTTTTCTCCCCCCTTAGGTCACTACCCAAATAAAGCCTTGCCATCTGCTGGCGTGCTGCCCTGGCTCCAAGGTATGATGTGTAACATCGACAACCCTTGTTTGAACTATCCAACTCCAGGGGAGACGCCGGGCCAAGTCAATAACTTCAACAACTCCATGTATGCACTGGCATGTTCGCTTTTCTCTCGTCTGCGGCAATATACACTGAGATGACCCACAGATGTTGTCAGAATGGCTCGGAATTGATTTCAGGACATTGAAAGATCTGTGATCTTTTCCTGTCTTCTTCATGAACCAGACTTGCTGGGATATTAGTAGAGCTGCAGACCACCCTGGTGAACAGATCTATTCTCAGTCGAGCGCGGTCACTAGCAGATGACGTCGACCAGTGGACTTCAGTGCTGCCAAGGACAAACCCTGGTTATGACAGCTTAAACGGTAAGGGCGGTGTGATTTGTTGAAAATCTTGAGGTGCCGAGTTTAAAACGATGAAACTATAAATTGATCTAATATTGAAGTTGATACACAGAAATTGGCCGAGTTTTAAAAATCACTGTGGAAATCTACATAGAAGATCTGCAATAAACATTTTGTAGCCAGTGTTTAAAAAAAAAAAAAAAAAAAAAAAATCATTGTTTGGCAAATGTTTTAGCAAAATACTAGTGTACTCTGCATTTTTACACTCCATCAACGAAAGTATCCCCTTCATGCGCATGACAAGTTGGAGGATTTGTTATTCCCCTTTATATCCCTCAAAAACAATGGCGTGTGATTATTTATGATGCAATTTGCTGTGCAGACTGACAGATCGTTTGTCTTGATAAGTTGCTGCTTTGCATTAGGCTCATTTAGCCTGATGATATTCAGATTTTCATGCAGCACCTAATTTGCAAAAAGGCAAAGGAAGGGGTAGGTGGTGGGGGGGTCTGCTGTTCAGCAAGCAGCTTGTTGGCCATTTGCATTTTGGGGTCGCTGGCTCGTAATATACAAGATTAAATCCATCAAAGATCTGAGCCTGGACATAATTAATGAGACTTGCTGTCTGTGGTGAGAGCACAAAAGGTCATTAACAAGAATAGGGAGTGGAGTGCTATCAAAAGACTAAGATGGCATAGGTGATTGTGTTGTCCTTTTTTGTTTTTACCACGGGTTGATTAAAACGACTTAGGTGGTCACTTCAATCAGAAAGGCAACCTTGTTCGGGAAGAGTGCAGAGCATGTTCAACTTCCCCATCATCTAACCCCGCCAATTTCCTCCTGAAGCACCCGTAGCCACGAGTAGCATGATAATATGCCATCAGTAGGAGTCACGAGAGGTTGTATAAGGTGAGAGTAATTTTTCATACAGGGTAATTGATTCCAGTGATTTTCACAAAACATCTACCAGAACTGGTCTTTTGATAGAATAGAACAACGTAAGTCCCACCCCTCCAATCTAGGTAATTGACTGAGTTACTCATATTACGACTGCTAAAGTGATAATTTAATTCTGTTATGTTACCCCTTTATCATCTCAGCAGCAGCAAGTTGTAGTTCCAGGAAGCAGAAAACAAACAGTGGATGAATAAATATAGCACAGGAACAGGAGTGAGCTCACCGGAGATCCCTGCTGAGCTGAGCCACTGTTTCCATCGGTGATGAGGAGTAACGGTCAACTTTTTTTTTTAGATTTTATTTATTTATTTCAAAGCAACATATCCTTTGGCAGCTAATCAGCAGCAAATGGCTGCTTAACAGTCTGGTACATGTTAAACGCCAAAAAAAAAAACAAAAAACAAAGAAAAACAGTCCTACCAGCACACTGAACCAGCTCAAATGTTCAACTCCCACTGGCTCCAGTGATGGATTTAATTGCAGCTGTAATCAAGAAAGCATCATGCCAAAGGAGGAGAAGTGACAGGAAAATGAGACAAATAAAAACCCCAAAAACCTTTTCCAACAAGCAGTACAGCGTGGTTTGGTTCCAAAAAAGCTCACTGTACCTTCCTGGTTTGGGAAACGGTGCACTTCTTGTGCTAGAAACACAGTGACTGGTTGACAAAAATCTTTTCCTTCGTGTGACATGGAACTAAACACAAGCTGTGTCGTTTTGAAAGAATATGATATTCTGGATTCCCTCTACTGTTGTCCTTTCTTAAAGCAGCACAATTTGTTTTTCATTTTTTTTGCTTTCTGTGGTGTCTCCCGGTTGGCTCAGAGGTTATGTCGCTTTTACAACTCTGTCAAAGATTATTTTCATCTCTTACAGACGAGCAGGAGACCCCCCCCCCTCGTCTCTCTCTTCATCTTCTGTCATTACCGTCGTCGTTCTCTGTGCACTGATTAATTTCACCCCTGTAGCCTAAATGTATTGTTACTGATGTCCGTCATAAGTGATACAAGGTTGTTGCAAGAGAGAATCAGGACAGGAGTCAAACGTTGCCTTACTGTGACTGGTATGATGTTGCGCTGTTGCATGACAGAGGTAGTTACACACCTGTCAGTGGAAAAACAAGTAAGATCAGGGTCCACCATTCAAAAACTGTGCTGTACTGACCTGAACTGAGCTGTACTGCTCAGTGGGAATTAGCTGTTCACCTAGATTAAAGCTTTATTCCCAAAAATCATTTATGTACTTAAATATAACATAAGCTTTTGGTTAATTGCCCATTAATATAAATGCTGTATTATAAAATGTTTTCCTTAAACAGATGATGTAGCCTCGAAATCTGCTTTACATGGACATCTCCTTAGACGAGGGTCCGATCTGGCAGGCTGAAGATGTTGTGCTGTTGTACCGAAGTCATTTAAAATGTTCACCACTTGCTCCAACTTCATCAGGTTGTACGAGCAAGACGTGTAAAAGAAACAAATCAGATTGTGCCCGGTATAATTCCCTTGGCATTTAAATTTGGCCATCAGTTCAACCGTTTTAACATGGTGGATAACAATTTACACTCGAGCTGCATTGCAGCAGTTTTATTTTCAAGCAAACTTGAGCTTTAACCTTGTCTTACAAGAACAGGATAAATCACCGTCCACAACGGAAAGGTTCCTTGCCTTTTATTCTGGCTCGCCTCCATATTTGGCAGGTGTCTATTAGTATGGGTGACGCGTGAACCAGACACATTTCCACATGCATTCACAGTTGTGCACAGTTCTGTGGAAACCAAACACAGGAAGATGGACAAAAGGCTACAAAGGCAGGTTACAGAATATCTGGAGTGCTGGAGCACGATTTTGATGAGCCTCTGTGTCAGTCTGTAGCAGTGTACAAATGCTTAAACAGTGATTTTAATGAAGCTTAAAAAACTCATATCTCACCATCTTTTTGTTTTAGCGCAACCAGTCGTCCTAAGGAGTATCCTCAGAGAAAATGAAATGTTCTCCACACACCTGACAGAGGATTTATCAGTTCCACCGACAGTTGTTAAAAGCCTAATGAATGCTGAGGTCCGGTTCAATCCAGTAAGTATTCTAGACCTTCCTCTTTACATTGTGAAAACAGAAAAACCTCTGCGTCCAGGAAGAGTTCCAGCCACTTAAATACAGCATTTAGGTGTAATCATGATGTCTAAAAGACTAAAATTCTCCAAAGTTAAAAAAAAAAAAGAACAAATCTGCCATGAGCACTGTGCTTCAACATTAAAAACTAAAATGGCCTGGCTAAGAGCAGCCTTCGGGACTCCTTGTCTTGACTTTCCTCATCAAAGCGCTGCCAATTTACATGAAAAAAAAAGAAGTCTTTTGAAGCAGCCAACGGTAGGTAATTTGGTATGAAATGGTTGCCAATAAGAATAATGAGTGTCTTTTCTGTAAATGCTCCCCAGCTGATTGTGTTGTACGCATCCGGTATTATCAGATAAGCTGCACAAAGGTAATTATGTTTCAGTGACAAGGATGCTTAAATATGTTTTACACTGACTCAAAATACTCCCATTGTGTTGGAGGATCTCTGGTGGCTGCAGTGACTGGTCCAGACTGCAAGACGGTCGCATCTGTGCTGATCTCACCCAGCCAGACCTGTAAATACTGTCAGCACTTGAGAATCATACATCCTAATAAAGGGTGGGGGCAGAAAAAAAAACTTTTTTTTTAAACAAATGCAGATGTCTTAGAGGACTCTTAGAAAAAAAAAAAAGAAATATTATTTAAAAAAACAAAAAAAAAACAACTTGCTTTAGGGAAAAATGGGAGGAAGAGCTGTTTTGAGTCTTTGTAGCACTTTCGACTCATTTAGTGAGAGAACCAGGCAGATCTGACTAATTGGATACTTCAAACCTCAAATCAGAAAAAAAGAAATAGTTGAATACCCTTTTTTTTTCTCAACTGCTTTTTTATTTGTTATCATGCATCCATCTTTTTCATTTCCTACTTGTATCACGTTCAAGTCGTACGTTAGCACAGGGCCAATTTAGTGCTCTAAAGAAGATGATAGAAAAGATAACTATGTTATTTCAAACAGGTGATGTTAACAGGTGATCATAATGATGATTTAGGATAAAAGCAGTGTCAATAAAAAGCCACACAAAAATGTGGGCAGAGGAACTGTGCTGTGTCAACAAGCGCAAAGATCGCAGAATTGATCAAACATAAGGCTCCCCAAAGAAAAATAGTAGGGAGGTTTGCTCATTTCTTCTTTTATGATGCATAATATATAATAATAATAGTTTCAATGTGTAAAAGGTAAAGGCACAAACCTTAGGCAGGACACCTGTGTTAACTAGAGCTACACAATAAACCAGAAACGTATCGTTTTCGCAGTATCAACATGTGCAATATCAATATCACGAGATTATAGCTGACTGTCATGCTTTCACACTCTAAATGTCAATAATATATTTGGCCAATCTGATTGAACCTCACTGCCTGAGATGCAATTTAGATGCTAAATTACGTGGCGAGTGTTGTGACAGCAGAAGGAAAAGAGAGATCTTAGGAAAATCTGTGCAAATCAGATCTTATGCTGTAATGTGAATTATAAATTTGTAACTGCAACGGCGCACTCCATACACTGAAGTATTTGTTGATGTATCACAAATTGTATCATCATTGTAATTTTCAGCTATTTTGCATAATGCATGTTTGTTAATATCGCGCAGCCTTCAATGTTAACCTTGTTCAGAACCATCCCAAAGTAAAAACAACTGTTAAGGGCAGACAAATCAGAATTCTGGATTTATTTTCTTTTTCTTCTGAAGAAGTCTGCTTTGGACCAAAGACAATAAATCAAAAAGTCTGGCTCTGAGATGGTACAAGGTCATATCAATGCCCTTGCAAGGTTACGTTATATTTAAGCATTAATCCAGAAAGGTTGAGTGTGATTTTTTTTTTTTTTTTTTTTTGTGTGCGAACATAAAAAAACCTGTTGCCTTGAAGACAATGTCTTTTGTTATGGATAAAAATGTATTTTGTTCATAACAAGGAAAAGACAAACCACATGGTTTTTACACTTCCTTCACAGGGATCTTTGAGTTTCTGTTGTGCAGTAAAACTGTGGGTCACTATTAGAAGTCAAAACTACACAATTAGAGCTCAGAAAAGATCGTTTGAGCTTTAATACTTTATTTTATAATGTCATTACAATTCAGACACATTCAATGCAGACTTCACAACCCATGTGTTTGGCGAATGTCGTCACAAATATCTTCCTTAGAGCTGTCCCGACTGTATAAAAATCTGAAGTCTGTGTATCTGTCGTTGAAATTGTTTGTGCCAATGTTCAGTTTGTCCGTCTTTATCAGCATTTCTGGTGATTTTAAAAATGGATGTAGAGTTTTCTGGCTTCTCAACTTTTACCCAAGTTGGCATTTATTTTACAGATGATGGGCATCCTGAGTCCAGGCAATCTGAGGAACACACTGTGTGAGGGGACAGATCTGGATGAGTATATCCAATTTAGCAGCCAAGCTGAGAGAGCAGCTTTTCAAAATGTCAGCTGTTCCCTCACTCCACAGCAGCTGATTAACACCCAGCAAGTCCTTCTGCAAAACCTGAATGCAAGAAAAGTGCTTTCGGAGGTGAGCTGCCACCATTTTCCCGTACAGTCAACAGTTATCCCAACTTGTCTAATATGATTCTGATAAAAGTTTCAGGAACTTTGCATGGGAACTTTGACACACTTATCAGGATTTTGAGAACTCTTGGAAGGAAAACACTTTTGTCAAGCGTGTTCTTACTGATTGGTCTGATGGGGAGGAAATTATAGTTATTATAAAGTCTACATCTAAAAAGCCCCAATTACTATTATGAAAGGTCACCTACATATTGAAATCCTACTAATTAGACCTTAAGCATTACTGAATGGGAAATATTTGTAATGTCTACCATGTCTGATAAAGCTGAGTTATAAACGGAGATGATGCATTTGAATCCATTACAACCTGTTGCAAAAATGGAAGACTTTTTTTGTTTCAACTGTGATTTTTTTCCAGGAACGCCAACAATTATTCATAAAAAGAAATTAAGTTTTAGCATTAACTAAATCATTTTCAACAAAATCAGAAAGCTTAACCCATGGATTACATCTCTAAGAGATTGTTTATCCTGACTTCAATCAACATTATGAGTCCTTAGTGACTGACATGGACTGTATGTATAATAAGACCTTTTGTATCCGTCCTGTTGGCTGTCTGTCTAACTGTCTGATTGTTGCGTCTCTTCTTTTGGCAAGCTAAGAACAATCTCATCAATCAATCATCAATGTCATCAGGTTGGACAATAAAGTTCAATGCAATTAAAAATGACATTCATCCTGAGTGGGATTCAGGATTTAGAAAGGAAACTGAATTGGTTGAATTGGTTTTCAGTCAAGTATTGCTGGTGTGCATTGCCATAGTCACTCGAATCTAAAGTTGTTGAGATGAAAACATATTTAAAAAAAATAAAAAATACTAATATGGATCAAAGCAGCTATTGCATGTTCTGGTGTGACACTGTTAGGTCAAAAAAAGTTAAATGGGATATTTTCAGTTTAACTCAGAATAATAGATCTATAAATATTGTCGCAGTGAAGGTAGCTTTCTGTGTAGCCAAACCTCCTAATGTCTTCTTGTGTGTGTCAGAGATACTCAGAAACTGGCATGTAAATACTATAGTCAAATATAAAATGGCCAAATAAAGTAATTATTAATTTAAAGCGTTGTTTCAAATGTATACTGTTAGAAAAACAGTCACTAATTTAAGTCCAGTTTATAAATGTAGTGAGCGCACAACAATAAATCTTGCCTGACTTGAAATAAATTGAATATAAAGACAATGATATTTTGCACCAGCCAATTTGGTAACCAATTTAAAAGTAAAATGTTATGCTTGTCTGGCTCTGTGAGTTAGGAATAAAGAAAAGTTGAATCTCATTAATGAGTACTTCAAGGCTAAATCTACCAGCAATACCTCAGCACTAATTTTGTGTTACGACTGCAACATCATGTTGATGGATTTTTTCTTTCTTTTACAGTGAAATATAATTTTCAGCCACACAGAGTCTAAGCTCTCAAGACTGTAATTATCAAGTCCATCCTTTCTTAGGGTTTTACTAGAACGCAAACGCAGTGCACTCAGGTGGGGATTATTTATCTGAACCAATGTTTTTTTTTTTTTTTAATTCTTTTTAGTCTTTCCATCCCCTTTGGGATGATGAAAGCCTGCACTTTTCTTTGACTTTATCTTTGAGAGAAAATATACGGGACAGCAAATCCAATAAATAAGTGATAAGGAAGGAAGTTCGTAGGGGAGGGCTTTTGAGCAATTTAAACCCACAGGCCATTTCAAACATAGAAAATAAAATAAGAGACGCTTAGAGAAGATGTGGTGGAAAAGCCCTTCAGTGCCTCAAGCAGATAGATGGGAAATAACTTCAAGTCTTCACTGTTAAGGCTTGCAGAATCATTGCTGAATGGTTGTGTTAACAACAACAACAGCACTGAGAAAAGGGGAGAAGCCAGCATCAATGACTGAAGTCTGCACAGCTGAACACCTGGGGGAGGTTTTAAACTGACTTGTTGGATTCTGCTCTACACCACTGCCATCAAGAAGCAGAAGACGAGATTGTCCTCTTCTTCTTGTCAATTCGATGTGAAATAAAGCCGTCATGGCCGCATGTAATGTCCCAACACCGTTCAATGAATTTGTGATACACCTGTATGTTTTTATTTATCACATCTCCAGAAGATATTTCAAAAATACAATTTCCAGGCTTAATCTATGTTTTTGTTTTGTTTCTAATTTAACCTCTTCTAATGGATGGTTCTTATGTTTAGTGTTGTTGTTCCTCTTTAAACCAACTGTGGACTGTCACTTCAGCTACCTGCATCTGTTGACGCGTTGGCCCTGATGAGGAAAACCACTCTCGATGCATTACCAATTATTGAAGAGGTCAGTATTGATATAATCTACGCTAAAATAATTAGGCTGCTTTATAAGAAGTGTATTTTAAAAAGCCACCCCTTCCTAGTTTAAAAAAAAAAATAAAATGTAATTACTTCTCTTTATCCAGATGACCAGGTTGCAGAACTCTGTGATCTTCAAGGCTGCTGGTTCCCTGGATTTCCAAGAGGATATGTTTGGAAGTGTCAACATGCTGCTGTGTGGAAAGCAGCCGAACTTCAATTCCACCAATATGACCCTCAGTTTACCTTCACCTAGACAGATGGCAAACAACAAGTCAATTTCCATTATGGGCAACAGTTCCGGTAAGAGCTGCGCAGAACTCCTCTAGAAGGGATAAAAAAAAAAACCAAACTAACCTGTCACACAGGACCTGTGTCTCAATCACTTATTGACATTTTAGTTTCTCTCAACTATACAAATTCATAGTGGCCAGGAAGTGGAGAAAAATACAGAAGCAGTGGTGTATAATGTGTAGTATTGTTCTGCATTTTCATTACCAATCAGACAAAGCCCCCCCCTCAGTATTTTATATGAGTACTATTGTGTTTTAGCGTTTATGTGGGGATAATAGTAGACCTTCTGAGATCTCTTATAATGTAATAGACAAGAAACAGTCTCAAAAGATGCACCAGTCACTTCTTAGGGTTTGGACGTGATCATGTATAATAATTCGTACGTTATGAAAAAAAGAAAGGATGCTGGTGGAGAAAAAAAAGATGAATTAATGGGGCATGATGCACAGTGTAGTCAGCTGTGCAGGGTACACATGATGCGACCACTTGTGCACATCCAGAAGCAGACACCTGTGACACAGTTGGCACCTCTGCCAGAGCAGGATGCTGGGTTTGATTAGGAATACATCATTTCAGACTGTCTGTGGCACTGGCTTCGAATCAGCTCCTTTCATTCTATTTAAAAGCTGAGTGCTCCCCAGCCTGACATGGTGATGTTTTCCTGATAGACAGAAAAACACATTTATGACCAGCTTGTCCCAAGTGGGAACGGATGTTTTGTGGGTGAAATGCACACACAAGGCGTAAATATATGCCATTTTAAAACTGAACATGTGGCAGCTAAAAAGTCTCATGGAGGACTGAAGCTCAATTTGCAGGTCTGAATGTGAACAATTATTCTGTGCTGTTGAGAAAGGGGAATACAACCGTACCATTGATATTGTTGGCATTTTCTGTAAAATTACAGCTGGCTTCATTAGCTTTCCATTCCATTGAAATTATGACGAAAGGTTAAGCTGAGAAGCGATTTATTATTTATGGGGAAACAAAGTTGCTAACAGCATGTTAACTGGTTTCTATGAGGTGATAGTTTCATGGCTGGCTGTTTTCTGTTATTACATGTAAAAATCTTGTTTACAGCAGTGTGTGTTTCCTTTCTCTGTTTACTTTGCTGCACTGCTTATGTGAGGAGACTATTTAATGTATTATGTTCACTTTAACCATCTACCAAAGTCTGTTTCCAAAAACACTTCAAGTGAGAAATTAACACTATTGTTGCAGAATCTTCACACATAGTACATCTACAAGGCGTAGATTAAAAGTTTGAAGCTCCTCGTGTAAGCTGCAACTGAACTTCCTACTTGGGTCGCAGAATCTGAATGGTCAAACAATTTGCTGTTACACCTAAAGTGTAGTAGGGCATGTCCTCCAACAGAAAGTACAAACCTTTGATTTAGATTTTAATGGAGATTCTGTAATAGTAGGGGGTTGTTTGTCCCTCTTTTAGGTGTATCTCAGAAGAAAATGGAAGAAAGGTCGTACATGCTCTTTTTGTTGCATTAAAGTATGTCTTCGATCCTTGCATCGGTCAAGTTCTTGAAGACTTGGTCAAGTGGCCACTATCACTTTGTCAGCCGTATTCGTCATGGTGCCGTGCTTTGCGAGGGAAACAGCAGTCTGTATTAACCCAGCATCACATAAAGGTATCAGCTGAAGGAGTTGATGTTTAACATATGTACGGACAATATGGCTGTACACAGTACAAGGAAAAAGAGACTCCAAAGAGACAATTAGTCATGTGGCTTAATGCTTCGTCCATTGTTTTTTTTTAAAGTCTAAGGTGTTGCCGTGATGCTGCTGTGTGAGCCCCTTGTAAGACGACATTCAAAAGCAGGCTGTGAAAAACAGAGCGCACCCCATGAGTCAATTTCTTTAAAAACCACCCTACAATAACTTGTGCATTCTGTGGGTTGTCTAATATCGGTGTGGAGGAATTTGAACCTTTTTTTACTTTGCTTCAGTTCACTTAGGTTTAAAGACATTGGTTCATCCTCTTTGCAGTATATTAATTGGGTTGAAGTATGGACTTTTACTGAGCCAGTGCAACACCTTGATTTTTTTTTCTTTTTCAGTTATTCTGCAACAGATTTGTCGTTGTGCTTGTGATCATTGTCTTGCTGAGAAGTTTCGATTTCAGCAAAGCTTTAGCAGCTGAGTGGTCTGAAATTTGCCTCCACCACTTTCTTTAGAGGCTGTTGTGTGTTTAAGCTGATTTACTGCATTTGGTTTTCACCAAATGGGTAATTGTGTATTTTAGTTAAGTATCTCCGTGTTTGAAAAGTGTTGTAGTTTGTTCAGATTAAACTCAGTCTAAGCCTGTTTCATCATGTTATTTAGACAGAAATGGTTTTCTCCCAGTTACCCTCTAAAAAACGTGTCATAATTATGAAGTCTTTTCTAGTTCTACTGTTACAAACTTTATCATTTAACAGTAATGAAACATGCAGAGTCTGAGATATAGTTCTTTGAATTTTGTACAGTTTCTCTGAACATAGCTTGATGTGACATTGTGATCAACTTGCTTGGACTTTTACTCCTACAGAGATGGACAACTAATGTATCTTGAATGCTTTCCACGAATAATCTTCTCTCTCTTGAGTGAAATATCTCACTGTTTGGAGATGTCTTTCACAGAATGAAAAGCAGCAAGAACAGCTTCTCTAAAATTACTGATGTCTTTCCTCCTTGGCATTCACACTTTCTTTCTTTCTTTCTTTCTTTCTTTCTTTCTTTCTTTCTTTCTTTCTTTCTTTCTTTCTTTCTTTCTTTCTTTCTTTCTTTCTTTCTTTCTTTCTTTCTTTCTTTCTTTCTTTCTTTCTTTCTTTCTTTCTTTCTTTCTTTCTTTCTTTCTTTCTTTCTTTCTTTCTTTCTTTCTTTCTTTCTTTCTTTCTTTCTTTCTTTCTTTTGCTTTGTTTAAGCTTCCCAGCTGGCAATTCCTAGATAAACATGCCATCTTAATAAGATGAGCAGTGTTTATCTATGTTTCCTGTCAGTGGTCATATTCTCGTGAATCATGATCAATGTATATAAATGCAGAAAGAAAGAATTGTTCTAATTTCTAATCATTTACCAATCTAATTATACTGTTTACTCTGCCAAATCTGCTTAAAGTACAATATAGGTCAACTGTTTGAAATAACTGACTTGTAGAAACAGTTTTCAGTACTTCCATAAATGTCAGTCTGGACTTTCTGAATATCTTGGGATGGACAAATAATAAAAAAAAAAGAAGCCATTTCTATTTTTCTGTTTAAAACTCTGAGTTCATGCACCTGTGTGTTTAACAAACTTGACCTGACCATGTGTCTGACCTTGATGTGTTGGAAGATCCTCTAACAAAAACAACTTGCACCTGTTCAAGTGCACCTGTTTCTGCTCTTTTTATCTCATAATGTAAAATAACTCTAATACATGAAATGCATAAAAGCATAAATGTGTTGTGATGTCTATCATATTATAAT
Source organism: Xenentodon cancila (assembly GCA_014839995.1). Lineage (NCBI taxonomy): Eukaryota > Metazoa > Chordata > Actinopteri > Beloniformes > Belonidae > Xenentodon > Xenentodon cancila. Next base: position 20,544,946 of record CM026212.1, read on the forward strand.
TTATTTATACAGCCATAACATTTTTTAATTACTCAATACTGTATTACAAATAAAAACAAAAAATTAACTTTACAGCTCCTTACAAAATACTAGAATATGTTTGTTTTATAAAAGTTTTGAGAATTAAATGTAGAGTGTAACATATTGCACCCCTATAATCATTACCAACACCTTTCTCAATGTTCTCTACATGTTTGTTCCGTGGAGAAACTGGCACACAAAATAGATTTTAATTAGATGCTTATTTTCCATGGGAACAAAGATAACACTGTAAAGTGGAACTGCATGCTCATGCTGGTGAAAATTAACAAAAGACAGTGTTGCCTCTTTACATATTCAACATCTCTGTTAGCCTTCTAATAGCTATTTTAGATTTGCTGTAGCATTTTATTGTATGAGTGTACCTTAAATGCTTACAGGACATGGCGTATATTTGCTAAAAGGCCAATTACACCTCTTTTGTAAGTGTAAATGTACAGTCAAAAGGAACCCAACCGTATAAAAAAAAGTCACTTTACAATGTTACTTTCACAGCTAATTGTTGACAATAACTTCAAGATCTGTCTTTTATACATTTCACATTTATTGTGTTTTTCTTAACATTGCCATCTTTTGCTGCACATAACATACCTCTTGCCTATGGTTGTGGGTATAATATGGTGTGTAGCTTTTGAGCCTTTGATTATGGTAATTTTTGTCTAATAATTATACTGTGATATTTTTACTTATACCTCATAATTATAAGGGCCAGCATGGTGCCTTGGTGGTTAGTGCTTGCTTCACAGTAAAGAGGCAGGGGTCTTACTGTGTAGTTTTCAATGTTCATATGGGTTTTTTTTTTTGGGTACTCCAGAAATGTGTGTCAGGTTAATTGGGGTTTCTAAATTGCCCATAGGACTGAGTGGGTGTTGTTGTTTATCTATGTGTACCTCTGTAATGGGCCGGTGACCTGTCCAGGTTGTACCCCTACCTTTCGTCTGTACAGAGCTTGGATGGGCTCCAGCAGACTCCTGTGACTCCAAAAAGGAATAAGTGGGATCCATATTATGTTTATTATGATCCATAATGTATGGATTATAATTTTGATTTCAGCTAAATCCAGACAATGTACCTATAGATGAATGATAAACTCATCCCCTCAGCCGCTTTTCAAACACTTCAGTGATGACAGGATTTGATAGAAGTCCATTCATTATTACAGTCAATACATAGTTATTGCATGTGTTATTACTTTTAATGTGAAAAAGTGGATTTCATGTTCTCTTTACTGACTCAGCAGGATTTATGTTAATGCTCTAGTGTACGTCTTTGTACCAGCTGTTTAAACTGCATATCTTCTCATACTGTCATCTGGTTTAATTTTTAATTCTTTTTAATTTTTTTTTTTTTTTTTTTTTTTGCATGAATGTCTGTTAGTGTGTGTCCTTCACCTGTCCTCTCCGACAGTCTACTCTAGTATTTTTTGTTAACATTTGGATTCCATATTTTGACAGAAAGGACTAAAATCACTAAAGTGAAACGCAAAAGGACAAGACTGCTAGAAAGACAAGACAGTGATGGGTGCCGTGTGTGTAGTGTGGTGATTGCTGTAATATTTGTGTGATGTGTTTTAGTGGTGATAAGTGAAATGTGAAAGACATGCCAACATAAAACAGACATAAAAAGAAAAGAGTGAGTGAGTGAGTTAATGAGTGATGTAAGGTCTGTAAGTATTTTTGAATGTCTGCATACATGTATGATCATATATACAAATATAAATATGCAAGCATGAACCTACGGATATAAATACAAATCTATACACGCAGGTGTGTGTGTGTGTGTGTGTGTGTGTGTGTGTGTGTATATGTATGTATGTATATATATATATATATATATATACACGCATACACACACTTGTACAAAGACATACATACACTGAGAGGGTTACGTACACATATATGTAATCACACTCTTAATAGTATAATAATAATATTTAAAAATAATTACCAATTCTAGTATCATAATAGCTAGCATTATAATTAGTAGTAGTACAATAAACAGTAACAAGGGTAGTTGATATCATCTGCTAAACCTCTTCTATAGCTGCTTTACGGATGGGACCACAGTGGCAGCCGATGCATCATCACCAGCCACAAATGGCCAGGCACCTATTCTGCAGACTGCTGAGATAAGACACACTTTTAGTCACATTAATATATGGAAAGCAGCTGGCCCAGATGGCGTCCCAGGACAAGTCCTTAGACACTGTGCCAAAGAGCTGCTTGAAGGCTCCATAAGACATATTCAATATATCTCTACCATAGTGCTCTGTCATCACCAGACTTAAGACATTCATAATTAAACCACTACCCAAACACCAATAGTAGGCTGCAAAAATGGGTCTCAGTGACTACAGACCAGTGGCATTAACACCTGTAACTGCGAAGTGCCTGGAGAGACTCTAGCTGCAACATATTAAGGCTGCTCTCCCAATAAGTCTTGACCCCACCAATATGCATACAGACCTAAAAGGTCAGCAGATGGCACCATCTCCGCCGCTCTCCACACTGCTCTAACTAGAAAACCAAGAACATACCCACACTTATTTGTGAACTAGAGTTTTGCTTTTAACAACATTCTTCACAGCTGACCGTTTCACAAGATGACCAACCTGGGCAATCATCATTATAACTGCCAATGGACATTGGATTTTTTTAACCAACACACCACAGTCAGTGAGAATTAAACTGTCTTTATAGGGAGGAGGTTCAAAGGTTAAGTGGTGAGCAGTAAACAATTTGGCCTTGAAAACCAAAAGAAACAAACATCGACTTGAATTATCCGATGAATTATCATCGGCTGTTGAAAACGAATGGGAAATATGTCTAGAGGGTGTCAAACTTCAAGTTCTTGGGCATGCACATCTCTGAAGACCTCACACAGCACAAACTGCCTGGTCAAGAAAGCACAGCAGTGACTGGACTTCTTGAGATCTCTCAGAGAGATCAATCTGTCTCAACACCTGGTGCTGTCCATCTACCATTGCTGTGTCGAAAGTGTTCTGACTTATGGCATCCTTGCGTGGTACAACAACAGCTCTGTAGCTGATAAGAAAGCCCTGCAGAGGGTGATTAAAGCTGCACAGAAAATAATCAATAGTCACCTACCAACACTGGAAGATTTTTTTCTTCTGCTGCTTCCAAATGGTAAAATAGGTAGAGGGAAAGCAAAACAAGAACTACAACACTGTCACTTTTAACTCTAAAGTCATCACTACCAAGTGCAATTATTTTGTGCAACAGTGTGAAAGACTGAAAGTGTTATTGTGTACAGTTATTGGCCTTATTTTATGTTGCAATGTCCGTTAAGTTAGCATTGTGAATGGCAGTGAGAGTGTTGATGTGTATTGGTGCACCCATTATTATTTATGATCTCATTTATGACTTTAAGCAGTCTCTATTTTACTTAGGAATTTAGCTATATTTATTTACGACAATGACATAATCCAATCAATTCAGTTTGCTTTAGTTTACAAAGTCAAATATAATCACATTAAGTGCAAATTCTGTTCCAATTCATTTTAGTTATCATATAATTCATTCATTTTCTATACCTGCTTAATACCTACCTAATCCTATGCAGGATCACAAGGGTCTACTGAAGCCTATCCCAGCTTACAGGCAAAAGACAGGGGTCCACCCTGGACAGGTGACCTGCCCATTGCAGGGCCACATATATAGACAAACAACCACACACCTTTACATTCACTCCTACGGGCAATGTTAGCATAATCAATCAACCTAACATGCATGCTTTTGGACTGTGGGAGGAAGTCGGAGTACCTGGAGATAACCAACACAACCATGAGGAGAACATTCAAACGACAAACAAAAAGTCACAAGTCAAACCAGCAGCCTTTGTTGCTGTGACGAAACAGTGCTACCCACTAAGCCACCATGCTGCCATGTATGATCCAATTCATAATTTTCATTTCATTTCAAAATATGGACTTCATGTAATGTTGATTCATAAAAACAATAGGAGGCTAAGGGACCCAATGGATTGCATTCATTCTTCACTTTGGTGCAATCCCCAGTCCTGAGCAAGTATGAGGCGACAGTGGAGAGGAACAAAGCTGTTTAACAGGGATAACCAGGCCAACATATATAACCAGGCTAAGCAAGATAGACATATTTATGACTAAGTGATCAGTTATTGGTTCAACCCAGCTGTGACATGATCAGTGATCTTGTAAACTGAAAGCTGGTGTTGTCCAAATAATCTTACTGTCATTTTTTTTTGTTTAACTGCTGTTTTGCCCACAAAGCCCTGACAACCGACCTCCACGGGGTAACCCCTTGCTTTCCAGCCAGTGTATCGGCACTCTTGCTGCTAGGTTGGAGTACTTCAGATATTTTCTTTCATAGGCTGCTGTCATACCCTCCTCCCAAGGGATGAACAGCCTAATAAGTAGGACCCTCTTCCCACTGTGGACCATATGATGAAAGACTAGTTATCATAATATCTCTTGGGAAGACCAGCTCCTTCCTAAGGTCTGCAAACATCAACCACTCTTTACCAGGTTTCAGCACACTGATCCTCTTTTGAGGAGGTTGGTGCTGGGCTTGTCAGGTTGTTTTCGCAGAGCGGATAGCCAACAGAACCTCACTCCATGGTATGGGGTGAGGTTCTGAGGGGATGGGAAGGTGTCATAGATTGCTCTTAGTAGGAAGCTGAGTCTGGATTGTGGTCTGCTCTGGATGTCTGCTCAGGAGGTGTGCCTGCTACTGGTAGTGTCCTGTCTCATCATGGTCCTCTGTTGTTTCCTGGTGGCTTTAGATCAGAAAAATTGTGCTTCTCGACAGCTGGGCCAGACATAACTAAAGCTCATTTTGTTGGCTGACATTATCATCATATCAACAGGTGACACCAAAATAGTTCATGCATGTATCCCAAAAGTAATAAAAACGAAATACATAATTGGTACAAATGCTGTAGACACTCAGGGGATGCATGCAAAGAGTAAAATAGCAACACGCAGAACATAGATGTTTGGTGTATTTATGTTTTTATTCATTTATTTATTTTTAAAAGTTTTGCACTATGTTTTCCAGGAATGTACATTGTACTGTAGGATAGCTGATTCATTTACCCCATTAAAAAAAATCTAAACACACCTTTTTCTCAAAATATTCAGGCAAAGAAACATTCATTTTTTCATTATAACATGAGGTAGCAGTAATAAAGTAAATATTTTGAGGCATGGCCATTATCAGCTGGAGTCGTCAAAAACAAACTTACTTCAACTGGGTTGTTTTTGCTGTGGTAATATTCTCTGAAATAGCTCAGAGCATTTCATAATTAACCTATGACTGTTTCCCTTAGTGTATTTGACCATCAGTGTATATTTGAATGATTAGTGTGAACTGTAACTTTTAGTTTTAAATGCATTTCTTTCAATATAGTTTAGACTCATTGAAGGTGAACATGTGCTGATCGTGACGGTGGCTGAGAGCGAAAGTGGCTCGTGCAATGCTGAGAGAGAGTACTATTACTGACATTTATTCAAGCTTATTAGACTTTTTATTGAGATGCCGTGAGACAGAGCTTGATTTGTAATGCTTGTAAGAAATAACTGCCGCTTGACTGGCACCATTCACATTGACTGGCATCTCGTATTAGTTTATCTGAGTGTGATTTATGTGCATGTCTGGGCTGTGCGTCAGCTCATATGCTTTTTAATAATTCACTGCATGAAATTCCCTCATGCAAACTCAAAGTCATATCCATTTCAGTGCACGTACATGAGAAGATATGGTTGCATGTGCAAAAAGCCGGTTTGACACACCAGCACTCATAGTGCAATGACAGTGTTGTCTCTGAGGCGCTGAATAGAGCCCATCTCCAGGGTACAACTCAGACTGATTAAATTTGCTATAGGTAAGTTGAGGGGCTGGCTTGAGGCGCCAGGCAATTATTTCACTGTGACTAAACATCTGTATCTGATGCTCTAATTAGCAGAAAAAATAAAAAATATTAGATCTCTTTCCCAAGATACAAGCGAATCTCATATTAAGGTAATGTGCAATTGCCACCACCATCTTTATTTATGATTTATAGCTGAACAGAGCTGTCTGTTTCCATAATATAGTTTTAGTGTAGTTTGTCGTTACATCTACAAGCGCAAGTTAAAACTCTAGCATGCAACGCAAAAGCCATATATGAACAACATCCAGAAAAGCTGCTGGTTGCTCTGGCCCAAGCTCATCTAAGATAGACTGACACTAAGTGGAAAAGTGTGCTGTGGTCTGACGAGTCCACATTTCACATTGTTTTAGGACATCATGGACATTGTGTCTTCTAGGCTAAAGGGGAAAAGGACCATCCGGATTGTAATAAGGCTGAGAGCGGTTTGGTGCTCATGACATGAGTAACTTGCACATCTGTGCAGGCACAATTCATGCTGAATGGTACACACAGGTTTTGGAGCAACATATGCTGCCATCAAAGTAACATCTTCCTATGCCGGCAAGACAATGCCAAGCCACATTTTGCATGAGTTTGCATGTACCAAACTGGCCTGCCCTTAGACCAGACATATACCCCTTTAAAAATGTGCAACAGCAACGTAATGTACGGCAATCCTGGACTGTTGAGCAACTACAGTTGTTCATCAAGGAAGAATGGGAAAGAATTCCATCTACAAAGCTTCAAAAATGTGTCCCCTCAGATGCTAAAAGCCTAATGAGTGCTGACATAAGGAAATGTGATGTTACACAAGAGTAGACATGTACCTGTCCCACCTTTTTTGGTACGTGTGGCTTCAAATCTAAAATAAGTGAGAGTTAGCAAAAAACCTGTAATGTTTACCACTTTGAAAGTTAGATATCTCGTCTTTGTAGTATATTCGATTGAATATAGGTTAAAAAAAAATTGCAAATCAGTGTAATCAGTTTTTGCATTTTAGACAATGTCCCCAATCCATTGGAACTGAGGTTTGTACGTGATAAGGGTATGTTTATGAATTAAGGATCAATACTGTACAGTCTCTGATATAGTTCAGGTAAAACTAAATGTTACAAACACTCATCTTCCAGGAAGACATTTTGACGAAACAGTGAGGCCTTGAAGTAACTCATATCTTAATCAGTAATTTATCACCCACAGCACTGAAAACTGTTAAACCTCTTCAATTTAATTAAAAGAAATTTTTTTACCTTGTAACTTTTAATTGTCTAACTGCGCCTGTTGTGGAATGAACAACAGATAAACCAAAGACTTACATTTCCCTTGGAGGTCTTTTCAATTTAAGTGCTTTTAAGGAGCTGGGAATATAGTGAAAAACCAAATCAAAATTTTGGACATTTTTCTATTTTTGAGATTAAAATGGACAGAATTTTATTCTCTGTGAATGTTGTTTTTCGTAATGATACGCTCTGGTTTTGCATCACTTTGTCAATAAAGTCCTTACATTGATTGGACCCATTCAAAACATTAGGCTGGTATGCCAGTGGTCCATAAGAAGCTGATGGTAAATTGTGTCTAGACAGCAGCCTCCTAAACAAAAGAAGAACTACATGATTTGAACCGAGGGTAAATCTTGGACTGAAAAATTGAGTTAATACAAAGGTGCATTTGAAGCTTACTTAAAAATGGTTTAGGCCTGTTTTTGCTTTTCCTATAAATTTGGTAAACCTTTATATAACTCAGTTGTCTAAATCATAATTACTCTTACAGTAGAAGATGGTTAAGTGTGTGGTTTCCTGCGATGCAATAAATGTGGAAGATGTCTTTGGATTTTCTGTCATTTCACAGCACTTCAGTCTTCAAAAACACAAAATGTGGATGGCCAAATGACAAATGTAGGGCTTCAAAACAGCAGCTCACATATCACCGGTTGGTTACTTCAAAGTTGGTACAATGTGTCCATTTCCATTCAGTGTAAATGCTTTGACTGAAATGACACCTCATTAACCTTCCCGCAAGCTATCTCAACATGAATGCATGGCTTGTGTTGCACATTAGTAAGTCAAAAGACGATATGAAATTTCAAAAGATAAGAGTGCCAAACTAATGATTACAGTTGATCAACGTTTTAGCTTGTGTGGCCCATGATTGTGGCTGGAACTAAGATCCGAAGTGGAGATTACAAGGTAGGCAGTTGTAAACCAAAAAATAGGGTTGGAAATTGTGAAATGTTTCAAGAAGATTTTATATCAAACAAGGTCCAAACCGTGGCCAGTTAAAAGGCATGAATGGGGTCCTGCAAGTCCCAAAGGCATAAATACAGCAAAGTTTGTAAGCAAGAAATCCATCTACTTGGATAAGTTTTTTTTTAAATGAAATCCAACTGAAGGTGTCTGAGCTGAGTGTCATGCACATTTTCAAGTGTTATGATTGCTGAAGGCGGAATCAGTCCTGTCTGTGGAGGGAACAGCTGGCCGTTCCCAGACAAAGGGGAGGTCATTAGCTGTCCGCACACTGACCTCTCAGGGGCACCTGGGAAAGATGTCCATCAGGCAGGAAGGCTAACATTTAATTGCACTGAAAATGGCCACTAAAATGCCCCTGATGGGGGAGACGGCTGCCCCGGTGAGATTAGGGGAGACAGGAGGTTTGCGGTTTTGTTGCAGCTTGACAGGAGGGGAAAAAATGAGGCAGGATTGGAAAAACCACGAATGCAATGACAGGTGAGGAAAGAAAAGGGACCGACGGACAGCTATATTGACTGGCAGATGACACCAAACCAATCTTGTGGTATTTCTATCTGCAGTCAGAAGAAGCATGGGACAACTGAGGACAAACTGCCTCACCACGTTTACCCACAGATGAGGTGCCCATGTTACTAATTTATCGCTCTTCCAACCTTGCAATATTCATGTTAGCACCTAAGGTAAATTAGTAATGATTGTACAGTGTATTCCCTTAACATATTGACTGTTTTATGTTTAGGTCATTGAATAGCTCTTCTTTGTCTACACATGTATTTTGGGTCTTCCCTAGTGTTTACTGATGTGTGTGTGTGTGTGTGTGTGTGTGTGTGTGTGTGTGTGTGTGTGTGTGTGTGTGTGTGTGTGTGTGTGTGTGTGTGTGTGTGTGTGTGTGTGTGTGTGTGTGTGTGTGTGTGTTTTAAGTAATATGTACTCTTAATACACACAGCAACACCATGATTTAATTATGGTGATGTATGATGATTTAATTATAATAACCTGAGTCAGCAAACTTTCATGGAACAAGCGCTAACAAGGCAGCGCTACGGAAATACCAAGAAGAGTATGTGTAACCAAACAGAATTAGAACGACGACTAAATAATATGAATTTAAGTGGGTTTCCACTAATGTAAAAATTACACACGCATATATATATATTTCCTAATTTTGACATGACAGTAACTGAATTGATTTTGCTGACAACACATAGATGTAAAGAACACTGTAAAACGTTATTGACCTCCCCATACCACTGGGTGAGAAATTGACCCTATCAGGGTCAATTACCACAGACAGCATAGATCCTGGGGTCATTCGGTCATGCAAAGCTATCCACCATGACAAAGTGGTAATTCCCTTTCCCGTACATTGAAATTAGACCATTGCAGTGGTTTGAGCATCAGGATGCCTCCTGGGAGTCTCCCTGGGGAGGTGTTTCTGGCATGTCCCAGAGGAGCTGGAGGAGGTGGCTGGGTGGGTGGAGGGATAAATGTATGGATAAATCATGTGCATTTTGCTTTTGTTATTGCAGTGCTGTGTCAAAATGTTATTATAGTGCACAATAGTAGGCAAAACAGTGCTCACTTAATGAGAGTTTACAGGGGTGAATTATTTTAAACTCAGTAATTGTACTGTCTTTGAAATTTGCATGATGATAATATTTGAAGAATGGGATTTCAGAAGGGATTGTCCAATGGCCCCATGTGAATTCCCCACTCAGGTTCGTGTATATGGTTGGCCTAAGTGGAACCCATATACGGCAGATTTAGCTCTTTCACCACCCACGCAACCTCATTGCAAGCAATTCAAATAGGGCCAACATGGAACGCATGAACAATCTCATTTGATGCTCTATTTTGCAGCCTATTTAGATTCAAAATAGGCCCCACGTACAAATGTTGGCTGGGGTACTGAGCTGCAAAACAATTTCTAGTAAACAATGCAAAATGGTGCAGCAGTTGACTAACACAAGCTTTACCTATTCAAGCTTAATCATCAAGATGTTTTTACAAGCAATTTAAAACTAGACGAAGTGTGTCTGATCTCCCTTAAAGTAGTTAAAAAAAAAAAAGTCAGTTCACAATGAAAAAAAAAAAAAGTCAGTTCACAATGACACCAGTAAAAGTAGTAATTTCATGTCCCTTCTAACAATATGCTCCAATAAACTGACTATATGCCTCAAATTTCTTCACTTTGACGTATTGTCTTTAAGTGGTCAAAGCTGTTGTCAGTTCTCTTTGGTCAAAGTACTTCTAGAGATCAATAAAGATGGACAACTATTAAGTTAAACCAACCTGTCATCCCTGCGTCTGCTAAATGGACAAACAAGTAGCTTTAATCAAGGCTCTACAAGACGGAGTCATTAGTGACAGCTCTGCTTTGAAGTGCAGTGATTGCATCAATACTGTCGCTTTGGTGCAAATCTGACACGCTCTGTGTAGCATCGGGGTGTTTCGCCTCTCTACTTTAAAACTGTGTGATTTGATTTGCTTATTTGTACATTAATAAGCTGTTTCCCGAGCCATCTCTTCACAGACAGCCCAGAAAAATTCCATTATTGAATCAATTTTACTTAAATGGTCAATCAGCCAAAAAGTGTTTAAAACATTCATAAATGTTTCTGTTTTAGTCATGAATGCAAAATTTTGATTCCAGGATACATCAAGTGCTTGAAACGCGCTATGTATTCACATCTGCACCCCTGATGTTGAAAATAAACTTTTAGGGTTGTGCTATCCACATATCAATTTTTAGCTCGTGTGTAATATTTATCATGTTTTGCTTCTTGCTTGCTTTAATTTCAGCTTTTTTTTATTTTTCACCCCCTTCAGATCTAACAGCTTGTTTTTCCTGCTTCGTCCCATCCCATGAAGGAGCACGTGCGCCGTATGCGGAGTTCAAAATTGAGTTGAAAATTTAGAGGCGTCTGCTCGGTCTTTGACTTGACTTTTGCTGTCTTCCCCCCTCACCTTCTCTCTTCTGTAGATGCTTTTTGTCAGACTCTAGTCGAGACCCTGGAGGGCACACCTGGTCTGCGCTACATTTGGAGCACCTTCAAACCATTATTGCGAGGAAAGGTCCTCTACGCACCTGATACACCTGCTGCTCGCCTCCTGGTGAAAGAAGTAGGTTTATAGAATTAACCCGAAAGTACATGTATGCACCATGTTTTTTCAAGTGCCTGGTTGTATCACTTTTGTCAATAGAATACACTTTTTAGGAACTAACTATAAATATCTGCATATATATTTATAAGTATTTTGTTTATCCAAGAGTAGTCTACTGGGAATATTTGTGGAAATAGCTGTTTGTCACTTTATCAGCAAAGCAGCAAAGGAAAATAAAACAATATTTAGTCAGGAGGCGCCTTTGTGAAATGCAGTGATTGTATTTCTGTTTCATGACATGACATTTCTCCAGGAGATCAGGATCATTTTGATAACTGCAGAAGCAAAACAAACTAGGCACAAAGTGAGGATTTTGCGTTGGGATTACATAATGAGCATGAGCAAAACCTGCCAGCTTCACAGCAAGCAGCCCTCTTCACACGAGACACTGACTGTTTACAAGTCAGTGTTCTGGGGTAAATAACCCCATTTACATTCATTACCATGGGAGAAGGATGGGAGGAAAGAGGAGAGTAGAAGAGATTCAATTTCATGAGTTCCTCAAGGTGAAGTGCAGATCTGAAGTACTTTCAAGTTTGTTGTGTCTCGGTGTGCATAGACGGCTTGGAGCGTTTTCTTCTTGGGTGAGTGAGAGCATGCTGTTAAATTTGGTTCTCGTAATTTGTTTCAGGCAAATAGCACATTCAACTCCCTGGCTATGTTAAAGGAGCTTGCTGATTCGTGGGATGAACTCGGGCCGCGTGTTTGGGATTTCTTTCAAAACAGCCCTCAAGTCAGTGCACTAAGGGTAAGACTCAACAAAATGACATGAGACACTGGAGTTTGTTTTTTTGGGGGTGGGGGGGTTACTGTCTTCTAGGTTTTTAGGTTTCTTTCACCTGTACACCCACAAAATCTGGCTTTTGCCTCCAATGGGACATGGTTCAATACACATTCAGCCTTGTGACAAATAACTCTGCCCCACTCACTGATATTTATCAGCTTTGGCTCCAACCACTTGCGATATAAACATCTCAGTGGTGAGGGCCACATTCATTTTTATTTTGCAGTATGTAGAGTTGCAGGTTTACCAGACAGCCCTTAAATAAACAAAGATGAAGATGTGATCCATTTTAACCAGTCTGTTGGCAGCTGAGAGCTTCCTATGACTCACTTGAACTGAGACCAAACAGCCAAAATACCTCTATAAGGCACATTTTTTTCACTTTGTTTGCACATGTATTAACGGTTAATACCACGTTTGGTAGAACCCAGGAGCCATATATATGTATTTTAATCTTGCAACAGGGGGGTATTTTTTGTTTTGTATTTTCTCCCTCCTTTTTTATATGTGCATGGGTGTGTGTGAGTGTGTTTCCTTCACCAGCCCTCATGACAGTCTGACCTTATTTTATAAGGGGGATAAAAATTCTGCCAAAGAGGGCTAAGATCACCAGGTGTGGAAAGTGAAAGACAGAGCAAAAAGAAAGACAAGACAGTGAAGGGTGCAGTCTGGTGTCTGTGTGATGTGTGTGTAAATGAGTGTATAACGTGTTGTTTTTAGAATAAAAGTGGACACAGGACAATCAGGCATTTCCAAAAAAACGCAAAAAAAGAGAGAGAAAAACGACAGAGAAAAGGGGGAGGAGCATTCTGAATACATCACATACACATGTCACAATATATAATTAAAAATGTGTTTATACATACACCCATGCAGCTCATATATAGACATACACACTTAGACTTATCAAAACTTTCCAAGCATTTTAAGTGTCACTACTGAAATGACATCTGCAATGAGTGCCAGTAGAGATGAAACGACTGACATGATATAAGCACGTACTGGGGGCCACAGAAGACCTCCACTCCAGTCCTGAAATGGGTCCCAGCTCCTTTAGCCAATCCACACCAGAGGCAACAGGACCTTCTGTTTTTGTGAACAAATGAGCTCAAAAATATGTCAAAAGAATTAAAATACAGAGTGTAAAAGAAAACCGACATAAGGGTTAAAGTAAATTGAGAATCAATCTTTTTGACCCAAAGTTCTGCAACATGGACCTCCAGCCTCCTTATATCCTCTGATGTCTATGTTTCTGACATCACCTGCAGTTCATGATGCACTTAATGAGAAGCAAACAGTTCAGACCTTAGAGAGAATGTTTGAGAACCTCTTAGGAGATGAAACAAATCTCTGTCTTGGGTTGGGCACTTCATCACATCCCTAAAAAACAGCTGGGTAGAGGGAGATGTTGACTTTGTGCTGATTGTATATGCAGTAAACAGGAGGTGATGCTATTCAGTCATCTTGAAGTCTCCTTCAAGAACGAATCGTCTCTTTTCATTCATCGCCACCACTGCAGTGTATGCAAAGATCAAACGGGAATGCAGCAACCCTTTAATCCCTTATTATCTAAACAGTTCTCAAAACCAAGCGCTATGGAGCGGTAGTGTACAAAGTCAGTGAATCCTACCAGATCAGTTATGGTAGTGGAGACTTAGTGGAGAGAAGGACAGAGGAAGACGTTTCCCCGGATACCGGTCTAGTCTCCGAGGTTTTGCCCGGATTCCCGCTAATGGAAAACTCCCTTTTGTAACTCAGTTTCAGCAGACTGGACCTCGATTGCAACAACTCTGAAAGACTCTTTGAAAGTAGTGAGGACGTCAGCGACGGATTCAGAAACATCACCTCCACAATATCACAGAAAGTCATCAAGAAAAGCAGACTGTTCAATTACATTTGCTTTTCACCATTTTCTGCACATGATCAGAAACTCATTGACTCATTTTCTTTTAAATTAAAGACAAAATCCTTTTTTTTTTTTTTTCTTGAACGTCTAATAAAGCAAGGCTGGAAAGGAACAAAGCAGAAACTATTGGCATTTTTTTCCCCATGCAAAAATCTGTTAAAAAAAAATACAAGGATGAGCTTTCAAGGTGCAGGTAAGAATATAAATCCTGTGTACATCAATTTGTTGCACCTTCTGTTAGATATGGAGACAGAGGGAGAAAAGTAATTACGGATAAGTGCGGGATAATTCTCATCCTGGCAGAGAGGATTATCTGCAGAAGTAAAGGACATGGACTATTTGCCACCACCTTCCTCCTCTCCTCTCTCTTGGTTTGCCTCATGCTGTATTTCCTTGACACTGACATTACTCCAGTGTCACTCCAAATGAGCTTATAGGCAGCTGGAGGGAAGCAGACACTGGGAGCTCCATACAGCCAGGGTATTCATTACCCTAGCCCTAACCTTTACACAAATGGACCCGCAATCCTCCTTTGTCTTCATTCCAGCTCTCTGCTTCCCCCTTTCTATGAAACTGGTGACTTCAGAGGTTTGTCATCTTCAGAGGTCCTTCAAGGTTGCGTACACTTTTTTTCATTGATAGACTCATTACCATCACCACCACTGCTACGTTTGAGATGGAAGATTTAGGGTGTAGAGTTGATCCGAAGGGCACACGACTCGGAAACGGGCTCTTGGAAATCTCCTATCAATAAGTGAAGTTAAGACGGTGTTTGACATAACTACCCTTTATCTCTGCACCTGTGGTCACCATGGCAACGGGTGTAGTATCAGTATTAAATGTCTGAAAAGCTAATTAGTGAGACAGTTAAAAAAAAAAAAAAAAGAAAAAATCAATTCAAATCTCCAGTATTAATGGCCACCCAGGCCAACAACAATTAACATAACGATAATTATAAGGATAATGGTGTGTACACATTGGAGCTGTACCCTGCCCCCAAAATGCTTCTTTTTTTTTTTTTTTTTTTTTTTAAATAAAGCGGAGTTACCAGTCTGTTGTGCAAACTGTATTTTGAGGACACATTTCACCTTTATCCGAGCCAATATCAGTCGGATGATATCCAGGCAATCATCAATAAGGAACGCCGAGCAATCCTTGGCGGTCTATCTGAGATAATTAGACAGGTTTGTGTTATTTTTTTGTAAGTTTCAGTCTAATATCTTAACTGAACGTTTAATAATGGATAGCCCGCAGCTACGACCGAGGTATTTTCAGAGGTAAGATGTTTTCTACCTACACCATCAATTAGCCCATAAAAAGAGGCATTCAGAAGCACAGCAACATTAATAATATATATGATTTTCCTTTTATCTGTTCTTACAATAAAGTTTATGAAAGATAATAAGAAACAATGTAAATTACAACTTTTTAGCTGTCTATTTTTCAGCACCACAGAAAAATCCTGGCCGAAGTATCTGGACTATGACAGAGTTTGGTTTATTTGTGTAGCAGATTTCAGCAACAGGGCAATTCAATGTGATTTCCATAATGAAAACATGAAAAGAGAAAAAAACAAAACATTTTACCTTCATAATAAGAATAACGCTGAGGTTTGTAGGGCTGTACTCTGCTGACATTTACCCGAACGCCAGAAAACGGATAGGACAATGCTTTGCAGTGCAGATGGATAACGACTCTAAACATACATTGCGAAAGCAAGTCAGGACTTTTTGAAGGCAAAGAAATAAAATATTCCTTAATGGCTAAGTCAGTTTCACTTACTGGAGACAAAACCGAAGGCAGAAAGGCCCACAAACAAGCAGCAGGCAAAGGTGCTGACAGTGAAGACCTGGTGTAGCATCTCCTGGGATGCAACTCAGAAGTTGGTTCCAGACTTCGGGAGGTCGTTGACTGCCAATGATTTTAAGCCAATTATGGAAGATTATTGTTATAGTCACTATTATGTCACTTTGTCCAAATATCTTTGAGCCCCTGAAAATAGAGGTACTTTGGATAAAATGGCTGTAATTCCTAAATGGTAAATTTGGTATCATTGTGAAACCTCTAAAGCTGAAAGTCTTCACTTTGATCACATCTTAACTGTTTTATTTCATCCCCAACATGGTGCTTCAAACAGACAAAAGGATGAAAACTCATGTCATCCTCCACATGATTGTGGACCTAATTCTAGCTTTGAAATCGATCCCAACTATATCATTTGCCTCTATGTGTATCATTAAAGGTGTTGTTCTTTGTGAGGGTGTCCTTTAGACCTCTATTTACAGCCTATAACAGACTGGTAGCCTTACACATTATAGAAACAGCCTCCACATCCTGGCCAGCGCCCACAATGCAAACGTCAATACTGATGCACCGTCGTGTCATCGTTCACCTTTCTAACAGAACCAATAAAGACTCCACAGAGTCGTCAATGGCCGATGTGGGGACCTGAGGCTTTTTTTTTTTTTTTTTTTTTTTTTTTGGAACAGTAAACAATACATTTGACTTTGTCACTGGAAGACACTCTCATGACAAATAAGTTCATTTAACACATGACCAGCAAGGTTAAATGGTATATCTGCAACTGTTTGCTTGAAATGCCACAGAACATTACGCGGTGGACAGCACATTTAGACACATGCAGCGGCAGCCGGCTGAAGATCTCATCTGCTGAGCTGGTATAACGGCTATGCTCGATTTACCAGCATGACTCTGTGACTGCTGTTTCAAAATGACATACAATTTCAAAGATACACACATTTATGAAGGGTCGTGTCCTTGCTAT
Organism: Xenentodon cancila; assembly: GCA_014839995.1. Taxonomy (NCBI): domain Eukaryota; kingdom Metazoa; phylum Chordata; class Actinopteri; order Beloniformes; family Belonidae; genus Xenentodon; species Xenentodon cancila. The sequence goes on from CM026212.1 coordinate 20,561,778, forward strand.
GGCAGACACAAAGCAGATGTACACTTCTTTCTTTTTATTTTATTTTATTTTTTTAAAGGTCACATGTAGCAGTAAGATTACTTAATTTAAAACTACTTAAGTTAATACCATCAGATGTATTGACACTGAAATTCTCAACATCAAACTACATTCAAGTACAGTGCAATTAAAAATTATATTAAATATGTGATAAATTAGTGGGTTTAACTTATTTTGCAACGTTCTCATACATGACGGGAAAGAACCAGTGTTAGCGGTCTCATTATTATTGTTATTATTATTACACGGGCATCGATTTCAAAGCAGCACATTCAAGCTCTAGGTGAGAGGAAGGACAGCAGATGTGATTACTAACTAGAGTATCACAAAAAACAAAAACACATTTTTTGTTTGTAATAGCATTACAATTACACTCACTGCACATTTGCTACCTGATTGACATATCGACTTAAATCATTTACTGCATCACTGAAGCTTTTTCAAGCTGAACCCTGATCTGAGAGGTTTGAAAAAGAGTGCATCCCACCATCTCCTAACATTTTAGTGAAATGGATGTTTGGTTCCATGTGTACAGGATGGAGCTTTTATCGGTATGCACTTTACTAGTACTGCAGATAGTACTGCATTGTTTTCCAGTGTTTTTGCACTGAAAAAAAATGCACAAAAAAAGGAAAAATTCCATACAGTATATGTTCATGAGCACGTCTTGCTTGATTTTAATTTTATTTTATATATAACTTGATTATATTAACACTATTGTTGTGATGGTTGATATGTGATTCTTTGGATGAAAGCGTCTGCTAAATGTAATGTATTATACACGTTTCACATCGAACAAATGGGGAAATGCCCCGTTTTAAGCCCATAAACACCATTTCAACCTAAACAAAACACAATTCTAAAAACAAGCCCTAAGTGCACACATCATAAGTATTTCCTTTTATGTTTGTGCTCGTTATCAGTTGGACACTGACTCTGCAGAGTCGTGTGTTACAAAAAAAAATTTGCTTTCTACAGCCAAGTTTTGAATTCGGTCTCACCATTGGGATTTCACCATCACAGATCACAGTGCGCAGCTAAACTTCACTCATTACATCCCTACAACCATCTGCTTTGTTTCTGCTTATTATCGATATGGCTAACTAACTATTTATGTGATGTTCCTTAACAGAAAATTATGTCGATACTACAGATGTAATACAATTTTAGCCTGCGTAAGAATACAGTTGAGGTAGATGGGAAAACTGGAAGCTCGGGATGAACAGGATTTTTCTCATGTTACATCCAAGTGACAAGACATCAAGATACCTAAACCATTGTGCAAAAACACAATGTGTAAAAACGTGGAAGGGCCATTATCTGTCTAACAGAAATGCAGCCGCCTTGGCTTTACTCTTCAACCTCCCAGTCCCTCAGGTGTTGCCATTAAGGAAATGCCACACCATCATTAACTCAAGCCTATTTTTTGGGGGCCCGTAGCTGTCTTGAACATAGACCCACACTGATTTTGGTGTGTTCTTGGACAATGAGCTCATTCCACTTATAATGGCAGCTCTGCCTTTACCTTCCTCACTACAGTATTGGTCATGAGCATGGAGGAGAGCATGCACTGTAAATACTATGAGGGGGAAAAAGGTGTCTTGAAATGATCACTTTCAAAGGTCAAAGTTGACCATCCTCCCACTTACTCTAGACGCAGACGCCATCGTTTCAGATTCATTCATATTTATTTGCCTTCTCATTACATTCATTTTAAGTCTGTAAAACAAGTGAAATTTGTATCTTTAAATAATCTATTATCTTGTGCAAACTAGGCTTTGCTGGCAAATCCTGTGTTCGCTGCCGCCCTCAATCAGCGTCTCAATGGGACAGGATGGACAGCCAAGCTGCTGGCCAACTACCTGTACAACGGGCCTCCAGAGGACCGTCCACCTGGAACGCCAGCTAGTGACTGGCGGGATGTTTACAACGCCACTACTGAGATCCTGAAGGTCCTCTCCAACTTCCTTGGCGTATGTGATTAATTTTTTTTTGTTTTGATAGTATTATTCACTGTGTTTTTATTTCTTCACAAACATTTCCTTCATGTCACTCAGAAGGTAAGCGACTTCTTTAGCATGGGTTTACTCAGGGTTTGATTTGGGGACTAAAGGGGGAAGTGCTGTTCTCTGACATTTATAAGTTTTTAAAACATAATTCTCACTTTAAAGGGAGATTGACAAAACATACTTTTTGCCCTTCCATCACTGGTCCGTTTGAGCCTTTTTCCTTTTGATCGATTTTTACCTGATACTACCCATGTCATTTTCTTTGGTTGGAGTTGCCATTAAAACAATTGGTACATGACCTTTAAAATGCTAAAAAAGACGTGTTTTTGTTAAGTAAAATGATATGTGGCAACAGCTCCCTTTTTTAAATTATTAATTTAGCTAAAAACATAATCCGGATCAGGTGACTTTACCTCTGTCACCCTGAGCGTCTTGAGCACTTGTATTAGAAATCAGCCACAACATTAAAACCACCAAAATGTTGTGCTTTTCCCTATGCTGCTGTTAGAGATTGGACACAATAACTCAGAGTAGTCTCTGCTGTTTAGCATCTAGATGTCGGTGGCTGATACTTTTGTTCCTGTGGGCAGTGGGATTTGGCCAGTTTTGACCAGGTCTGTAGATCGGATTGGGATCTGGGGAGTTTTGAGAGTGGGTCATTGCCTTGGGCTCATTGTTTTGCGTCTTGAGCCTTTTCTGTTTCATGATGTGTCTAGGTTCATTGTCCTGCTTGGGGAGGATGTTGTTATTGGAGTGTGTCGTTGTCTTATGGGGATTGGTAATTAGTCTGTCAGAGTGTTTAGTCGGGTTTGGTTGGGTTGAAAGTAATGCCATGAAACGGGGAACCCAAAGCTTCCCATCAGAACATTGCACTTGTAATGAGATTATTGTGTATTTACTCCACATGTCAGTTATTTTAATGTTGTGGCTGATTGTTATTGAAGGCAATTAATTTTATTGGGTCAACTGTTATTCCCCAGTCCGGATGTGTAATCAGTTTACAGCATCAGGCATTTAAATGTCACAATTTTGTTCCTTTTTTAAAAAAGTCTCTGATATAAATAATATTTTTCTTTTCATTTATGTCACACAACTCTGGCAGAACATCAGGCGTAGCATATATAAGCAGGAGGATTTGCATCTAACACACAATGTGATCGTGTTTTTCTCAGCCTTATTATTGCTGGTTCTGCAGTTTCAGTCTCTGCTGGTGTTTAAACCACAAGGCTTCAGTTTTCTCTTCTCTTTTTTTTTTTCCCCCATTTTTTCAGATCTTGCTCTCTCTTTCTGCTTTTGTGTTTTGTGGAGAGCAAGCAGAAGGGGCTTTTGTTCATTAAACTTTAATATCCCTGACTTAACAAAGTGTGAAGATCTGTCACTACAATGCTTCCACGATGATCATTTGAAAGGATCGTAATGGACCAGACTGGAGTGAATCTGAAATGGTATCAAACGCATTTCTGTCTCTAAGTGGGAACACACACATACTGTACTTGACATTGATATATTGACTTTGGCATAGTCTGAAGCAAAACTGATTTTTTTTTTCTTCTCTTTCTCTCATTTTCAACACTGCTCTGTGTAACACTTGTTCTAGGCCTGAACTGACACCAGACGTCAAATAAACAGACACATAAAATCAATTTGCAGTCAGACAAGATGGCAGCGCAGGTCCTTGGGGTTGGCCATACTTAACCAATGAAGCTCCAGGCTGATGTAATCTCTCTTCTGCCTTAATGGGAATTTTAATTCTTAAAAATGGATATCAGGTTGCACAATTTGGTCTTCATGTCAGTGTTTTGTCTACATGTAAATGTCCTGATGCACATGCGATCAGGACATTTCCATGCACAGTTTAGTCACGCTATGGTTGTATAACTTTTCTGTCAGATTAAGATGTTTACTTGCATTTAAAAACTGTAATTTAAGTTATAATATTTTCTCTAAAGTTATATAAACACACCAAGTGAGTACGCTCTGAGTCCTGCATACTGATCTGGCTGACGTTGTTAGGTCATAGTATTGTTCTGTAAAAACTATACTAGGGCACAAATGGAAGCGAATCACATGACGACTCTAATTAGCTTTTCCTGTAGAGACCCATTGCATTATGGGATATAGTGTGCAAGGTAGACTGGCGATTTGCACACTAGAAGATTACCAGGAAGCAGCTCACTGTCTGGGTACTTTTTGCATACTGTTATTGTGCACTTGTTTGCATGATACAGTCATAAAGTGTGCTGTTTCAAAGACATATTAATGTTTTTATTGACGTCTGACGAAGCGAGCAAGTGCCGTAGACATAAGGCTAATCATACAGCCATTTAAATTACCATCGCATTCATTTTCTGTTTATATTGTTCAACTTCAAAAGGAACGAGGAAGGGAAGGGGCTTTCTCATGAAAAGAACCTGATTGGAGTGTATTTGTGTGAAGGATGAACTAAATTCAGCCTGATCTAATTCATAATTAGTCACTTGTTTACCTCTGCATGAGTAAACAATAATCCACTGTTACAACAGACTGATTACTTTAAAATACAAGAGGGAAAAATAGGCAAAAAACAGATTAATGTGCCGTTAAAAGAAAGAAAGCTGACACCCCTATAATGTAAGCTCACACAAATGTTTTCCTGTAAAAACAATAGATGAGGATTATTTATCACTGAAGCCCAGCAGATTTACATTTCTGTTGCTCCACAAACACAAATTTAAACAACAAATTAATTGCATGTCATTTTTACAGTCTCACAATTTAACAACAAAATAACTTGAGGCACTTTTTTTGTTTGTTTACAAAACAACTTGAAATTAATCTCTAAAAAGAAAGGCTTTCTGTAAAAACTTTTATTTCTGAGTGAAGAAGCAGGGAGAACCCACCGTGGAGCCAAAACTTCAACATCCCTTGTTTTCATTCACATAAAAAAAAAAACCAAACAAAAAACCCCTCAAAGACTTGCACGGGAACGGCGAGCAGACCCGGCTGCAAGCCGGTGTGCATGGTCTTCGTTCATCTTCATACGCTGATGGGTTAATTGAACAATGACAGCTGTAGTCATCTGAATAATAATAAAAATCCAGAGCCTCTAAGGTCCATTGAGCTTAAATAAAGCAAAATGCCATAGAATGAAATAGATTTTTGCAATTAAAAGCCAAAAAAAGCAAATCAATATACCCTACTCTTTTTTATTTGTGTTATTTCTGTGGAGGTCATTATGAAAGTATTAATAGAAAATAGCTGAAGTAAACAATGCCACTGCATCATCTTTATAGCGCTGAGAAGAAAATTTAATTACTAGTTTCAGATAACACTGGACTGATACTTACTTATAATGAAATATTGCCCTACAAGGTTGATTCGGTTGAGGAAGACACCACTTTATGAGTTACTATGAAGTCTTATTAGCATATAAACTTAATTTATTCCATGTGCATATGACATTTATTATTTATTCTATATGTTTCATGTAATATCTTCAAGACATTATACTGCTAGCACTTGCAGAGCCACTTGAACTGCATGTTGCCACTAATATATGTATGAATGTTTACATGCAATCCGAAGATTTACTGCTTTAGTGTAATCGCTCACATGTCAGTCAGCAGCACCTGCTTGCCCACTGCAGGCATGATACAGCCATGGCTGCACACGCTGCCTCACTGAATCAGGCCAAGATGGGATTGGCAAGCTATCAGTGAGACCAAGTTTCTGAGTCTTGAGCTGGAGTCAGATTGTTGATATGAGATTGGTTAGCCTTGGCTGCAGGCCCAGCGGTCAGACAAGAAAACTCAACAATGCATAAACATTGACTCTCTCTTCCCTCCAGGAGCATCTTGGCTGGTTGGGCTTGCATTAACAAAGAGTGGTGTCAATATTCCAACATGACACAAAAAAAAAGATTAGACACAGGCTGGAAAGGCCATTTGTAAATGCAAGAAATGCATACTTGGATAGAAAATCTAATTGAAGTTAATCAGTCTACTTATCAAGACAAAGTTACTGTTACTAGGAATGTGTGTGTATTTTCCCCTTGTATATTTCCCCTGGCGCTTGTCCAGACTTGTACCTCTTCACAGCTATGATATCCTCACTATCAACTGGTTTAAAAAAAAAAAAAAAAAAAGGTATTTTTCCCCACATGATATATAATACAGGCTGCAGGGGGTAGAAACAATGAAAGTATTGCAGCAGTGAGATGCGTGGACAGCTGTCAGGTATGAGTGCCTCCCAGGATGGCTACCTCATTACCGTATCATGAAATGGGGGGACAAGGCTAGAGAACGGGGGAGTGCTACCAAGACTGGATCTCATTTGTTTGCCTCCACTGAAACCCAGAACATTTTCCTACCCCTGTGGCAACTCCAGATAATTTAGAACTGCATTCTGCTGTGGTTTTACCTTTTTTTTTTCTTTCTTTCTAAATATCCATCTGCTGTTTTTCCAGTGAATTCATATTAGCCTTTTTTTCTCCTCTTTCCCTTTTGTGTGAATGACGAGAGTTTATATAAAAAGTGAGATTTACTGAAAAATGCCAGGTTTTTAAAAAAGGTATGACATTTGTGTAACATGTCTTCCTTTGTTGGCAGTGCTTGGATCTAAACAAGTTTGAGGCAGCTCCAACTGAAGGCCAGCTGGTGAAGAAAGCCTTGGAGCATCTGAAAAACGATACGTTTTGGGCTGGCATTGTCTTTAATGACCTTGAGTCAAACTCCAGCCACATCCCGCCCTACGTCAAGTACAAAATCCGCATGGACATTGATGAGGTAGAGCGTACCAACAAACTGAAATCCAGGTATGGGATTCAACCTAGTCTCTTTGTGGCAACAAAGAGCACTTGTTAGATCTTAAAATACCCTGTCAGTTTTTTTTTTATTGTTTTTTTTTCTTGTACCTATTTTCTTAAACATGGACTGTATGTGAGAGATGGGTGTGTCCTTTGGTCTCACAGAACAATGTATTTTAAACCTGCGTTCTATGAATTGACCAGCAGGGGGCGGCTCCTATTGTCACATCCTGTTGGCAATAACACATAGGTTTGTGTTAGTGTAGGAGAAAGTCACGCTACATCTCGCTTGTATCAGACTACATGTGGGTTTTAGTTAGCACTTACAGGATAAAATCTTGGAGCTGACCTCTTTTTCATTTGTTTTATTAGCTGTCTGGTCTTCATTTACAATTTCAAGCCGATGTTGTGTGTGCGGATCAACGTCATCTCTACTGCCCGCAGCTTATTCAGTTAGTACGGAGTCAATCCATAACCCCCACCTCACTCATTACCACATTAGTGGTTGTGGAGACGCGTTCACATACTAGGCCCAGTAAAGCTACCCAGGAGCACCAATAATGTAAACATAATCTTCAAAGTCAGCTCATTGTAGGTCTGTTCACATTGCCGGACGTGCAGCTTTGTGATTGAGTCTTCAAGTCATTTTTCCGTTCAAACTGCTCAAATCATTACACACCACAGGAAGAGACAGTAACTCGGTCAAGTGATCAGTCTCTGAAACCACATTTTATTAAATAAAACACACAGAGAAATGGTGCATAACGATGTTCAAAAAACACAAGTGAGTATTTGAAAATGGATCGAGCTATGACACAAACAGTACAAGCTCTCTGTACTGACTTGTTCAGCACAAAAATGAAAAAAGAAAGAACAAAGAGTGTGTAAAGAAATGAAGGCAAGAAGGCAGTTGATATTGACCGTATTGAAGGTGAGTTAAAAAAAAAAAAAACCTTTTATAAAGACAAAGTAGCTGTCCTCTTTGTTGTGGTATGGCCATTGTGTGCTTCTCAGTGATTTCCCCTTTGGGATTCTGGTTCTCATGGTGACCTCACCCAGTACCTTGCTTTCTCGTTGGCTGTACATCAAAAAGAGATTTCTCCAAAGGCTTCAAATATTAGGCTTGCTTGATAACGGTTGCCCAGTGGTAACATCATTGATGAGTCTTAGTGTTTGTTCACACATCGGGATCCAGTGCCAACTCCGGATCTCTTGTCGTGAGCTTCGCGACTGGGAAATCGGGTCTAAGATATTATTAGTCTGAAAGAGCTTCACTTGATATGACATCAGTAAATATATCGATGGAGAGTTTATGGTATTAAACATCTTTTCTATACAGCATTAAGATCATTTAATATATCTTTTGTTCAGTTTAGCTTATTTTACTTCACTGCCTGAAAGAGCAAAACCATTTTAAACCCTTCCCAGTCGACCTAGAATATAAAATAGACATCATTTGATGGATGAACTACACTGTAAAGTAAAATTTAAGGTAGCTACACATATGAGCATCAAAATGACAGAGGCACCAGATCAGCATCCTCCCCTCTCCATATATGGGCTTATGCAATAAGTCTTTAGATTATCATCAGTGATCTAATGACTACCGTCAGCAGTGAACAGCTTTATAATGAAAATTATGGAATAATATATGTAATGATTAGTTTTCCTCAAAGGTGCTTAATAGTGTTCTCTTGAGGACATCGAAACAAATCCACTGAATGGAACGTGGCCAAATAGACCCATGATTTAAAGATCCCATCCTGTATCTGTTTTCGTTTTGATCAGGAACAAATATAGAGTGGTTTTGTTTTGATAGCAACTCAAAAACTCTTTGTGTGCATTCAGTCGCGCATCTCCAACTTTGCTGCGTGCAGCGGTGAGCTCCCAGCACCTAGTCCGGCATCTATCTGCTCCACGCTTACATTGCTGTTATCGGTTACCTCACCAAAAGCAATCAGACATCCTCCAATTGTCTCGTGCTTTGGTGACAGAGACGATTGTAGGATGTAGATGCATGGGCTGGGCTGATATGCACTTGGAGGTTAGAGGACCAGTCAACAGATGCAATTCAAGCTCACATGAGCAGAAAGTTGTTTTAAGGAGGGGGGTGGGGGGTGAACAGACTTTAACGATACAAATTAGACTGTATCATCCACAAACATTGACATAGCAGGAAATTCTTTTGAAAGACTTACAACATATGGCCCAATTTAGAGTAAGACGCTGCAAACCACAACAACTAATGAGTGTTTGCTTCAGGGTGGGGTTACCCTCTCAATAAAATATTCAAGTTTGGCTGACCTTATCTGCATCTTTCTCACATTTATAAGTTTCAGATGGTGATTACCAAAATGTTTATTTTGAGTTCAAGAAACAATGAGCAATGTCACAGTGGATAAACCCATCTATTTTATGCAGTCTATGGCTTTTTAAAGTTTTTGTTCTAATCTAAAGCAATTTACACATTTTTATTCGATATTAAATGCAAAACTGGTTAGATGGCAATATATTCCAGACTATGCCACAAATATTTGGAATCCTTTCTTGCTGCAGTTTGTTTTTATCCTTTAAAGAAATACCCTGGCAGGCAGTGTAACCAGTCAGGCTGTGGTTTACTTGCCCTTTGCTGAGACACTTCATGGTGTGACATCTTTTAATAAGGTTATGGTCTCCTGGAGCCAGAGACAACTCCTTTAACAACCTGCGGTATATATGGGGAGGTTTCGCCTACCTACAAGACATGATGGACCACGCCATTATACGACTGCATACATCAAAGACCCAACCACTTGGTGTTTTTGTCCAGCAAATGCCATATCCTTGCTTTGTGGATGACGCGTGAGTACAAAAGCTTTTTTCCCCTTTCTCCTGTCAGCCTTGTTGCTAGAATAGGAGGAAGGTTATTAAGCAATTCATTTTTGCCCCATCTGCGGAGTTGCCACTCATTGCCACCTCATGTTTGCGTAATGACCTTATCAGCCACTTAAGCCCTTTTAGATTTCCCTGTGGACAAATGCTCATGCTAGTGTCCTAAGCTTTCAGTGATCACAGCTGAATTGGCTCAGATTAGGAACTCCCTTGATAACGTTATTATTTAAAGTAAATAATAAAAAAAACAACCTTTGGGATTAAATTAAATCGTGATTTGATGGTCAGTAATGAAATGCATGAAGAAAGTGAATCAAAAAATATTGATTTTCATCAAAGAAAAGGAAATTACTTAATAGTTAATATATGTTGAATTATTTAAACAACCATTTTGACTCGTTTCTGTCTCTGTATCTCACTCTCACCAAGTGAACACTGCACAGCTCCATCACATGTGGAGGATGATAGCAGCATCCTATCTGGGTTGCATTTGTATCCATTGAAAGCACTGGCTTCTGTTATATTACATCATTTGCCCATATGGACATAAATGTGGTATCACACTGAATCTTTCCCTGTCACTCTTGGAAATGGCTTCTATCTGCACAGCAGTCTGATCTCCATTAATAAAAGGAATAGCCCAGTGATGCCATCAAGTGAAAACATAATTGCCATGGAGATTTAAGACCAACAGTCTAATGCTCCCGACACAGCACATTTGGCACATAATGCTCACAACCCGTTTGAAAATGCAGTTCTAGAGATTAGGTGATAATAGATGGTTTGGATAGCTCTGATTTTACTTTGAATCATCATTTAAGTAGACCGGCCAGCCATACCCATTCAGTTCGCGAAGATTCTCTCTCGTGAAAAGCGTTCGGTACTTCTCCAATCCACTTGTACAGAACGCAACAAGCTGGGGGCGAGCTTTACGCAATGACTCATACAGGAGCCAAGTGTCATGCTATGAACAATCAAGCTGAATTACTAATAACACATTTTATAAACTAGTTTTACAGCAAAACCTGCAGCATTCACTGCTCAGCAGTTCAGCATTCACTCCTTGGCTTGTCATGTTGGATGCTCTGTTTTGATACCAGTCTACTTGTCTCTGACTGGTTGTATGCCTATCCAGAGGCAGTTTTCCTGTCTGTTGGAACGGCCCGCTTGGAATGCAGAGGTACCAAACTTGTTCTTTAGAGGAGGAAGGAGTTTAAGGGGTTTTAGGGTCAAAACATTTAAATATTTAGCGTGATGTTGAAATGCAAGTATTTTTTAAAAACACCACATGCATCACCATATATTTATCTCAAAGATGAGGAAGCGATACCATTAGTGCTGTGCTGTGATTTAAGGTGGCCTTATTGATTTGGCTTTTATCATCTAGAGTTTGTGATGGTTCACCATAAATATGAATCCCCTCTGATTTATATGCCAGAAACAACTTAAACTTAGCTGCAGCTTCAGGAGCACATTTCGAGTTTTACCAGCATCTACAGCTCATTGTTGTGATAATGATGTGAAATTAGCCGGTCACGGTACAGCTTATTTGCTGATGCCGGCCTCATCGCCTCGGTGCCCATCTTCCTGAAACAAAAGATGAATAATTGCTCAAGATAAATTGGAGCCATAAAGCACTCAGATACCCCCGGCCTCTCTGCCATTTACTTCTGCGCTTGGCCAGACATTCGGAAATTTCCATAAATTATTAACACTTGAAAACTGCGTTTTCATTTATAAATAATTAAGAGTGACATCACACAAAGGAAGATGCACTAAAACACAGGGGCATGATGTGCAGAACCTTTGAGGTACTTACTTTCATTCCGAACTGTGTTTCACCATGCAACGAGACACTCGGGCCATTTTGCATTGTTTGTGTTTTTTTTACTGATTTCGGCAAAAGAAAAAAAAAAAGACTCTGCTAGATTTGAGTGTGTTTCCAAATGTGTTTTTTTTTTTTCCAGTGTTACATTAATAACTTTATGCCTTTCTACTTTCAAATTTCAGGATAAGGGCATAGTATTTTACATATGTAGCCTATATAAAATGAGTTTCAGCAGAATATAAAGTTACGTATGTGTGACTGTCATTGCAGTCATCGGAGTGTTTTCACAGTATATTTACATTTAAGTATATGGTAAAAAAATGTACACAGCAAGAAATATTTTGACATTAGTGAAAAGCAAGAACACCTTCAGTTTCTCTGATAACTTGGCACCACGTTGGTTTTATTTTTGCCCTTTTCCTTTTGAATTCACGATAATAGTTAAACTCAAGATAACGAACCCAGTATTACATTCACTGACCCTCCCTCCATTACTCATGATCAAACTTGCAGTTACAAATATTTCCTTTTTTTCTTTCTCACTTCTCAATTATTTGGCCGTAACGCATCTAATGCGCGAGAGCAATCCAGGGTGCTTCACCCACAGCTGACCAAAATGGTTTAGCACCCTCTGCCTTCCTATTCATACAGTCCACAGGCCTGCAGTGGATGAGTGGGAAGCAGCCAGACACCTGCAGGGGCTGATATCACATAAACCGCTCCATTATCAGCAGCATCGGTGTCACTCCACGCTTCCGAATCAGAGGCACGTCATGTTTGGATTCTGATGCTCTGCTCCCCATCAATAGGTCTCTCACACTGATGATAATGTTAGACAATACACAAAAAAGGCATGCAATGGATGTGAGAAGTGCTCTGCTCAAGGGTTTCTGTTTTTGTTTTTTTGTTTTTTTGTAACTGATGTCTGTGGTTCCTTTCACTGCTAAAATACAATAATTAGAACATCTTAAGCTTTAAGCACAATTAATCTATGGACATTTTGTTTCATATTTAGTTCTTTCACCAAGAGCATATGTGTTCCATAAAAAAATAACAGCAATTAAATTTTTTCCTACATAATTCCCTGTGCACTGCAAGAACCCTTTGTTGTTTCTGCCAGAAAAGTGTTTCCACTACTGTAATCCAGTAACACGCTTTCTCCTGCTTACACACTTTACAGGCACAGCCACTTATTAAGTCTTCTAAAACCAGTTCAGACAAAGGATAATGAGCTATTTTATTTTGGCAAAGGATCATTATTATATTGCTTAATGGTCATAACACAAAGCCACAGCTTGTAGCCAATCACATTAAGAGATGTGTTAAATGAGAGTGTCTATTCTCTTGGTCCTGTAAGACATTTTTAAGGTGGAGCTTTTTGTAGCATCAGAGATCCAGGCAGTTAACCTCACACACTGCATTTGGTATAAACTGGAAACCAGCTTTAAAGGAAACATAAAACTTTTTATCAAAAGTTGGAACACTGTTACCGAGGTCCTAATTAAATATTTAATTAAGTTTTGGGGAAAATACCACAGCGATACAGTAGAAAAGCTCCATATTCAACCACGTCTATACTGCTCAGTTCATAGCGGGTGCTTTTAGGGGGCGGAGTCACTTGATTCCACTCCACCCACTCCTTCACGGTGTGAGCGTGTTTTGAGATAAATTTTACAGCTTTTTGCCACAAACTTCAGAAATTAATTAAATGATGTGACACTGGATGAAAATAAAAAGAGACTGTGATGTCACAGAGGTGTGCAATTCGGAAAGGTTCACTGAATGACATGTTTTCTCAGCCAGGACACCTTAATCAAAGTGTTTTTTTTTATGTTAGCTCAATTATTTTGAGCTGTTAGTGTCTCAAAGCACTCAAAAAAATAGTCTCAAGCACAAAAAACTGTATTTCCTTCATAAAATGTCTTCCTTTAAGCTTGTTATTCACAGTGACGTGTTTCCTCCTTCGTTCATCCTTTTGTAGCGATGCGATGAATTTATGTAAAGTTGTTTGAAATTGTGGAAATGTGAGTATATTTTTGTTACTTTAAAGTATGTCAAATGGGTGTAAAAAAAGAAATACAGAAAATTCATACTTAAGAAAAACACACAAATTTTGTTTCTCACAACATTTCTAAAAGTCAAATTTACACAACAATTGCTAAAACCTTTTGCTGTAGAACTTATTGTAGTGACTGACCTCAGACAGGATTTAAAACAATTAAAAGAAATTCCACCCCTGCCGCTCGCCTATAATGAGCCAAGATGGGCTCCGGCAGACCCCTGTGACCCTGCAAAGGATTAAAATGGGTATAAAAAAAAATGGATGGATGGATGTTTTGCATTCCCGGTGCAGTTTTTCTAAGATATTGTGAAGGGGGGGGGGGGTTAAATAACAAAAAAGAACAGTAAAAAACCCGAACCACAAGGTTTCATCACAAAGACAGCTATTTGACTGAAGTGAAAAACTTTGAAAAGGGGTCAGTCAAAAAGCCCAGGGGTCACTCTAATAGAGTTCCAAATGTCCTTTACAGAAATGGGAGCGCAGCCAGAATTGGAGCCATCTCAGCATCAGTCCATCAATCAGAGTGGCTGAATGAGAGCCACTCCTGGCTCCCATTCAGCCACAAAAAGACACTCTGATCTGTATCTTGACTCAGGTTTTCAGCTGTATTTGTCATACTTTTAAAACAGATACAAGGAGGCCAGCACTGTTATCAGTTTGAAGTTGAAGGATATATAAATACATTTCACAGTTAATCAGCTATTAAATTTAAAATGTGTTTTTTTTTTTTGCAAAAGTCCTTCAAGTATTGTAAAGGCAGAAATAATGGAATCAGGAAATCACCATCGGTGGTTGTTAGCGTTCAGATTTTCACAGTTTAATTGTGATTGAAATCTAAAACTACTTTCTAAAAAAGAATAAAAAAAAAACAACTTTTTGTAATTTGGACAACCCATGAATGATGGCCCGCCCTCATATACTTTCCTGCCGATTTTTAGAAGTTGTGAATTTGCTTGATCTAAATTAGTCAAAAAAGAAGAACAAGCCAAACGGCATAAAGTCTTTAGAACATTAAGCACCAGAAACACCATTTGTACCAGCTATAAAATAAACTACCTTTAAAGAATAGTCCATTTCAGTCGGTAAATGTCATATTTCTGCTACCCATGGAGCAAAATTTGTATATTTACTTAGTCGTACACCAATCTCTCAGGGAAACTTACTTAGAAGCCAGTGGTTGAGCTTTCCTAAATTTAGATCAGTCTGCCAGTGTAACTGGAACCTCACAACACAGAAATAGAAAATTCCAGTTTCAATTAAGCACATTTTGATCAATCAGCAAATGTATAATTCAAGAGAGTCTTAGTGGCAAGGTTGTCGGTGTCGGATACGCTGGGCATGATCTATTCCCCTCTGTGGAAGAAATCCCACAACGAGTTAAATAGCAGCTGTTACAGAGATTTTGGAGAGGAATCGCAAGCAGATAATGCCACAATTACTATTCAGCTTGATGCACTTTAAGCTCCTTTGAAAAGGAGCTAATGTATCAGTTAGTTATTTGTCGAAGTCTATTGATTTGGTGGTCTCTTCAAAGAGCCGATTTTATTTATGTAATCTTTTGAGGGTTCTTTGTACCTAGATGCAGCGTGCCTGAACTTTTGGAAAGTGAGTGCTCAATTCCATGCACAAGCTCAAAACTTTTCCTGGTCTCTAACATGGCTGGAAGAGATGTGCTTCGGCACTGTTGCACATGGATGTACAGGAGGGGTGTATATGATGAATGTGTAATGGTTAGAAGTTGAAGTGGTCTGCTAGTGCAATTGTCAGGCCTGTGCACTCAGACATATTAGCAGGTGGGTCAATGGCGATTTACTCGCTTTTGATCCCAACCCCCACTGGTCAGTTGAGGAACTGCAACATGTCTTACCTGCATCAACCTTTACGTTAGAACGTTGTTGCTTCGTTACAACAGATGACACTTTGGACAACGATGATTGTAACAGATCGTTTTCTTTTTATTACCCACTTCTGAGTCTTCTTTGTGTTTTCAGGTCAGGTAGAAAGATGGATTGCGGTGACGTCAGAAAAAATGATGTTGATGAACGTTCATCTGCTCCAACTCTCATTAGATAAATTTAGTCCATTGCTATGTCTGTGATACATAAAGGAAGCAAACTAAATAAAAGTACAGAACTGCAAAAAGAAACCTACATGACCACCCAGCAGCATAAACAACAACCAACAAGCGTAAATGCCAACAACGTACATCCAACCTCTCAAGCGATTTTATTCGCTAAAATTATGTAGCACAGATTAGAACAGAGATTTAGTTGATTTTGTCTTTTAACTTTTTGTACAATTATGCCGCTGTGGTAGCATGTGAAAAAATAAGGCAAGAAAGCCTTTTAGGATGATTATAGCAAATATAATTCACAGCTATTTAAAAATACATGAAAATAAGGGAAAAGGAAACTAAAAATGATTCAGCATCACCCTCTGAAATAAACCACTTATGTAGAGCTGAGCTGCAATTAAGGATTTAATTTCTTGCTAATTAACTGGAAGTGTGCTTTGATAAACTGTTTACCTGAGATTTTATGAAAGAAGCCCCTGGCTCCACCAGTTGCTGCAGATTCATTCTGGTGTTTCATCTGTTCATTTGTGCTGAGCAGTGCTTTGCTTGCGTTATCTCGCTAGTATTTATAAAAAGCAAGCATTAGCGTTGAATACTTTGTCAAAACCTATTTGATACCTCTCCTTCACAGTCTAATAAATCAAAGGGGAGGGGGACTTTATTATATCGGCAGTGGAGAAGTTATTGACATGGCATTTTGGTGGCATTATGAAGCCAGTTTAATATCGCCTTATTGTGTTGTAACAGCATCAAATCGTACATCATCTCTGGCATGAGGTGAAGCACTAAATGTTCGATTGAGCTGATGCACCAACTTTACAAAGGTTAGCTCAGCGTAAAAAGGATAACGCCTCAAAGGCGTTTCAGTGAATCCATGAATGCAGCTCACAGCGTCTCGTTTGAAATGATTGAAAAAGAAACTTGACTTCTTTTTCTAAATAAATCTGATTAAACATGGGAAAAATGTGACAATAAGACAGAGAATGTGTTGACAAAGAGAGTTGTGTCTTTATGTATAATCGAGTTTTTAGGCTTTAACATTGACGGGGACACAACCAGTCTCCCATTTTACACTGTAATTTTTATTTATTTTTTTAATAAATCCTGAAACAACATCAACTCGATCTGGAAGCACATTCAAAAACACTGCACATCTTTACTGCAGCTATAGTGCAGTTGTAAATATCAAAAAAGGACCTATAAAGTAACTGTATCCACCCCTATGAAAAAAAAAAGCCAACAGCGTATAAATACAAATGTCCAGAAGTATTTTGTGCTAAATGAGGAGACTATGCGGACGCATACCCATCTACCTTAAACCACAGAGCAGGCCCATAGCTACAAAATCAGCCTCAATATACTCAATAATGGGGAATAAATAAAGTATATATTCTTCATTTCTCATTTCTAGCCAGCTACATGAGAACATTTGAATACTTCACTGTAAGGCTTTGAAATTGTCCCTCAAACATGCACTGTCTGTATTTTACAAATTTATAAAGTCATTTTATCCTTACCAAACCTGAAAAAAACATTTGTGCTGTCAAGTTCAAAAGAACACAGGCATCGTGGTCTCATTGCGTCTGTCACCTGACAGAACCACACACGTTTGATACATAATCAGTATGAAAAGTGAAACAAAACTTGAGTGGCCTTACAACGTTACTGCAGCACCGAGAAACAATTTTTTTGAAGTGACTCAAACGTGCGTCTTTAAAAAAAAAACAAAAAATAAACCTTCCACCTCCCTTTTCTTAGCTGCCACCTCCACTGACACAGTCGCATCTGAGCAGCGTGCCTCACCTGACAATCAGCATTTAACTGATGGGTTTTAGTGCTAATTGCAACCAGAACCAGCCCGTCATTGAGAAAAATAAAAGCCGTCTTTTAAAGTATTTCAAGCATGGCATATTCACTGGAGAGGAAGATAAGAAAAAACACCAGAACGCATCCTGATGAGGACGCTTTTGACTTTGATTTCTTGAATTGATTAGGATGAGATGGTTATGTCAGTTATCAGTGCAACATTTTGTGTTTGTTTTGACCCAAAGATAAGGATAATGACTCTTCCACATTTTTTTAATGTATAAATGCAGATAATTTAGTTTTACTATGTAATTATGATCTATTATTGATTAAATTGAAGGATGTAAAAGAATAAAAGAAACAAAATAAAAAAGGTCAAAGTGAATCTTTACTCCCAATTAGTCAGACATGGTTATTGAATAGAAAATGTCAAAAAAAGCAACAGTTTTCAGAGCCTAAAATGTTCATTAGGCTTGTTTTCCTTTATTTTACAGTCAAACGTTAACTTGCTGTTAAGGCGTCTGAGCGTCCAACATCTTCCAACGTGTACACAGAGGGACAAGATTAAAACGAAAGCGGGCTTCCGTCTAGAACTACACAGTCCCTTTGTGGGCACACGCCTCTGATCTTTTTGATTGCTTTCCTCTATATCCAGCTTTATACAGAGTATTGGAAGCATCCTCCCCATGTTTCTGGTGCTGGCTTTCATGCACTCTGCGTGCATGACCATCAAAGACCTGGTGCTGGAGAAGGAGCGCCGGCTCAAGGAAGTGCTTCGCGCCGTTGGCATTCAGAACGGTGCCCTCTGGTCGGCAAGGTTCACCGAGAACATTGTTCTGCTCACTTTTCCTTGTGTGCTCATAAGTGTCATGGTTAAGGTCAGTACAAAAGAGTTGCCCGGTGGAGAATATCAAAACACAAAGCATGCAGTATGAAAGCGATGCATGGAGGCGCAGAGCTTTAACATTTAAACAACCGCAATCCTGGGTGTTCTTCTAACAACGCTAAAGCAAAAACACACTGAAGTCTAACATTTAAATGGTATTTTAAGTGCAAATTTGTTTCAATTTAGGAACTTACTATAAATAAACACATGAAAGCTGCTAATAATTTGCAGCACAATGTAGAAAATGGGCATCTGTCTAAATGCATCCAACCAAATAAATGTTTGTGCCCATGCAGGTTGCTCAGGACACTAAACTACTCATGCATTGTGTTTTGGATACTCTCACTGTAGTTAATCACCAATTAATGAGCACAGAATCAGATCCTGAGCTGTGGTTCTTCAAATCAGCTAAAAAAAAAAAAAAAAAAAAAAAAAAAAAAAAAATCTTTAATCAAGCATGCCACCAAAACCAGAGCTGTATTTTACTTTATCTCCTGTGATCTGTGGAAATCTTTGATTAATTTCTCTTTTTTAATTCAAAGAAGAAAATGTTTTGCGCCACATATTTTTATATGTGGATTAAAAATTGATTGCCTTTTGCCAGTAGGATGCTATTTGCTGTTTTCCATCCTGTTATATCTAATTTGCTTGGTAATAAGCAGAAATAATGACTTCTGGCTAAGTAAAACCGCAACATATTACTCTTGGATTTTACTGTTTGACAAATCTTCTGAATTGATATAAAAAAATTAAAATATGTCGTCGTTGTCAATTATGCAGCTAGTAATTAATTTAACCTTTGACATAAACGTCCAACACTACATTTGTTGCAGTTGTTCATTGTTCTTGATCGATAGTCATCAGCCTCTGAATATCTATGATGCATATCTCTCTTTTTTTCTTTTTTTTTTTAGGAAATTTACTTCATTTTGATTTATATCTGAACATATTTTGAATAACTATTTAACAATATCTGTATGGAAATTTGTCTTTTTTAGCCAAAGCTTTTGCAGTGGATAATGACTAGATTTTATTTTGCTGTTTATGTATTAATCTAACATTGGAATCAAAGGTTTGTCAACATATAGAAGCCTTTTCTTTTCTGTAGTACCGTCCATCTGCTTGAGAATGAATTAGTAATTCAGCAAAAGCCAATACTGTCTCACAAAGGAGTCTATTCATGCCTTTTGTGACATACGGCGTAGCGGCATTATTTTTCTTCTCTGTTAGCGAGAGCGCATCCTTCAACAACTCCTTGTTTTGTGGGCATACTTAATGTAATACAAAAAGATGGTTCTTGTAGATTGGCCTAATCAATTTCTTCAGTTTAATTGGAAAATGTGGCTGGTAAATAAAAACTGATATTTGAACAGCTGGGTGAAATGTAATTTCCCATCAGCCTAATGTGTTTGCAAGCCATCAACAGTTTGTAAACATTAATAACAATAAATTGAGTTAGTTGAGTGCCTTAGAGGAGCAAGCAGGCATCATGTGCATTCAGATCA
Organism: Xenentodon cancila; assembly: GCA_014839995.1. NCBI lineage: Eukaryota > Metazoa > Chordata > Actinopteri > Beloniformes > Belonidae > Xenentodon > Xenentodon cancila. The sequence continues at coordinate 20,581,641 of CM026212.1, forward strand.
CAGGCCGATTCTAAATGATAATTTCCCATCCATTTTCAGCACATTAATAATAATGGCAAATCAAATGGTAATTATCAAAAGGCTGTATCTGGATTAGGTCTGACAACAAGCAGGTTTGTCGTTTGCACCTGAGTCCTCTGTCATTTTACACTTGTTTTCTCTTCCATTATGATGGAGGTAATGCATTTACTGTTTGGCATCCAGATGGATTTATTTACGCTGTTCCCAGACGTGGCTCTGACATCAGCTTGCATGAACCAGGGTGTTTGTTTGACAAAAGTGGCTGTTCAAAACTCTTTATTCTTATTTCAGCATTATGGAGGCCAACTTCCAGATGTTTTGTCATCTTTGCATTTGATCAGCGTCTTTTAACGTTATAATTCAGGCGATTTCCCCAGATGTCCAGTGTTTGCCTTACAGTGTATTCTACAGTTGTAAACGTTGCTGGTGGTATTGTTGCTGAAAACCTGAAGAACCTTCTTTCTCCTACAGATATAGCAAAAAATTGCATACTATATGGGAAGGAGCACATATAATACAAGCTTCAAAGAAAAAGAAAAAAAAATGCATCGACTGGAACTTTGTGTTTGACATTTTTTGTGATAGAACGTTGCATGACCCCATCCCCCTTTGCCCCTCCTCACAGGTCTAACAACTTATCAGTCTCCAGTGCTGACCTTTCCACAACAGACACCTCTCAGAATGGGCGACCTATCATGAAAAGATTTAGTTTTCCCCCCTACAAATTTACTTTTTCAGTTATCCTTTCATGTCTGATGAAACATTAATTCTGCCTGTTATAATACAGATGGCGGTATACATAACCAATGATTAAATGACTTATCTTTAGGTGTTTGCATGGTACATGGCCTAAGTATTCTTTTTTTGCTCCTGGCTCATGCAGATTAAAGATTGTAAGATATCATTATGATGCAGGTGAAAGACAGATTATAAATAGATATAATTATGGGATCTGAATACAGATTCTTGTTATGGCAAATCCTTAGAAAGCGTCATCGTCTTTCTGGTCTGGTTCCTCCACCTTTCAGGTTCCTCCGCTCGCTTGCAAGCTCTCTTCCCTTATACATGACTTTAGCCTGGATCTATTCGGTGGCCATGATCGTTAAGGGTATCGTTGCTGAGAAAGAGGCCAGGCTGAAGGAGACAGTGATGATCATGGGCCTGAGAAGCGGCATCTACTGGCTGAGCTGGGCCGTATCCAGCATTCTGCCGCTGGCCGTCAGCGCTGTGCTCCTTGCTCTTATTCTCAAGGTGATATAACAATGATTTAAGAATGGCTATAAAAGGATCCAACGATACTTTTAGAGAGTTTTGCCCATCAAGTTTGCTGAAGAAAAGTGAACTTTGGGTACAATGACAAGAAGTGAAACTTTGGCAGGAAAATAAGATTAATTTTATCCAAATTAAGCTGTATTTGACATAAGCCACTTTCACACAGCAGATGTGGTAAAGATACACTGGAGAGCCCCCTCTTCATTCCGCCTCCACTCTCCAGCTGTGCATTCACAGTGTTTTCCAGAAAAATACAGCATTCCCTCCCTAGTGTGTACTTTCACAAAACATCCCACAATCTAAAGACAATGCTTTCCTCTTTCAGAGTCTAGGGCCAGCTGCAGGTCCCCATGTCTCTAACCACCGACTGCTGTATTAGTCAGCACCAAATGAAGAACAGCACCTAATAAATGTTAACATAAATCAAAGTTTTGTCTGGTTTTGCAGAGTAGTGCTGGCTTCAGTTTAATCAAAGTCTGTAACAAGTTTGTTTTGCTGCTGTTACGCATCAGTAGGTGGATTTCCACCTGCTGACCTTTTACATTGGCATTGACTAAACTCTGAATTTACGACAAATGTAAAAGCAGGTGATCAATCAAATGATTATTCAGACAAATCCCTTATTTATTGCAGTAATGCATACTGATTACATAGCGTCATAGCATGACTACATTGTATCAATGAGGCCAAAAACAGCTGGAAACTAGATTTTGATGATTTTAAATTAACTGATTGTGTTACATCCAGTGCTGTCAGAGACGTGTAAATGCAAAGAAATTATTTCTATTACATGTTTGCGATAAACTGGATTATCAACACATCTGAAAACCCCCCTTGTGAAAGCATTTCAATTACAGGTGTTTCTTTGTGACATTTTGGCTTTGCAAAATCTAAGAAAAAAGAAAACCGGACTTCTTACTACCTCACAGGTTGGAACAGAGGCACAACAACAAAATAAAAAGTTACACCATTCCACCTTATTGCAATTTACACAACACAGGGAGGTGGAATAAAGGCGCCTCAGAGGGGCGAACTAACTGGCTGTGTGAATGGGGCAACTAATACAAACTAATCTACGAGAAGGAAAGAACTGTTGGATTCATAAGTGGCTCTCTAATATTAGAGAAGGGTCCTTTTTGTCAAACGGGTAGAGAAAAATGTTTGAGGACTGTCAAATCATGTATTTGAATATTTTACTCTACCTGGCCTGACTTAGCCATCCCAACGCGTGTTAGTCTGGAATCTCTCAGTTAATTCTTTGATTTCCACCAGGTGTTTCCAGCGTGCACCTGCAACCGTTCAGAGAAACGAAATGTGTGATGACCTCAGTGGGGTTCCCCTGCACGCTCTCCGCTTATCAAAACTGTAGGAGAGGCTGGATGGAAATCATTTTGACTGAGAGAGAGAGACAGGACAGGCGAATTCTGAAACCTGTGGTCTCAAATTCGTCTGGTCTCCTGGCCAACTCCAATGAGTTTTAGGAAAAAGAAATCAGCTATGATGATCACATTTTCTGAACCTTGGTTTTTGATAAGATCTTCTAACTCAAAGGAAGCATTGTAATATGAACTAATCTTTCCTCCTTTCTCCTGATTTTTGGTCACAGTACGGAAAAGTCCTACAATACAGCGACCCCACCGTTATCTTTGTCTTCCTCCTGGTGTTCTGCCTCACCACCATCTCTCAGTGCTTCTTGATTAGCGTCTTCTTCTCCAAGGCCAACTTAGCGGCGGCGTGCGGTGGCCTCATCTTCTTTCTCCTCTACCTGCCGCACATCCTCTGCTACGCCTGGAGGGACGTCATGGGTTTCGGGACCAAGGTTGTTGTGGTAAGTCTGTCTTTGGCCATAGCATGGTTTTTATTTTCTCCCCCTGCTGTTCTCATAAGCGAGGGCTGCCTCGATTCTCGGTTCTTTGCTGAGGTTATGCTTTCGCCACTTTAATCTCACTTTATCTGTCACGGTTGTTTCTTATCCATTTCCTGTTCTTTTTAAATCCAAGCAGGCACAAGTCTGATTTCTTTGGTGCTGCTTATCATGAAAGGAAGTGAGTTCACCTTCCGTGCCAGTAATATCGGCCTTGGATTTGTTATTGTCTGTGCACCAGATAATAAGTTGTGAGCTGTGAGCCTTACAAATGAATTAAGGGGGTCCAGCGACATTAAAACTGCAATGCAGTTCCAATGCAGAAAATGTCTTTTAGTACTCATGATGTCTCTATACATTGTTTAATTTTTAATGACATGAAGGCCAACTATTTTAATATTTAGCCCTGAATCAGAGAAATCCTGTCAAATCCTCAAGTGATAACATTTCCTAACAAGGAAAGACAAGAAACACTGTCAGAGGAAGTCGAGGATCTTCTACCGATCGCTGAGGGATACGGTACAAATAACTGTACCATTGCTCAACTTTCAGTGTAGCCGTTCTGTGTGACCTTAACGCCAGTACACGTATCATTTGTCCTCGATTTGTGTCTTGCGGACAAATTCAGACAAATAATCCTGAGCCATCTTTGCAGTGTGTGCACATTCATCCTCAAAAAAATTTCAATCAGGCCGTGTTTTTCTTTTATATCTGCTTCAACAATGTGGTATCAGGTGTGTGGCCATTGTCATGCTTCTGTGTCATTATTTCAGTCTGAAATGGTATTTCACACCGCCGCCTGACACAAGTTACCTCTACTTTCAACTTTTATCTTTACACACTTGTTTTTGTGCAACATATTAATCACCTGAAACGGTTTCCCTTTGAGTAGATCCTCCAAACGTATGGAGTTTTTTAATATTTTTCCAGAGACATTTTTTTAAAATTTGTTTTTACTGACTGCATGCTGTTTAGTTGGACCTCCTGTTTAACTATTAAACACAGAAAATCTTATTTAATGTCTGCACAACGTGCAGTTTCTAGGCCCTTCGCATGGTTCTGCGATTTTTCTCCCTGCTAGATGGATTACCCTGCAGCCTTGTAATTAACAGGAGCACAGGTCCTTTGACCAAACTGCCTTCCAGGTTATCCTGCACACTATCAGAGATGATGTCTGTGCAGTTTCTTTTTTTGTCTCAGCTCGGAGAGGTTCAGCCAGTGTATAGTGGGCCACTGTACAGCCTAATGTAGTGACATCATTTTTCCTCATTTTAATGAGGTATAAACAAAACACACACCATAACTCTTTTGTTCTCAAAAACCAGGGAGTGTAAATGCTCCATCCACTCCTGGAAGATCTAGGAAAACTGGAACTGCCCTGCCACTAGAGTGTAAAACTTCCCAGGCTCTTTGTGGAAATTGCTTAATTTGAGCTGTGCTTTTACGACATGTAGCAGCAGTTATGTGTCGCGGCTGACTTTCTTTAAAATATACAGACTATGTGGCCTCCTTTCAGGTCGCAACTAAAGGTTATTTTTATTATCAATTACAAAAGGTGAAGGGTTGATGTAGCATTTATTCAGACCATACACAGTCTGAGAGGGAGTGAGGGCTGAGAGGAATGATGCAATGGAAGTCTAGCTGTATCTGCCTTTAACATTTATCTGTAACAGTATCCTGCTGATGTTTTTGTAAATGCTGTTTTTTTTTTTTTTGGGGGGGGGGGGGGGCATCATACTTACTAAATTAAAGTTTTAATGAGAGGAAATGTACTTAAGGGTTTGGCTTAGAACGTGGATGAGAGTCGCCTTCGTAGAAAAACATTTTCATGTAAATCTAATATTGAAAAGTTCTTAAAGGAAACGTTTTTAGACAGGAAGGCACTAGTCTCTCATTCTTGCCAGTAATTCTCGCTGTACTTGTTGAAAATTTCCTGGACAAAAGCAGCAACCTTGATTACTTTTTCTCTTAACAATAGACCTTTTTTAGTCCACAGTCTGCTGAATGATGTCTAAATCACCACTTTGACATGTGTTCAATAGATGGGGCTTGTTTTGACCGCCTCCCAACTCGTGCCCTTTTCTCAACAGCCAGAGGAGTGGCTCCTGTTGTTTTGTCAGCCGTTCATACAGAGGTCAAGGATGGGTGCCCACTGGCCCCGCTGTCAGCCCTCATCTGCTGACTGATTGGCAGACGGGCGGTGGAGGACAGCGCAGGAAGTTGCCAGCAGTGCTAGAAGCCAGGCTAGAGGTTTGGCATCCCTGCAGAGCTTCTCTGTGTGGCGGTGTAACATCGGGTAACCGTGACGATTCGTCTCTCAAGCTTCGGCAAACACTTCTGCCGGATTATAAATGCCGCCAGCAAATGAGGTGTGATAAAACAGCTGGCAGGCAGCATGGCAGTGCGGAATGAGAGGCCGTGGCAGATGATGTCTCGTGGGCAAAGCATCATTTGTTGCTTCCCCCCGAATGAAAAATCCGACAAATCTTTGTTTGCAGGCGATGCATTGTGCTGCCCATCTTTCTTATTACATCACTTTAAATTTGGTTATAAAAGATCATCACTGAGCCACTAAAACAAATTGCCCTAAAGGTATAATGAAATAAATTTTAAGGCTATTAGACTCAAGCAATATTGTTTTTTTGTAAACACACATATTACGATAATTGCTAAACAATTGCTTCATAATCAATTGCTTATGAAGTTAATCTGATTTAAATTAACAAAAACTTGCAACATTATGTTGGATGTATTTAAAGTGGAAATAAGAAGCTCATTTCCAGCCTTATTTGACATTAGCTTCACACCTATCATAACTGCAGAAATATGAGCAACGCTGCCTTTTGTGAACAAGGTGATATTGTCTTAATGGTCTTCCAGTTTGATTACATGTTTTGAAGCTACTAAGTGTCTTCGTATTTGTTTCGTAAGGGTTTGATATGTGGTTGGAGTACTCATGAACGTGTGCATCAGCTGCTGTCGTTCAGAAGCTCAGAGCTCCAAACCAAGAGGTGAAAATACTCTGAGAGATACTTAGGTTGTCAATAATAATTTCAGAAATCCAGCTGTACATGTTCAGTACGGATCGTGTCCATGAAATTCCAGTGTCCATATGTACTTTAACATTATTATCACTGTTTCTTATCAATCTGACCAGTGACATCGCGACGTTCTGGTTGAATCTAAACCAATCAAGGCAACCCCAACCAATAATTCATTCACTCTTTAGGTAAATCCAAAAACACAGAGGCAATCCTGTGTCCATATCTGTCCTTCCCAGAGCTTATTGTCCTGTGTGGCCTTTGGCTTTGGCTGCGAGAACTTTTCCAAGTATGAGGAGCAAGGCATCGGTATTCAGTGGCACAACATTGGCAAAAGTCCAGAGGAGGGGGAGCGGTACACCTTCATCGTGTCCATCGTCATCATGCTCTTCGATGCCGTCTTTTATTGGGTCCTCACATGGTACATTGAAAATGTCTTTCCAGGTAAGGAATTTGAAGAAAATAAAAAAAAAAAAAAATACTAAAATGCTAAACTGTGATGTATTGATGTAATTTAAGCTCTCACTGAAGCCATCAGCAAGTATGACTCTCCTTCCAGGCTGGTTGTAATGTTTTTCTCATGGCGCCAAATGAAAAGAGCCCAAGATTTGTGGCAATCTGCTGAGAGGACCATAATATGAGTTACTGTTCTACCGTTGAGCCAAGACGATATCAAAGTATGAATTATGCTGTCCATGACTGATCACAGGCCAGTATGGAATTCCGAAGCCGTGGTACTTCCCTGTCACCTCCGCTTATTGGTGTGGAAGAGAATCGGCTACTGAAGACATCCCCAACTTGCTGAAAGACTCCAGTGCACCAAATGGTAAAATGCTCCGTCACAGGACAATCACGTATCACAAGCAAAGGGGCAGGAGCATTCTATTTATAATTGTTTTAATTTAATAAAATAAAGATCAATGCGTGGGCATCTAAGAGTAAATAATTATGTACAGATATCATTTTTTTACGAATGATTATGTGTGTTTCTGAAGAATATCTGGAGAAACCACCACCCAATATGAAAGCAGGGATCTCGATTCGTAATCTCGTCAAAATCTACAAGACTGGGAAGAAGCTTGCAGTGGACGGACTGAGCGTGGACTTCTACGAGAATCAGATCACATCTTTTCTTGGTCACAACGGAGCAGGAAAAACAACTACAATGTGAGCAACTGTTACGTTTTTTGTTTTTTTTTTTCATTTGTATAGTTTGTATTTATGTAAGTTGACCTTTGCTGTTTTAACCTCATGGGGTCCCCCTACAGGTGTGGAGGATAAGATACTTTTACATTACTTTTACTCCAGATTTGCTCTAGTCGATCGTTTTCTCAGGACTTTCTCGTTTTACCTTCTAAAATTACTTTCTACAGTCTGTTACTCACACCTGCTGCGATGTTCGCTGTATCTCTGTGAGTTAGTTTCATCGTTATTGGTGTGTGACATGAATGCGCATTTGTTGCAAAAGACGCCTGGGACAGAAGTCACTTTAAGAAGTTGCTTTTTTGTTTTCTGTTTCTCCAGATATTAGGGCAAAAGACCGCAAGAGCTGTATGGCACTTCCTAAAAGTAATCCACTATTTCTGTTGGAGATAGATTTTAATGTGTAAAAAACTCCTTTTGTGTTATTTTCTATTAAAACCAGTGTTTAGTTCTACTGATACAGCGCATTTCTGTTTGTAGGACAAGTTCAAAACGATACCACACAGAGACCTATGCAATATTCTGGCTTTGTGTTTGTCATGAATTTGTCTTTTTCATGAACAAAGACTTTATTTCTAGATTTATGAGCAAATTAAAGAATAGCATCCAATTAAATATACAAAGACAGAAAAATAGAACATTCTTCAAATCTTTTTTTTTTTTTTTTTTTTTTTGAGCAATGGGAGAGTTATGTCAAATAAGTAAATTATCTACAAGAAAAACAGTTTTTGGCATGAAATTAATCAAATTCGTTTGATTGATATGTCTTTCAAACAATTAAAATCTTTTCAAAGTGAATCTTGAACTAGTTGTGATAAGGGAGGTGGCGCAATCTTTTCAATCCCAAATCATTTACATGTCTGTAGTAACTAAGTACTTCAAATATATATATATATATATATATATATATATATATATATATATAAATACGTGTATATATATGTGTGTGTGTGTGTATAAACTGTCACGCTCTGCCCTGTTGTCGCATGCTGTGGTCACCTCACTCACCTCCCTGCCACACCATCTCATCTGCTTTATGCTCACCGCTCATCAGCCAGCCAGCATTTAATCTGCACTGTGTCCTCACTTAGTGCCATATTGTCTTTCCAGCACTCGTTCTTGGATTGACACCTTGGTTTTGACTCCGGATTGCCCTGATCACATCTTCTTGTCTCTGTCCCTTCTGCGACGAGTCTTTTGTCGGCCTTTTCTGGTTTTATTTTTCTTCCCTTTCTTGTCAGTGTGGACATCGTGCAAACGCTGTATGTACGATGCACACCGAAATTAGTCTCTGCTTTTAACCCATCAACTAGTTTCACTAGTGAGCAGTGGGGCTGCTAGCAGGGCAGCGCCCCGGGGAGCAATTGGGAGTTAAGGGCCCTGCTCAGGGGCCCCCAGTGATTAACCATTGTGGGCAGCCCTGGGCTTGAACCTGGGTCCTCCACGCCACGAGCATCCTTCTGCCTGCTCCCTCTTAACTTCCTTTGCCCCACTGATTGTGTGCCAGGTTCTGATACTGCTTCTGCATCGACCACGGTTCCACCTAGCCCCTCCATGGAGTTTCCGCCTACATCGAACACTCGCAGGAATAGTGTGCCTGTTCCAGAGGACTCACTAGCCTGCCTGGACTGTTACCTGCTTCCAGATGATGTACCTTCTTGTTGATAATCAAGTCAAAGACTTTTCTAAACACTACCTGATGTTGTGCTGCACTTGGGTCATAAAATCCGACCCTGACAATAACATCAGTACTTTTACAATTATGTTCTGGAGGAGCCGGTCCCTCTCCTGTACCGCCTTGATTTGGGCTCATGGTTACTGCTTTCACAAAGTGATGAATTGTGAGACGACATTCATCAGAAAGAGTCAGCCGATGTGTGGTAGTGGGCGTTATCTAATTGCTGCTTAAAAAATAGTGACAAAGGTTGGTTGGGGTTTAGGATGACAGGAAATAAATGAAATCCGGTGGCACAGCAAGTATGAGCGATAGAGCAAGCAATGCAAGACTAAAGGCTGCGGGGGAAGACATCAGCTCCTAACAGCTGGAACAAACCATAAGAGAGAGCAATAAGAGGACAGAAGGACTCTGACACACTTAATCTCTGTGTTTATGCATTTCCACAGCATCGTATCTCCCTTTCTTGGAGATGCAATATAACATCTGAGGTTGTATATGAGTTCCGAGCATAAAAACGTACATTTTAGGGAGGAATGCAGAGGCTGGAACACTCAGTGTTTAGGGTTTCAGCTCTTCCCAAATCACTTCCAGTTTCATGTATAATCCATCACAATTGAGCAAATATCAAGCTTATCTAAACAAAAATTGTTTGTAGGTTATGATTATGTTTTCTGTGTTGAAATATGAACTGTGAATAAAAAGTAGTGTTGGCTGCATTGAAGCTAGGAAAATGCAATTACTGAGTTTTTCTTCATTTTAGTCTTTTTATCAAAGAGACAAACAAAAGAGAGAAACAATTACATATTCAATCAAAAGTCACGCCAAATAACAGTGAAGGAAGTATCAATTAATCTTGCTGCCTCTTTTCGTGCAGAGATGCTGCTGTTTGAGTCCTTGTTGCTCTCCGTTTTAGCTCTGCAGCTCTGAAGGACTCTGTGACCTGGACTTGCTTTGTTTATGGTCAAATCTGCAATAACTGGCTGCAGGTGCCTGGCGAAACCAAGCAGCCAACCAACCATTCATGTCAAACACGGTCTGAAAAATCTCCACAAAATGTTACCAGTAACCCTAATTCTTATAAAAGAAAGTTGGTTTATTTCTTTCTGCACCAGTTTTACTTAGCTGGTTTCTTCACTGATGCAACAATCACAGCTTGGCTTTGGTTTGATTTCGAGACGTTCCCCGAGTCATTCATTCTTTTTATTTTCTTTGTAGGTCCATTCTGACCGGACTATTCCCACCTTCATCGGGAACCGCGTACATCCACGGATATGACATACGCACTGACATGGATAACATCCGGAAGTACCTGGGCATGTGTCCACAGCATAATGTCTTATTTAATGAGTGAGTGAATTCAGAAAATTTTAATTTGAGCTCTTATCCAGCCACTGGTTTATATGTTGGTATGATAAAGTGTTAAAGTTGTTAAGAACTACAACAATAATGTGACAATAATAACACCCCTAAAACAGCACGTAGCCTTTTTTATTTTAGCAAAAAACATCATTACTTATATTAAAACTTTCTGTAAATCATTCATTTTCACAGAGGGAGGATTATTTGTTGTCTTGCTTTTTCATTTACAAAAGTTTAATATTCTTGTGCTGAAAAATAAAAACTGAGAGGTATTCATTTTTCCTTTTTTTATTGATTCATTCCAGACACGTCAAAACTATTGTATAAAGCATAACAACAATAACACTGATATAAATCTATAAATCTACTAGTATAAATCTGTAAATAAATAAATATACACACATGCATACACACACATTTTGAACATATAGAACTCCTTATATATCCTTGTTTATAAATCTATATACATAAATTAATCTGTTATCAATTTATGTACACAAAATAAACAAATTTATAAAATAAATCTATTCCCAATGTGCACATACTTATCTATATATATATATATACTTATATACATGCACATACATAGCAATACACATAACACATGTATCCTGTTTAACATGTCAGAAAAGGGGCAGGAAGAAGTAAAAAAGAAAGGGGTTGTCTTATATTTCCTTTTAAAGCACATTTCTTTTATCCATCCATCCATCCATCCATCCATCCATCCATCCATCCATCCATCCATCCATCCATCCATCCATCCATCCATCCATCCATCCATCCATCCATCCATCCATCCATCATATTCCTGCCTTAACCTATTAAAACAGGTTTATTCATATTGTTAAGCAATTACAGGACTGTTTTATATATATATTATAGGGGATAGTTGGAAACAAAATATTGTACATTGATTTCAGAAGAGTTGCATACTGTGGAGGAGGGGGAGGGACTTGAGTTAAGTGTGTGACTTTGCCCCCTGACTCCACCCACTAACCCCAGCAGCTGTGAACAGAGAAGTAGCGACATGGTTGAAAAGGGAGCTGTTGTATTGAATCTCTGTGCTACCATCAGCAACGCATCTCACAAATGTTTCATTAAGACTTCTGGAAAGTGTTTCAACTTTTGGAAGAAAAAAAGTACTTAATTTGTCTCATTTAAGTGTTATGACAAACATAATTTACAACTGACAATGTACATACTAGCTGGGTTAAATTTGAGAATGGAAAGTTCTGTTATCCAGAACTTTTTACAAGTTATTTTGACTTTCACCTGTTATTGTTAATGAGCATGTTGAAGTTTCACAATTAACCAGAATATGGTTGCGTGGTTTTGGGGCAGTACTTCTGCTTGTTTTCAGGTCGGAGCTTCAATCCCCAGCTGGAAGCAGCCGCTGGTTCTTAAACATATCAAGCTCCTCTTGGTGCAACTGTGTAATTCCAGCTAATGGGGTCTCGGTATTGGCATATGTTTCTCACCAGGACACTCTCATGCCCTTTTCATTTCTTTTTTTTTTTTTTGTAATAAAATGACCTTTATTCACTTGGTCTGCTAGATTCCCCTAATAGTGTCATTGCCAGCCATTATTCTGCTTTGCTTTACCTTAGTTTCCCCTCTATTTCTCTCTCTCTGCAAATTGATTACCTGAAACTCGACACAAGTCTTACATCATAATTATGGCTGAGCACCTGCAAATTACTTCCATTAATATTAATTCTAGACAGTGAAAACATCTATTTTCCATAGAGTTAAAATATTCATGCAAACATTACGACACGTTATATTCTCAGCTGTGAGGCAGTCCGGACATCCTAATAATTCTTCGAACTGAAGGATGTACTTTTGTTCACAGGAGTTTAACTATGATGGTCGTGGATCATCTTGCAAAATGCGTACATGTGACACTTTGGATATTTTACACACTTGAATAGGATTCAGTGGCAAACACCTGGATGGAGTTGGGTAGTTTCCTCTTTTGGGTCTCTGTTGCCTCCTCAGGTGTCACTGAAATTGTTCATTGGTTTTTTTTTAATGTTTTTTTTTTTTCCCCCACCTTTACAGACTGACTGTGGAGGAACACATCTATTTCTACGCGCGGCTGAAAGGATGCAGTCGCAGCGAGGTTGCAGCTCAGATGGACCAGATGATTAAAGATGTTGGTTTACCGCATAAGCGGAAAGAGCTCGCCAAGAACCTGTCAGGTGAGTCCTGTCATATGATGACATATTTGGGATCTCTACCTCAGTGGGTCTGATTGACATGTTGCAGAGTTGTAAATTTTGTTTTTAATGTATGCATGCATTTATGTGCATGCATACCCCCCCCAGGTATAAATATTATCTGTAGATTATCCTTTCTGTTCAGGATACACTGCTTCTCTGCCAGCACATGTGTGTGCAGTTGTCTCGCTCATTCTCTGCACCTGTGTGTCACAGGTTGTAATTTATTGTCTGGGGGGCATGAGCAAGTCCTACTTGATAAATTTTCTCCAGTCATGGATTGCTTGTGAGCAAAATCACTGAAATATGACTTTCAAGGTTGATCTATGCTGACATTTCCACTACATTAGCACTACATTGGATGCATTTTGAGGAGCCAACTAAGAGAGAGACCAGAATTATGGTGGGAAGGTGTATCTGCCTCCCAGCCATCAGTCATTTTACAGCTTGCAGGAAGCAATAAAACACGGAAAGATGCATCATGGCATATTTATTCTTTAATCGCTCCCTGATATTGTGTGCATATTACACTTGAAACCTGATGCTGACGAACAGCAATGAAGAATTTTGCACAGTTGTCAGGTCCTGTATATTTTACCACAAACAGGCAAGTCTAAGCCGTAAAATATTACAGCTCATGTGTGAACTGCTCTGTTTTTCAGGTGGCATGCAAAGAAAGCTGTCCGTAGCTATAGCCTTTGTCGGAGGTTCAAAAATCATTATCTTAGACGAGCCTACAGCAGGAGTGGACCCGTATGCCCGCAGGGGCATCTGGGAACTACTGTTAAAGTACAAACAAGGTAAGAGTTCATCGACTCCACTGAAGGCTTTGAAGACTCGTCTGAATGTAGAATTGACTGGAATACTCGGAGAACGTGTTTGATCTATTTCAAAACCGAGAAAACTTTCCGAACCAAATCCAGACTTAAAAGGGGACATGTGATGAAAAAATAATCTTGGCTTGAGAGCGCAAACTTAAGAGGACTTATTGTAACCAGTTGAATAAGAAAACTGATTTCAGAAGTTGCTTAATTTGGGGGAAAAAAAGAAAGAAAAAAGAAGGATCTAAGGCATAATGCTTACACTCAGTGACCTGATTAAATTATACTTGGTAGTTGGATTTAACAAGACAGAAATACGCAGGGTTTTTGTCAATCACGATATTCATACAGCATTATCTGAATGTACTTTGCAGCAATACCAATGCATAGATACAATATGTGTAATGCATATTTTCTTTTTTTCTTCATTACATTGCTAATCATTACATTACTTTTTTTCTTACAAATTTGCTTGCTTATAAAATGAGAATAAAAAATCTTTTGAATTTGCAAATTCATGACTTCAATCTGAAAATTCTCAAAAGGCTTTTCCTGGGATTTGAACCTCCCACACCTTTTTTCTTTTTTCCTCAAGTGTCCTTAATACACTGCTATAGCCTGTCAGGTGAACACCAACCCATAAACTTGTACATACTACAACCCCGTGTATGATTTAGGGGAATTATTTAAAACCAAACAAAAAATGTTTGCAAGGTTCTGTAACACCGTCTAAATCTTCATCCAACTTCACATCACGCTGCAGATGCTGTACCATGGAATAGGGTAGTTTTTCACATCAGTTTTAAATTAAAGGCCCATCCCATAGCAGAGGGGGACATTATTTAAAAAAGGGGATTTGTCCTGTCGTGATCTGAAACAGGACAGTTTTTTTTAGCTGTTCCGTCTGGATGTGGAGAGTTTGTGAACTGACCGCAAACAGATCGAAACGGAAGTGAAGACAAGTAGCCTTTATTGACAGAGTCCCTAATCGTCTGCCGAATTAGTCGCCTCATCGCTCTCTGGCCTCATATATGTTGTGGTTGCCAGTGGCTGTAAGCAGAACATGCACATTACAGCAGCACAATCTCTCAACAGATGTCTAAATGTTTAATGTGCGCTGTGTGACATTCCGCCCTCGCTGTGTCATTAGCGTCTCCCTCTCTGTAATCAAGTCCTTTCACTTCAATTGGGAGCCGCAGATAACTCCGTTATAATGAGACCCCCCCCACATTCTGGCTGGTTGAATGACTCATGTTTTGCACTTCTCCAGCCTTATTTGAGCCACAGTGTTACTAAGGACTGCCATTAAACAAAGAAAAAAGAGAAAGCGACAGGGAGTCTATTTGTATGAAAAAGCTGAAGGCTGAAATTGGACTTAATTCCACGTTTTCTCACAGCTAATTAAATGTGCAGGTTTTTCACACAGACAGGTTGACTGTTTTGCCCCAAGTGGGTGTAGTTTTGCTTAAATTGAAAAAAGAGCTTATTTACTTACTAGGAGTTTACACTCTTGTCTCAAAATTGCCTAAGACACGGTACATGAGAGAGTGTATGCTTTCATAGGTGAAATAAAACACCCACTGTGTGTTAAAAATGATCTATCCTGACAGAAGTAGAGGATATTAATTAAAATGCTAATGTGGTGATGCTGGTTTATGATTTTTTTTTTTTTTTTCATTGAAATTGGAGTTTATGGCTTCTTCTATCATATTTTATTTGAAAATTACAGTAGACAGTGCAGATTTACAGTAGAAATTAGCAAATTATGAGTTTAATTATTTCCCATCAGTGGGAGTTGATGACTATTAAATTGCCCCACTTATTGCATTATAAAAGAGGCTGTGACAATTATATTAATATAATAGATTTTATTCCGCATTTAGCCTTGTGCCCTTAGCCTGGTGAGGATTTGCTGAGCTTTGCATTATTTTATGTGATTTGATTCATTTATGAGAACTGAGAACTTTACGGTTTTCCCAAGCCTTTTCTGGATTGCTGAAAGTCATGGATCTGCATTTTGTTTTATTTTACCGTCAGTAGTCACATAAAAGTTAAATTTTTAATGAAGATGCACGTGAAGCTAATTGGATCAACCCTTTGTTTGTGTGTATGTATGTGTGTATATATATATATATATATATATATATATATAGTACAGTTAGAGGGACAATCAAACTAACCAACATTATGTTACATTCAGTTAAACTAAACAACCTAAGTTCAGATATTATTATCATAAAGTCATGTGAAACGACTGGAACTGACCGAGCTCTGCCAGAGGTGCCACAGCTATCCGCTGCTAGGCTGATGGCTTAGGTTAGCTTCTGTCTGGCAGTGTGGCGCTACCAGAGCAGTGGTGACCAGCAATGGTCGCTGGGCGTTACCCCCACTGCCAAGTCCACTTTGGCTGCCACCTCCGTCCTCAGCTGGGGAGTAACCAGCTGTCCGGACGGGCTGCCTTTACCTGGACTCTTCCAGACTAACTCAGAATCCCTGGGTGGTTCTGGTTAATATGGTACAACATACCATATTATTATTTAAAATAAAACTGATTATGTGTTCCTTAATATAGCAGCACTGTGGTTTAGTGACTGTTGCCTCACAGCGAGAAGGTTCCTGATTTGACTCTCGGGCCCAGCAGGAATCTTTTTTTTTTTTTTTTTTTTAACATTTTTGTGGCACTTGTGACCTTTATTTTGGAAGTGCCTAGACACAAAATGGATAGGGGGAGAGAAGGGAAGACATGCAGTAAAGAGTGATAGGCCAGGATTATAACTTGTACCGCCTGCACGAGGGCAAAAGTCTCTGCATGTGGTACGCCCATTCAACCCTCTGAGCTAACCCGGGCCCGGCAGGAATCTTTCTGTGTGGAATTTACATATTCTGCTTGTGTTTGTGTGGGCTTTCTTTTTCTTTTCTTTTTTTATAACAATCTGTTTATTAAGTTTTACATAAGAAAACAGCTGTTCTCCATACAATAAAGTCACAAACTCATATCACAGAACAGCCCACTACCCCCCATCCCCCTCATCGGCACCTAACCTTCACAACACATGAATACCAACAACAAATCACATAAAACATAATAAGGTTAAAATAAGTAAATAATACCAGAGAGAAAAGAAAAAATAAACATAAAAAAAATGAAAAGAAAATGTCACAATATTAAATTTTTTACTTCAGAATGTACTAACATAGGATAGAAAAGGAGTGTCTATTGTGAATAAACCCAGTTTGGTCTAAAGATACTTTATAATTGAAGTCAGGACAGCTTCCAAGCCTCTGGCTAACAATTTGGACAATATCTTGAAATCGACATTCAACAGACTGCTGGGTCGATATGACCAACATGATAGTGGGTCTTTGTCCTTCTTTAAGAGCAGGAACCAGTACTGTTTACTCAGTGAACATCTCTAATAAATGAGGGGCCAGTTTTTTTCCAGAACGTTTTATAAAATTTGCCTGGAAAGCCATCTGGGTCCGGGCTTTTACCACTTTGCAACAATTTAGCTGCTGCCTCAAGTTCCAAAACTGTGACGAGACGTTCCAGTTTCTCAGCTGCAACCAGATCTACAGCAGAAGTGATTTATTTATTTATTTATTTTTGTCTATCAAAAAAGGAGTTCATATCCGCAGAGGTATGAGGACAATCAGATGAATATAGTGATTTATAGAATTACATAAAAGTATTGATATCAATAAGACGTTACACCCAAGCCAGTCTCAATTTGAGGGATTAACTGTGATGCAGATTTGACGTAGACGATGGACCAAGAGTTTACTAATTTTATCTCCATGTTCATAAAATTTGGACTTTGGGTGTATTAAAAGTTCAGTAGTGTACTGTGACATGGTAAGATCCTATTCAGCCTGTAAAGTACTTTGCTCGTTATAAGTGTCTAAAAGTTTTGAAACCACATATGATGAGTCTAATAGTGCAATGTGTTGAGATACCTTGGCTAACTTCTCTCTTCTAGACTTTACCTAATGAACCTTATAGGAAATAATCTTCCCGCTGATGATAATCTGACACAACAATTGGGTCATATTTACAGCCAGAAATGGAGGATAACAGTTTGATGTCCTCTAAAAAGAAGTCAATTTGGGTATAGCTATGGTGCATATGTGAAAAAAAATGAGTTTTCCTTTTTGTCTGGATTGAAAAAAATGCCGAGGGTCCACAACATTAAACTCCTTTATAAAGGCTTGAATCACTTTAGTTGACCTAGACTGGGGAGCTGGAATCGAGGAATAACGGTCTAAAGAAATTTCCATCCAACAGTTAAAGTCCTTTCCTAAGATTAAACCATACGTGGATAAGTCCGGTCACACTGAGAAAAACCTGTCTGAAGAATGACTCATTATCCCGGTTGGGATAAACATTTGCAAGAGTCATCTTGATGTCAAAAATGTGTCTCATGACAGCTATAAATCTGCCAGCAGAATATGAGATTGTCTTAACATGAACAAAAGGGATATCCATATGCAAAAAAAAAAAAACACCTCTTGATTCTAGAAAATGACGAATGGTAAATTTTCCTAACCCAGTTCTAACACAGGCGAGTTTCTTGCAAATATATTATATGAGCATTGAGGTGACGCAAGTAGTGCAACACCTTACTTCTCTTAATTGGATTTTGTAGGCCTTTACAGTTTAAACTTACAAATGTAACATCCCCACCCACACTGGACAATGATCTGTCAAGATGGGCCATCAAAGGGCAGGCAATTCAATATGTAATAAACAGGACAAAAAGAGAAGAAGGGCCAAAAAAACAAAACAAAGCAAAAAAAAGCAAAATCAGAAAACCAAAAAACATCAAAATTATACACGTACATTTGCAGTAATAGGATCAGTGCCAATCCTGGTTTATTTCGCCCAGACTTAGCAGGCTCATTTTTTCGTCTGACCACTCGACCCAACTTTGACTCCCAAGACGCAGGGAAAGCAAAACCTGTTTTGTCACCTTTAAGTTAAAGACAGCGGACAAACTTAAAATGAGAGTAAAACTATATTGTAATCACATTCACAAGGAGCGACCGAAAAACACATCCTACATTATTTGTGTCCTCGTGCAACCTCCTTGTGTGGGTTTTCTGCCAGTACTCTGGCTTTCTCTTACAATCCAAAAATGTATGTTAGGTTGATAGATTCTAAATTGCTCGTAGGTGTGAGTGTGCGGGTGTATGGTTGTTTGTCTACATCCGTGGCCCTGCAATGGACTCGCAACCTGTCGCAACCTGCCTTTTACCTGTAATGAGCAGGGATAAGGGATCCAGAAGACTCCCGTGACCCAGTAAATGATTAAGCTGGTATAGAAAATGGATGAAATGAATTCACAACTAACATATCAATTTGAACAAAAATTGCAATCACTGAAGAGATCAAAAGATGACAGCTAGCCATTTGATACCATAAAAGACATTGCAGCTCCCATAAAAAAATTGCATTAAACCCCCCAATTATCCATTCATGCATATATTTTCACCTAATGTTGTACGTAGACATTCCCCCCATGTACTCACATCTTGCATGAATGAGGATCAAAAACACGTGAAGTGAGTAAATCTGTCACTTTTGAGATAACAGCATTGTCAAGGTTTAAATAATCTGTAATCTAAACTTTATTAACTATGGAAAATCTATGGCCCTGTGATGGAATGAAGACACGTCATGGGGGGAATCCTAGATATAAACGGGTGTAGATAATAATGAATATTTAACAAAAAGTGAAAAGACCGTCTTACCATGTCTGTTCCAATACTTTGAGTAAAACTTTTCAGAATTTATTATATTCAAGTTAGATGTTTCTAAGAGCCTTATTCACTGCATATGCTCAGGGTTGCAGCATGTATTTTTATGCTATACATAATGCATTTCTTCCAGGAATACAAATTAATGTAGGATTGAAGTCAATGTTGCAGTACAAATGGAAGAAAAATGTATGATCTTTTTTCCTCCTTCTCTTGTATATGATGGCACAGAAGTTGTTTCCACCTCAAAGGGAAAAACAAAAAAAAAAAAAAAACCCTCCACTGTGAACATTTTCGCAGACAAAATGCAAATGTATTAAAAGTCAAGACTGTTCAATAAAGTAAAGTGTGGAGAAGAGGACAGGAGCAAAATCCAAGCATATAATGTGGAACGCCACATACTATTAAACACTATACACAAACAGAAAAGTAGTTTTTCCACCAATTGAACCTTTCGTAAATAGTTACAGGCTGTGAAGAATAACTACACTGTCTGACTTTCAGCTGTGCCTGAAAACGGATTGCATCCAAGTGTTATTTCAGACAATTTCCTTCAACTCTTGCGGCGAACACAGGGCCATCTGTTTGCTATAACTCAGTGGAAAAGTTGTAAATGATGTCGGGATAATTTTAAAATTTATTGATCTGAAGTGATTGCCACTAACAGAAGTTAATGCAGTTTGGCTCAATAATTCATCACATGGCCAATGTTCATAATATCTGTCCAGCCTTTCCCAGCACTGTGAAATCCATTTCTATCAACATGATTTAGAGGGGTGGAAGCTAAATAGCAGAACCCAGTTTTCCAGCTCCACGTTGGTGCACGCCATCGCGAGTACTAGCAATTTACCTGAACACACCCAACTCCATTTGATGTATTACTTTGTGCTGTAATGTGCCACAACACACTATAAATCAGAATACCTTTGTGGACCATCTGCAGTCCAAACACATTTATATTTCTTTCAACTTACTACTTTTTTTTTTTTTTTTTAAACACAAGAAATCTCGTGAAAATGATCTCTGAAGTTTGCGGATCCATGAAGTGAAATGAGCTGGTGCAGTATAAATAAAACCTTGGGTGATCTCCTCAACCCTCTCCCTCACACGAGCAACCCGGTTGACCGAGGTGTGCGCTTTCAAGCGATTTGCACATTTTATTGGAGTTCATATAGAGATCTGCACTTGTTTGGTACAGCGCGAGGCGACGATCCTTTACTGAGAAGCAGCTCAGCTGGCGGAAGGGCAAACGTGGAGGTAAGAGGAGGGAGAGTGGAAATAGTTGGACAAGCAAAATGGCTGCATTGGGCCGCGTTTAATGACCTCTGAGCGCGTCCTTGTCCCTGGGATAACGTGACCTATGAGGACACAGATTTAACTCTGGACAAAAATAGCAGCGCTCAGCACAGCGCCTGACCCTGAAAATAAATACCCACCGATTCTGCAAAGAAAGGGGAAAAAACTCATGTTTGCACAGGATTTTATCATCTGCCACCTTGTAGATGTACTTGATTTTTTCATATTTCTGTTGGAAAGGTGCCACAAACATATTTCAAATCAGTTTATTTACTAATTTTATAGTATTCAATGCTGAAAATCCATTTACTGTAGTCTCTGAGCCCTTTTTCTTAAAAATAAGAACAATCCACTTGAGAAAATGTTTTCTTTTTGAAAGTTATTAGCAGCTTTCTGTTATTATAATCAAGGTAATAGGTTAAATATCCCCTCCCAACCCCGTTAAGAACAAGACTGGATCAAACGTAATCCAGTCCTTTGTGGCGCAGCTTTCATGCAGACTGCAGACCAGGCTGTGACTTCATTACTGATCTAGACTCTTTTTTTTCTGCTTTCTGCCGTGTGTGATAATTATTATGTGTAATCTGATACAGCCTGATAAAAAAAGAATGAAAACACCTGTGAGTAAGCCTGCAGTTGAAGCTGTATTTGTTGTTGCAGTTGCGCGCGAGGCCTCTTGAATCAAAGGGATCACATGCGGCCCCGTAAAAACCCTGCGACGCAGGCTCTGGATGGCTCGCATCATTGTTTTTGTGATACGTTTTGCTCCAGTTTCATGCCCACACTCTCATCTCCAGTCTGCTTTGTTGCCGTGCTGATAAGCATGAGTAAAAGACACAGTGGACTCAGAACTTAGACGATAAGTGACCGACGCGCAGAGACAAGTCGTGTTATTGGTTTATTTCAACGCGCATGCTTGAGGTTTGTGTGACTTCCATGAAGCAGTCACACTTGTTGGAATAAAGATGCTCCACAGAGACGAATACATCAGCTTATCTTTACTCCATTAATGGTAACTTAAATATTAATGTCCCCTCTCCTCAGGTCGCACCATCATTTTGTCCACACACCACATGGACGAGGCAGACATCCTAGGCGATCGCATCGCCATCATCTCCCACGGCAAGATGCGCTGCTGCGGCTCCTCGATCTTCCTGAAGAAATGTTTTGGGAGCGGCTACTATCTGACTCTGGTCAGAGATGGGACCAAAAAGATGTCAGCTCAGAGGAACGGTATGATTCGCAATCAGGCCAAAGACAAACAGCCGGTAAGAAAATATGACTTTTTATTTTGCTTTTTCAACTTGTTTCATGCTCTAGCTCTGTTTTTTGGGGTTTTTTTTGTATAGCAGAAGGCTCGTGCATAGCTATTCCACACAATCCTTCGTTACTATCATCAACTCGCACAGCAGACGATGCAACAGACCAAGCAACAGTTTAATTCAGTTTATTGATATAATACCAGTTCACAAAAAAGGTCATCTTAAGGCACTTTACACGGAAAGTAAGTAAGTTTTAAATTCACAGAACACCAAATATTGCAAAAAATGTTTTATTTCAGTTCAGTCCCCTGTGTTGAGCATGTATTAGGCGACAGTGGAAAGGAAAAACTCCCTAATAACGGGAAGACACCCCAAAGAGAACCTGGTTCTTGAAGGGCAACAGTTTGCTTAAACCAGATTGGTGGGGGGGTTATGATGACATCCTGTTGTGGGTTTTGAAGTGAAAAAGTGTTAATCAAAGGTGTTAGCAATTCTGCAGTCATCTTGGTTGTTTTGAAGAATGGCCTTTGACTGTTTTGTATGAGTGATCGGATAAAGCCAAGTTGGTTCGGTACGTTCCATACTGGTGGAAACACGACAGGTATTGAATGTGCGTCTCTGGACAGGCTAGAAAAGAGTTTCCCACAAACTCAACAAGATTTATTGTCCAATTCTGCTCCTTTGCTCAGCTCAAAGAAAAGTTTCAGCATCTTCTAAGTAAAATGTGTATTTTTTTCACCATCAGCATTAAATTAAAGGATTCTCTACCACATATACTGGATATGAAAAAATAAAAAGCCTGGATCAATTACTTACATTTTGGTGCTAGATTGCTTAAATTATAATCAACTTTCATTGTACTGGAGTTATTTTGTTAGATTTTTCACATCTTTCATCAGTTTTTCCAAGATTTCTTGAAAAAAAACCCAACAATTTATGCTGCTAATTCTTCAGATACATACATGTCAGCTATATTTCATATCCCTTTTCGATCATTTAGTTTTTTCTTTCATTCTTAACATTTAAACTGTTTTTCTTGTGCCTTTTAAACAGGCTAACTTGTATTTAAGTTATTCCATGTTTATTTTCTCGTTTTCAAAGCCTAGTCTAAACTTGATCCTTTGGTTTCTTCTTGTGGCTGTTAAACCTTTTAATTTGGTGAATTTGCGTCACATTCTGAACCTTTTGAATTTGTTTTGTCATCATGTCATCCCCTTCATTTGACATTTCTTTATTTTTATCTCTTTATTTTGATCTCTTCTTTCATCTCTTTTTTTCTTGGTAAAGTAACTTTGCACAAATCTCCTGTAATTACAAGCGGCTCATCCTCTTCACTTTTTTAGCAGGAAATTCAGTTTTTCCTTTTCACTCAGCAGAAACCTCTTTGTAGTCTACTATTGACCATTGCTCCAACTGAGTTTCCAGAATGCTTCATTTTTTTTCTTTACGTGGTGACGCATGTTCAGTCTCTCCCAGTGTGACAACTGGCAAATGTCACCGTGCTGGATGATTCTGTCACCTGGGAGTGAGGTGATATCCCGTTTTTACTCCTCAGTGATGCCTCACACACTCAGTTTTAATCAGGTGGAGCAAATTAATAAGATGCACTTATGCAAGAAGGAGTAGAGCATTTGTCTACAGGGTCTTTTAAGGTGAGAGGAGTAATTTGTCTCAAATAAATACACATACGAACACCTTTATAGGCCAGGAAATATTGTAATATTTCTCCTCAATGCAACTTTTTGCAAACAGAGCTGGGCAAAGTGAGGATAATGATCTAATTTCACTCCAAATAAACTGCACATAAATGCTACAAGTCCACTTTTGTGTTTTGTGTCAGGCTAAAAAAAAAAAAGCGTATTTGTTGATGCATGCATGCAGCTTTGTTTAAAGCAATTAAATAGAAACTTGTGGATGCCCGTTATCTGATTAATGTTTGACAGGAGTTGTCAAGGAGGCAGTGTTCATCATTCTAAGTGGTATGATGAACCTTTCTAATCCAATTCTGATTAACAGGAGACAGGCCGTCCTTCCAGAAGCGGCGCAGATGATGGCATCGGCAGTAAAACCTGGGACAGCTCCGACACAACAGGTACAAATGTTATATTAGTCCCTGACAATTCATTTTATGATTAGCATAAAACAATGTCATGTTTTTACAAAAGCAGAAATTATAACGGCGCACACAAACTGGTGAACTTATTCGCCTCCACACACTCAGATTTACTGAACTGGGCATATTATGGCGTGGTTGTAAATCAGAAATGACGTCAATGGGAGTGTTCACTTCTACAATAACGTACAAAAACAAGATGTTCATTTCAATATTGACCAAAGAAATCAAGTGGTGCAGTGGTGCAGATTAACACAGCGTAACGAACGAGCAGCATTGTTGATGATGAGGGGACTGAGTGACCGATGACGCAAACACAGCTTGTTTCCTGCAACAACCGGGCTTCACGAAAAGTTCAGGGAAAAAAAAAAAAAAAAAAAGTACGGTGCAGCTTAGTGGTTTGCTCTGTTACCTCACAGCAAGAAGGTTCCTGGTTCGACTCCCGGGCCTGGCAGGAGTCTTTCTGTGTGGAGTTTGCATGTTCTCCCCGTGCTTGCGTAGGTTCCCTCCGGGTACTCCGGCTTCCTCCCACAGTCCAAAAAATACAAAAAACATGAACGCTAGCTCGATTGGTTATTCTAAATTGCCAGTAGGTGTGAGTGTGAGCTTGTTTATCTCTATGTGGCCCCGTGATAGACAGGTGACCTGTCCAGGGTGGACCCCTGCCTCTCGCCTGCATTCACCTGGGATAAGCTCCGGCAGACCCCCGTGATAATAAAAGAATGAATAAAAGAAATATAGAACTCTAATTAAACTATATATATATATATATATATATATATATATATATATATATATATATATATATATATATATATATATATATGTGTATATATATGTGTATATATATGTGTATATATATGTATATATATATATGTATATATATAATAGTTGATAATGAATCAGAATGAAGTGTGTAGTGCACTATTAGTGAGGAGGGAGTGATTTTTTTCTTTTTTTTTTTTGGACCCATCACCAACATGTGCAAGCAGAAATTAGAACAAAAAAAATTAAATTATGTAGAGCATGGTATGACAACACTGCGTTCCAAGAGTTTGTTGTCTCAGAAGCTTCATTGACCGCAGAGTGAGGTTCCTGTTTGAAGCTCCGTGTCTCCAGGTCTGCTGCCACCTTGACTGTGATTATTGAGGTCAGGGTTCCATCGTTCCGTTGCTCCATTGAGAACAACAGTTCTGCATTGGTTGTTCAAGTAGGGCAGAACAAGTATGAGCTTGGCAGTCTGCAGGAGTCTTTTGAATGCGCTACCTTTTTAAACATGTAAATAAGTTTAAATCTTCTTGTCATATTTTTCAGGAAAGTTAGATAAAGATTGCTATTTTTCTTTAATGTTCTTTAATCTCTTAGATCTATGAGCTGCAACGGACATCATGACACAAATGACTCTGTCATGGTTGTTAATCTTCCAGTGATTGTTGATTGTTCGACATATTTCTATTAAAAAAACAAAGATGTCACAAGAAATAACTGGGGTGGAACTCACTAAGATACTTTTTTTTTTTTAAATAGAAGGTATAGAAAACAACAAAAGATCCTGTACACTTTCTAAAAGTAATCAAATATTCCTTCAAACTAAACTGAAACTCATATTTTAAAATGCAAAAAAGTCCTTGATGCTTTTGTAAATAATGAAATGTGTAATTTGTAAAATGTCACACGTTGTGTCTGTTTAATTTAATTTAAATATTCTTTTTTTTTATTGTCCTTGTACAGTATGTTAACTATAAAAATAAATCAGTCAATTGGTGGAGGGCCACTGAAATGTTCATCAGAGCTGCCTTCCCCTAAACATAAACAAGTGCTTATACATAAGGACCTAATTTTATGAACAAATGTAGCACATTTGTTCCCACCACAGAGTCACTGACATAAATAGCAGCGAGGCTCTCAAGCTGTCACTCTTGACACGCACAAAATATATTGAGATGTGAGGGTAAGAGGAGAGGAGAGAAGGGACATCTCCGGTCTGACATATGCGTTCCCGCATGCATTGCTGCTGTGATTGACAATCAGCAGCTGACCAATCGCTGCACAGAACAAGGTCTTTGAATCTAGTGCAAGTAGAGAAATAAGAAAATACAACAGGAAGACGTTCGGGTTTACTCTTACTGTATATTGTTTCAGACACTATAGAGCATTCAAATGCAATCTGCAAACAGATGAAAAAACAAAAACAATATTGGAAAGGTCCGAGGTTCAAAAACATACACAACAAAAGAAGAACGAAAAAGAGCCTGAATGTTTGGAACCCCTGAGATCTGCAAAGTGCTGTAGATTCAGGTGGCAAATCTTGGGGGATAATTCTTGGTAATTCGTGTGACAGACACCTTTAAAAAACAAATTTCGTGCCCCGTTGTACATGCAAAAATATTTAGTTACTTGAGAGTACTTAAGAGTAGAAGTACTTAAAAGGATATTCCGGAGTAAAATCAAGCCTAGGTCTAATAGATGGTAAAGAGAATAAACTTGATTATTGAAAACCATTGAAACCATTGAAAACAACAGGAATCAAATCCGTTTTGAGTTTGAATGGGATAAATGTTTGCAATGTGTTTATTAGTGTTATCCCAGAGGGCAAGTTGCAAACATTGCCATAAATCTCAAAGTGCTGATCCAGTTCGATGGAAGCAGAGGCTGTGAAATCTCCCCTTTTTGCATTTATCAATAACTAACTTGCACAGACTTAGAACAGACTTACAATGAAGGAGAGAACGGGAAGGGCACGCGTTGACAAAAAGTCTTAATTACCGGTATGCACTTTTTTTTTTTTTTTAACACATACAGAGTTTAAATAAACTTGGTCTGCTAGTAGGGACCATATACACATATCCCTTAATTTAAATTACATTCCTGAGCTTTGTCAGAAGGTTACATTTATTCTGACGTTGCAACTTGCCCTCTGGGCTACAATTAATAAACATTATGCAGCAACATGTATATTTCAATATAAATGAAATCACATGGATTAATGGCATTTTTGGTTCCAAATTAAAGTTGACACTTATTAGCATTTAATAATAGACCTACGATTATTCCTTTAAGTTGACTTGTGAATGCCTTACATTAGCAGAGTGGAGGAGGGACCAAAGACAATTATGCCCATGGCCTCAAAATGCTTTGCAGTGGCCCTGGATGTACATAATTTTTCACATGACCGTATAAACAAAGGGATGCATCGCCAACAGTGGTGTCGCCACTGGGTTTTAATTATCGGTTAAAGCTAATAATCTCAACTCTTTCACCCAAACATTTTTTGTGCAAACCACATCTTTCATTAGATTTTTCTTTATGTCACCATATTTAAGCTATTACACTTAATAATGTTCAATAACACTAAACGTTATCAAAAAATTCCATTTGCTTTTATTTCAAAGGGCATTTAAAATCTGTACTCAACACTTAGTGGTGCTAAAAATTAAAATTTTGAATCCCCCCCGCCTCCTCCAAAAACATTTCACAGCACACAGAAATTGAGAAAAACATCGGAACTAGACAGATATTGTCCATCCACACGGTATGATGCTGATTATTTAACTTGTTTTGATCATTCTTAGCCTTGATCACATAAACACAACTGCTCATGCAAAACACGATCACAAGAAAATTCTCAGGTGGACCCAGGCGGAATAAATCTGAATAAAGCGTGCTCCTTCCTTCAAAATGAGTATACATGTGAGAGCTAAGTATAAGCTAGAAGGAGCCATAAAAGTAATAATATTTCTGCGTGTGAGAGCACATTATTCTTTATTAATTCTGAAGAAGCAGACACTAACACACACACAAACACACACATTGCCCCAAATAATTCTATCTGAGGTGTAAAGCAGATTCATTTACTTCTTCATAAAGCGCCAAGCCACTGGTTGTTAAGCTTCAGTAATTATGTATGAGAGGTTCTGGATCAATAATGGATGTGTTGTGTTCTGCAACACTGTGCGGATTGATTCGCGCTAAGCCGCCGCTTCAGGATGAATAAGGCAGAGGAGTCATGTCTGCTGAACTGCAGAGTTTTTTAAATGTCACATCATCAGGTGTGTGGCGATACCAATATGTTACAGTGTTCCTTAGAAGATTTGATTGAGTTTGAAACCTGATGTCCTTTAAATATTGCATTTCATTGCGACAAATCCCTGACTGTTCTTGACCTCTCTGGCTGGTGTGGTGCTTCGAAAATCAAATCTATTAAAAAGGACGAAAAGCAAATAAGAAAAGACATTTTATTTTTTTAAAGTTTGCTTGTGAGTAATTTTGCTGCTTTTTTTTTCTTCAGATTTAAAGTCTCTGACTGAACTTGTGGACTGCCATGTCCCTGAGGCGGTCTTCTTGGAGAGCATCGGTCAGGAGATCACTTACATCCTGCCCTATGGAGGAGCCAGAGATGGGACCTTTGCCACGCTCTTCCAAAAGCTTGACCTCGTCATGGCTGACCTGGGCCTGACCAGCTATGGTATCTCTGACACCACGCTGGAGGAGGTGAGTTGACCGTGGTGCTGACAGTAGCGCAAAAGAAACAAATGTACACAAATAACGGTTTTCAACTTAAAACAAAGCAGAGAAACCAACAAAATGGGATTTTTCTTCTCTTTGTTTTTCCATAATTCTGTTTTTTTTTTTTTTTGTTGTGATTGAATTTCATCTTTCTTAAAAAAAAAAAAAAAACATGACTAGAAAGAGCCCTTGCTTTATCTGCTTCTTTTAGAGCTTTCTGGCTTCTAACGTACTTTTTAAGAAACACCTTCAGTGTTTAGTCAACATATTTACGGTATGTGGTGAAAAAGCCGCAACATTCTTCACATTGATGCATCAGATTTCTACTTCTGTCTTGTTGACAATCAAAGCAAGGACTCACTCTCATTTTTAGTGTTTAATGTACTTTCTATAACCTCATGTGGTCACGTTCAATAATGTTACCACAGCAAGAAGCCGATTTTCAGAAAGCAAAAATCTGAAGAAAATCAGAAGAAATCAGAATTCTAGCCAAGAAAATATTTCGTTCCCCATTGGCAAAGATATGTTTTGCTTGAAATATGTCAGTTTTGACTAGATTTTTGTAATATTAGACTTATTTTTAGAGGGCCTGTTTTCACAGTGCAACCTTGTACCCTAACCTTGATGCAGCTACACCACATTTATATTAGGTTCTCAAGATATATGACTTCTATTTTCATCAGTTTCATACTTTGCATATTTCAGAAGATTGCATCATGTAGAAGTCATGGATGGTTGTTTTTTGTTTGTTTTTTTGTTTTTTTTATCAGCATTTTCAGAAAGAGAGTTTTTATCTAGCAATTGCAGGACTTCAACCTTCTATGTTATAACTCATTAGGTGTTGTGCTAAAGTCTTAGGAACCCAAGCCTTTTTAAAAACACCATGCATACAAAAACATCCATACCTATTTTCTAACGTCTTTAAGATACAGGAAATCCAGGAACCTAGCTCTCTTAAACAGTTTTTGTCTGGTCTTTTGTTTGGTATCTCTCCAATTTCCGTTGGTACACAACATACCGGAGCAATCAAAATGGTAAAATCCAAAAGAAACTGACAAAAGTTTCACATTTCCAGGATTTTCACATTTCCAGGATATTGGGACATTGCAGAGCTTGATCAGCACAGAGTTATCCAGTCTCCTGATCTTCCACCCAAGTTCCCATCATGCATTTGCTGTAATTGTGTGAAGTGGATAGTGCAGACGTATAACACAGACTTCACAAAAGGCACACCCTCCAGAGGAGTGGGGATGAGGTGCTAACACCACCCTCTAATACCTGCTGAGAACAGAACTGTAGAGATTTAAGGCAAGTTTATTTGTAGAGCACAATTCAACAACAAGGGGATTCAAAGTGTTTTACAGAGAGATTAAAACAACATTAAAAAGCTTGATTTTAAATGGTAAACAAAAGAACAGTAGATAAAATCAGTGGTTAAAATGTAATCAGATTTAAGCTTATAAGTAAAACAGTGCAGATTTGTGTCTTTATTCAAATGCAGCTGAGAACAGGTGAGTCTTCAACCTGGATTTAAATAAACTGAGTGTTTCAGCTGATCTGAGTCTTTCTGGGAGTTTGATCCAGACATGTGGAGCATAGAAACTGAAGGAAGCTTCTCCATGTCTGGTTCGGACTCTGGGAACTGATAAAAAACAGATCCAGATGACCTGAGGGGTCTGGAAAGGTCATACTGGACCAGGTGCCAGGTTCTGAAAGAAAAGAAAAAAAAATAGCCAAAATATGTCTCCTGTAAACGTCTTGGATATCAATGTTGTTATGATTATTGCATAACAATTTTGGATTCCTGGATGTACATTTTACAGTCAAGCGCTTCGAGCTGAACTTTTGCCAAATAACCAGTGTTGGATCATAAAGCTGAGTTTTGGTCAATGCTTTTCATACAGCTCAGACATGTATAAGACACTTTTGCTCTTGGCCTGCAGGCAATGTGAATAATTCTTTTTGAATTTCTAAAATTCAACCATGACAAGGTTTTTCTCGTCCGTCCATGTTTTCTTTTGAATTCCTAATACACTGCGGCTGAAAAATGCAGAGATTTTTCAAAGATAATGAGAAAAACAAGAACTGATAGCAGAGAAGTATTATGGAAGTTAACTATAAAATAACATTTATTCTTTTTGAAGTATTAGCTTCTTGTAATTTTGGACCCTTTTAAAGGATATAGTCTCCTAGCAGAGTGCTTTTTTTTTTTTTTTTTTTTTTTTTTTTTTTTTTTTTAAGTGAAACACTTCAAACAAGTGATGATTGTAAAATATGAAATGACATTTATTAATTGTGGCATGACCTGCATAGACTTGTGAATAAATGATTCATAAAGACTATGAAGAGTAAAATAACTGACAGAGCAGTTAATTTTCTTTTTAATGCTGTCTTTTCTATCATTCGCTTGCTTTCATCCTCTTGTGTGCTTGTCATGGACTGAAGCATACAAGTAATAATCAGGCAAAATTTGCTCTTTTCTTCCAGATATTTCTTAAAGTGGCAGAAGATACTAGCGTGGATGCTGAAATACCACGTAAGATGATGATATGTTTGCACGCGACATGAGTTTTATTTCTTTTTCGATGACATGCGTTATTACAAGCACTGCTGGGACTAATGCACTGAAGCCCTGCGCAGACGCGCTCAGCTTTTCATCATCTGAATGTGGTAGTGTCATGTCTGAGCGACCTCACCACTGCTTTCCCGCACTGGTTTGTTACATCAGTCTGACAAGGTTGAAGCTATTAACGTAACATGCTTCACTTTCAAACATGGCAACGTGCCACAAGTCTGAGCTGGAGTGTTCACATTAACGGACACAAACGGGAGCGGTGGGTTTGTGTGGCTCCAGGTCAGCTGTCCTCAGGAATCTGACAGACGGTGTTATTAAATATACGTCTGCAAAAACGTATATTTACCTGCAATACTGACAAAGTAAAATATTTAACAAGTCAGTTTGATAAAAGATTTTATGGCAAAAAACAACCCGTAACCGTGAAAGGACTTAAAGATTTTTTTTTTTCTTAAGTTGTTAGCAGCTGCAGTTTTACTTAATTGTGATTAAACCCTCACGAGTCTGCTGCCCAGTCTGATAAGACAAACAAATCTCCCTTGCAGAGATGTGTCTCTTCGTGTCACTTTTGCACGTATTTGTGATTAAAGCCATGACTAACATAAATGCAAGTCGTCGCATTAATAGATTGAAAGGATTAATGGTGCATTTCTCATGACTGAAAGGGACTTAACCTAACCCTAACTCCGAGCCGAGGGTTATAAGTAAGCCCACTCCAGTGCGATGGCTCCCACCCCGGGCAATTCTAGAGTGGAATAAGGTCCACACTCAAAGAGATTGGTTCCTGAGCCCACACAGTGTATTGGGGTGAGTATGATGATATTTATACCTCACTTATAAGCTCAGGCCCCTTTTACGCCAAAGAGGTTCCATACCAGTCTTGAAAGCCTGCCAGTCGGTACACTGCGGCCTTCAGCAGCTACCTGCAGTGTGATCTACCTGTACGTCTTCTGCAAGTCGCGATCCCACTGGATGGCAAGCCCATGTGGCATGTTTGAGCTGGAAGTGAAGGTCCAGGCACCAGGTGCTCAACTGCAAGCCCATATCCCAGGCCTGGCTCCAGGGTGGGGCCTCGGGAGCCCTTTTCTGTCTGAGGAACGACACCCGGTTAAGGGTTGTTTCTCTTGATATAGACGTAATAAACAGTGCTTCGTCTGGAGCCAATTTGCCATGGGAGACTGTGCCAGAGGCAAATCCCCCAGACAACATACCTCCTGGGGTCATTCGGGGATGCAAACAATAAACATGAAAATAATAAATGAATTACAGAAAGACAACTTAATGCTTCCCGTTAATAAGCTCAGACTGGCTGTTCCATGTGCATTTCACGATCGCACAGGCATCATCTTCAGGCTTGATGATGCCACGAGGGACGATGTTTCCTCGAGCACCATCTTTAATTGCAGTTTTTACCTGGTTACAATTTCAGGTTTGTTTTGTTCAATTCTGTAACATGGAGTTGGCTTGTGGCGCACCTTCTGGGTTTCCCATCTTTTAGCTCCTGCTATAAATACGCTACATAACACCACATTACTTTTATCTAAAGCGGTAGAAAGTGACAGCTTCTGGTACTTTTTTCTTTTAGTTTTTGGCAAAAGAAGTTGGGGTGTGTTACTACATTGTCATGGTAACCTGTTGAGTGCTGGGTTGTTATTTATTTTATGATTTATCTAATGTACCTGGTGCATTAAGCTGGTAGGTTGAGCAAACTGACTCGCTACACAAAATGTTAATAGCAAGAAAAGAAAACTGATTGACCAAATAAAACTAAAGCATCCTGGCAGGCAACACGCTGTAGTAAAAGAATAACCAACCAAAAATTCTCTCTTAGTAAATGGTTCAGGCACCACTCCAGTTCACAGCCATTTCCACAGGTACAAAACGTACCAAAGTAATCCCAACATTTTGGGAACGATGACTCATCGCGGTGCATCCAAATGCTACTATTTAAAACAACCAGGATGAAGAATTACTAAACCTCGGATCAAACGGTGTCTACTGCGAAACTGGCAACTGTCTTTCACCGGTTTTCCCACTCCACTGCACATCATTTTAGGAATCTTTTGTTGACACTAGTCTGGTTGTCACATGCTTCATTTCCTCGATTGATTATTGGTGTCCGCTGCTCTCCAGAGTCAGTTTTTTTTCTTCGTCCATGTCCTAGAAATCAAAGTCAAATCTAGAGGAACCAAACTAAAGGAATTAGGATGGCCGGCGTAGGAGGTGGGATGAACGGCAATTTGTATACAAAAGAGGAATAAGTGGGAATCTCTGGTGGATGCAGAGGAACAGATAAAAATAAACGGGTAAAGCCACGTCTAAAACACCCAAAACAAACACTTGTAGCGAGTGTAACCCACTCGGTTGTGTCACATGTCGTAGGAGTCCTAAGACACGCTAATGACATAATCAACAGAAATGAGGATTTGTTTTATTTTTTTTTTTAATAATCCAGCTCATTGAAAAAAAAAAATCAGTCCCCTTGCTCCAGAGTTTTTGTTTTTACTTCTATAGCCAAACAACTTTTCTTTTTAATTATTCATATTTCTTCATCTCTCTGAAATACCTGAGTTTGTGCTTTTACGTGGTGTAATGCAGCTCCTCGCAAGGCAGGTAACTACTCTTATTGTTATTTATATCCCCAAACTGGGTCAGGCCAAAACAACATATCTTATTTGAATTCCCTACGGCAGCGAAGGAGCTGTTGGTGAGAGACTGCAGAGGACGCTCCCGCGAATCCAAGAGAAACAGCATTGCCAGTGTCCACAGCAAAACAGAGCACATCAGTGGGATGACTGGCAAGTCCATTGTTGATTTATTGATTTCATTTCATTTTTTAATGAAGGCAGCTGCGCTTCACATTGCAAATGTACATAACAGTGCAGCTCACGCTATGATATAGAATGATCTTTAGCTCCTGTTTATGTCATGTTCCCTTCTGTTGCAGAGTTAAAGGGGAAGCATTCAAGTAAAGTGGAAGGTAGGTACTGGATTTTGTCCTCGGTGGTGCAGTTCTGTTAAGTGACTACGTTTACATGGACAGCGATAATCTAAGTACTGACCTTAATCTAAATAAGGCAATATTCTCATTGAGGTGTTTGGATGAGTTGTTTTTAGAATATCCATCCATTATCTATACGTGCGTATTTTAGTTCAGGGTGGCAGGGATCTGCTGGAGCTTTTCACAGCTCTCTTTGGGCAAAAGGCAGGGCTACACCCTGGACAGGTGGCATTAAGACTATTCTCTTCATATTTCAGTTTTGCATGTTAAGGAGGGTAGTTTCATAATCGAGATATCCCATAATTCTCTATCCCTTGCGCTCACCCTCACAGGATTGTGCACTGTCTTCTGTATTCAACTATGGTTTTAAAGTCCATTTGCTTTGGTTTTAGCTGTGGGGGTCAGCATTTCTCAGCAAACATGCAAAACCACTGACATTTCCACCAAACTATATGCTTTTTCCACAACTACATACTTTAATTATTTATATATATTTA
The DNA here is from genome assembly GCA_014839995.1 of Xenentodon cancila. Lineage (NCBI taxonomy): Eukaryota > Metazoa > Chordata > Actinopteri > Beloniformes > Belonidae > Xenentodon > Xenentodon cancila. The sequence continues at coordinate 20,616,123 of CM026212.1, forward strand.
TTCATTTACTCACAGCCACCACTGGTGGTCTTACAATATATAATATCATATATAATATCATTAAAGGTAAGATAAGTGATTTCTGTATGTCGTCACGTCTGTTTAGTAGTTTAAATAAAACATCAAGGACACTTCAGCAATGGCGCTTCCAGAGAAAACACATCCCATGATGAACTCTCTCAAGGCCCGTTGAGGAATAAGCGAGTGCAGCTGGTACTTTTAGCACTTCAGTTTGATCAACCCATTGGGGGTTAGTCAAAGCATGCTCAGCATATATTTTACAAATATTCAAGAGAGAAGTATCACTGCTGTTTAACGTCCACGTCCAGACTCGAGGAAGAGCGTGAGTGTCAGCGGAAGAGGTTCCATGGTCATCACCGGATGGAAGCTGATCCGACGGCAGTTCCTGGCACTCTTTATCAAGCGCTTCCACCACGCCCGAAGGAGCCGCAAGGGACTCATTGCCCAGGTAATGGCTTCAGTCTGTCACATTGATGAATTGAAGGGCAATACCTGTATGGTTGCATGGGAGGATCAAGGTGGGATTGTATGAAATACATGTTGGCTTCCAAAATCACTTAGTGGCATGTTTGACAAAGTGGGGTAATTTAAACTCTGGAGGGAAAAGTCATCTATCTCGATGGAGTCGATAGTTGTGGAATTTAAGTTGTTGAAAAAGAAATCAACAGTGAAAGCATTGCAGAAAGGGTTGAATAATATGAACAGCTGCAATAAGAATGATGTAACATCATGCCAGTAAAGAGAATGTGCAATAATCATTTTTGTGCCCTAAGGGACGCGTTGTACCAAAACACACTCGGGGAGACAAAAGTGAGGGTTCACTGTGGTACAGGAGGAGGTTTTAGTGACTTCACATGCTCTTTCCAAGCAAACTTTCAATCTCTGCAATCGAAAACTTTCCATTTGCCCTTTGAAAGTCAACACACCTGGCAAAGCCAGAAAGCTGTTGATAAACTTGTGTTTTTCTGGCTACGTTCAGCACCCTAACTTTCACCTGCCTGCTGTGATTGGCACCAAAAACCCAACCTGACACTCGTGATTTGTTTGTCCTTCACTTTACTGTGTGCTAATGGCGTGTTGTCATTAGCTGTGTATTCAAAGTGAATGCATAACAATTACACAGATGACAGACTCCTATTAGCTCATTAAGTGTATGTCTATGTTATTTTGTTCCTCGTCAACATAATTTCGAAAGTCAAAACTAATACAGAGGTGTAATTTTAATTAGTCGAAGCCAATTTCAGTTTTCCACCCAAGTTCTTAACAGTGTGTTTGAATTTAAACTGCAGTGACACACGTACCACCCTCTATCTACATCCACACTGTGTCAGCATCAAGGGATGACATCAGTTATGACATCTGCCATCAGACTGACGTGATCACAAGTGAAATCGAACAGTGAAGACATTCTTGTCTCCAGAAGGAAAGAAAGGTGTATGTGCTCTTGCTATAATTTAGTGCAGGACCAGCCTCCATTAGTCACTGTCAATCCTGGACGTCCCGTTTTAGTGGCAACGAAGAGCAGGAGCTCAGGATAAGCGCGTGAATGTGTTTACAAGGTTGTACACCTTCCAGCTCTTTACTCAATGACCCATCACGTCAGAAGATATGATTGTGTAGTGAAGTAATCTCCTGTGGAAGCAGTTATGGAAATAAAAAGAAAAGTGATTCTTGTCTAAAGCACAAAAGAAGTGATGTATGGGGCCGTAAGTCGGTGACAGGTGAGCGTTGGCGATTTCAGAAACATGAACAATAGGTTATTAGTGGCGTTGTGGTGGATGAGCCGAAGACTTCTGGGGTTTGGAGATCGCAGAAAACATTCTAGCCTTTCGGTAGCAGATGTTTTACAGTCACGTGGAAATGTTTGGACACCCCTCTGAATTTCTGTTACAGGATTATCTTCCATTTCTCGTCACGTTAATGAAAGCCTACCTAATTTCAAAATGTATAAAGTCAAATATACTTTTTTTGTAATGCTAAATTACAATTATGTTTCCATTTTCTTCAATTTGACTTCAATTTTTCATATCTATATAGGTGTCAGAATCGTCTTCATTTATATGTCTAGAAACAGTTATCTGAAAGTAAAAGAAATGCAGCATTTTCTCATTGGTTTGCTCGGTTTGACAAAGAACAGCGAGTCGACTAATTTTAAAGTTTCACACCTGACAGAGGGAAACTTGCTCGGCAGAATACAAGTTACAACGTTTGACAGGAGATGACAGAAAACACAAGTTTCAGTAGAAGACATGGCACTCGGACGTCCGCACGCAAGTCACGTTGAACATTTGTGAGATGTCGAGTGGACGGCTCGTTGTCACATCATAAGAGGGAAACTCAGACAACACAGTCAGCCAGCTACTGATGATAACACCCAACTTCCTAGTCCAGCAAGAACAGGCCTTTTTTTTTTTTTTTTTCTTCTTTACTCCTGTAAATCCCATGTATCCGGAGGATATAACGATATTTTTTACTGTTTGTCATATTTTGAATTATCCATAAAGGTGCTATTATCTGTAATGCAAGGGATGGCAATAAAAGGAGTCTTTCACAAAAGAAATCACACAGATATAAATGACTGTTGAGAAAATAACCTCAGTCTAATGAGGCATTTGACTTTGCAATGATAAAAAAAAATGCATCTTAATCATGGCATGGTGTTTTTACCCACTTTGCATGTAATCCCATCCTCTTCTTTTAATCCCCTCTAAACCTGAGAATGCGATAAACTCATGCATTGTTCATGGGAGTGCTTTGGCTTTGTGAACATAATGACTTCTCCCGGTTTTTCTGCAGATTTCTCTCAATGGCAGACGTACCAGCTGTCACCTGCAATTACTGTTGAGAGAGAGGGGAAAAGAGACGGAGAGCAACAGCACAGAACAAGAGTAGTTCTTCCCGTCGCTCTGCCATTAAGCCTTTTAGTCTCATTGCTGCTCTTTATCTTTCCTCCAAGCACATTTCCAAGGCCACAGCTCCATGCAGTAAATTTAGCATTTTCAATTGTAGCATCTTGAATTGGACTGGCAAATTGCAAGTCCCGCAATTAATCAAATGCACACAAACCTCCCCTTTTCTGCAAAACGTGGCCCAACCGTCGTATGATTAAACAGTCTAACAATGTAATGAAAAGAGAATTACAAGATGAAGAAAAGAGGATTTGGTAGAGGAGGGAGAGGGCAGGGAATGGTGGCATAATCTTGTTTTTTTTTTTGTTTTGTTTTGTCTTTTTCTTATATAACAAAAGACATGGGAAAGGGGAGAAACTAATTATATCTGAGTGGCCAGATGATGGTGGCAGCGTTGGAAGTGTTTAATCAAACTCATAAAACATGCAGAGGACCTCAAACAAGTTGGCGGGGAGCATATTAATGTGCCCACATTATTGCACGGGTCCTGCGGCATTGTTGATCGCATCGGCCGTTTTGCATTCTGCAGCATGTAACGACCGTACGGGGAGAGGGTAATGAAATTGATATCTCGTTGACTGTTTGAGTGCTGGACAACTTACACATGTAAACACGCAGCTGTGTCACCACAGAGAAACCATCAGAATACAACAAAATAATTGCCTCATGTGTTGTTTTTTTGTTTGTTTTGTTTCGTTTTCCCAGATTTGACGGAGACCGGCTGTAATTTAACCTCATAAATGTGTCACTGGGTGGTCAGAAAATGAATATAGCTTGTTTCCGCAGACAAGATAATGACTTCAAAGCAAGAATTTGGAAGAATTTCTGTACCTGATATCCTGCTATCTACGACAAAGAGAGCATCTCTATCATCTTCTCTTGCAATTACTTTCCATTTTTCCCACATTTAAATTGATTTCTGTAACATTTTACTTTCAAAAAGTTTCAGATGGTAAAGGCATAAACGTCTTTGGCAGAGCAGTGACAGTTTAATGAGGTCCTTCAACTTTAATTTTGTCACTATCCCCCTAGGTGGTCTTGCCGGCTATTTTTGTGTGCCTATCACTGATCTTCTCCCTCATCGTTCCACCATTTGCTGAATATCCAAGTCTGGAGCTACAGCCGTGGATGTACGGTCTGCCTCAAACCACCTTTTATAGGTAACAGTATTATGTTAAACCACATTCTGCTTGCGTAGTTCTGGGTTTGTTCAGTTTGTGGCATTTTAACACTTTTGATAACGCCGCTGTGGAATGATATGAAATTTTACACTTTTTCTGAGCCAAATTCTTTAATTGCATATCTACAACATCATTAAGGTTAAATACTGTTTATTAAATAGAATCAACATGATTTCTTTTCTCGGAAGACCTTTGCAGCAAATGATTAGTAGCACAGGATTATTATTATAGATATTTGTATTACTATTATATATTATGCAAAGACTATCTCAGTAATTTCATGGTGTGGTGCTTTTTTTTAGGACTTATAGGACTTATAGGGCTTATAAGAACAGATTGCACTCCTGTTTAAAAAAAAAAAAGTCAAACTAAAATAGTCAGATAATCAAAACAAAATGATTGCATGTTCACTGTGTATTGGCAGGAGATTTTTAGTTTGCTGAAGTCATGATTCTGGGTCTCATCCCATCCTTGGCTGGGGCGTGATATCAGGCATAAATGCTGACAAAGCTCAGCTCAGCCTCTGTGCACTTGAATACTGAAAACAAGCTAGACGATTTGCATACAGACAGTGGAGTCATGTGCATCTCTGCAGACTGTCCATTTTTAAGAATCCCACAAGCACAATTCCAGATCAAGTTGAAAAGAAAAACGGTAGTTTTGTGATTTTTCACTGTTAGATATTGCAGACAGTATGAAACCAAGGCATGTTATGTTGTGTCCTATTTGCTTCATTTCATGTGCTCATACGTTAAATATCCTTTGCCCATGTGGTGATGGTAGCTCTTGGTGGCTGAACCTTCTTTATGTAGGACTGGAGCTCACAGGCATCCATCTCAGGCTTGAACCCTTGCTCTTCATGCACTGAAATTACTCCAGCTTCTGTAAATTATTTACTCATATTTGCCTCTGAAGAAAGGAAAAAAAAAAGCAAATCTGTCCCAAACACTTTTTGAGAAACATTGTTTTTAGAAAAATGATTAATCAGTACCAAATCCTAATTTCAGTCAATTGCTGGAAGAGTCGGGGACATCCTGTACATGTTGGCGGTCGATGACACACACACACACACAACAACATGTACACACATGCACACCTACAGATCATTTAGAAACAACATTGAACTTATTGTTGGTTAGTGTAAAAAAAAGGTGTAAAAATAAATTCCAGTTTTTCTAAAAACGAAACAAAAAACAAAATGAGATAAAAAACTTCGGAACTCCATGTGGTTCCATCAGCTGGGAATGAGCTACAGCGCTGAAATGAAAGAATGGTTGGAAATGATAAGTGAAGGTCCAGTTAACAAGATAATACTGTCTGTAAAGGCATAACATGTTAAATAGAAAGAAATGCTAGAATTACAGCATTTATTTGGATCTTCTATTGCTGTCCAAATTTGTTTAGCTCTTTTGGGTTATTTTTTTGTAGAAAAAACAAGTATAAGCCTGTGCTGCATAGGCTTATATCGGAACATGTGCACATTTGCAGTGTATGACAGTTTCATGTAAGATTACCAGCAGGGATTATGTATATATGGAAGTATTTCACAGCAAAAATATGTCAATTGCTGCAGAGGGGCCTAGCAAAATCAAGAAAAAAGAAAAAAGAAGTAGACAAAAGCTTGAATTCTGACACCCGTTGCTGTCCAAAATACCAAACTAATCATGACACTGCATTCAGAGCCTAAAGGCTTCAGTTGTTTATCTATTTTGAAAGTATTTCATTTCCCCTCAAAACACTATATAAAAGTTACCTTTGAGAATGTCACCACACATAAATGCATGATAGAACCTAAATAAAGGCTGTTCACTTTGTGTTTGTTCAATTCAGTGTAATATGATCCAGTACAAGGCCTGCGTCCTTGTCTCTGAGATTTAAAACATCCAAAAGTATTCCACTTTTGTTTCCTCTAAGCACTAAAGTAAATATTTTGATGCTTGGTTTTAATAGTAGGAGTTTACCGTTCTTCTTCTACTATTGCATACTGTTCGAAACACCTCTTGAATATGAATTAATAAACATAATTTAATATGCTTGGAAGCATCGTATTGGAATCATCCACACATACTGTATGTAGTAAATAAACATGGTTTACAACTGGTACATTTTGGTAGTAAGACTTGTAGTTTAAAATTGAAGCTAAAATGTTATGCAAAGCTTCTTATGAGTGAAAATAAATACTTTTGACTTTTTGCTTGATTCAACCAAAAAAATGTTATGTTTACAATTCTTAAACCACAGTAAGAACAACAACAAATGGCATGTTCCATCCAGACAAATACTCCGAGTCTACAATTTAATGGGAGATGGCGTCCATGCATCCTACATGAACACATTATCTGGCAGAGAAAACATGCTGGTTGTTCTGCAGTTTAACATTAGACATGACTGGAATAACTGACATCTGCTTTCAAAACGGAGGTAGATTTTATGCCATGCTACACTTGTTCAGCTCTTAAAGGCTCTAACAACACTTATCACAGTAATGCACTACGGCAGTTCTTTTTTCTTGTTCATCACATCAAACCAACACAGTCAAGTCAGAATTAAGTCTTGGCATGCAAGCAAGGGTTTAGGATGCTTTCCTGAACTTTTAGAACAAGTTGGTGCTGTTACTGTGACTGCAGTTATATCATCATTGCCAAGGTCCGTTAAGCAATATTTATAGATGATACTTTGTTGATCTGTAAAGCTGAAGTACCTATGCGGAACATTTACTTTACATTGAAATCCAAATATTGCAATTCATTTGAGACCTGCTTTGTAAATTAAATTATGCATGTCACATGAAATTACTGCATCATGTAAATTATGGAGTAATTTCTTCTGGCCAGTTGCAAAATATTTCAACATTTTATCTTTGTGGTTATTGGCCGTTTTTAAAAGGAACACGTTTTCATATCGGAGTAAATAAAGAGATGAGTTGCTTCTCTAAACCACATTCCTCCTAAACTCTATGTGATTTAAATATACTGTATATTAGCTTTGGGATAATGATTAACCACATTTTTGAACCTGCAACTAAACTTAAGACTGGCGTAAACAAACAACTCATAACGTTTCCTTTTTTGCTGATATTGCCGCACTTCTTTATATGAGCTATTTATTGGTTTCACTGTGTGTATATATATATATAAGTATTCATTTTGGAGTTATCCAATAGTTTTATTATCCTGAATAACATGATAACCCAGCCATTCTTAATTGCAAAACAGATGGCTGCACATAATCCATTTTTACAAGCAGACCACTTCAATTGCACTCACCAGTGGCCAGAAAATGACCGTGTGACCTTCATGGAGATGCCTCCAAATGAGACAGTGAACGCTGTATTAATCCAAATGGTTGGCTGGGCTGTGGCCACTGCTGGCTGAATGCCATTGTAATGGTCTTTATGAAACACTGTTTTAACTCCCACAGTACCTTAAAGATAAAGGGCACGGAGTGTGTGCTTGGTAATGAGAATGAGAAGATTGCTCAATTGACACGCAGGTCTTAGAAATGTACAGGAAAGAGAGATAATAATCAAAGCCTGTGCAGAGTAGGTGCCGTGCCGCACATTTTGTGGAATAAGTTGGATCCAACCTATAAGGAATATTATTCCCCAGAGTTCTAAAAATGTATGATTTCTCCTTTAAAACAAAAAAAAGACAAAAAAAGAAAAAGAAAACTCCTGTATAATTCATTCTCAATGCACTTTAAATGATAAAACCATCAATGCATTGCATCTCGTGCAGCATTTCTGTAAAGTCTTTAAAAATGCAACACCTCCATAGTTTTTGTGTACATTTTTCCTTTACATTGAGGTTAGTAATCATTACACTCCTGTGAAAAACAAAACAACTTGCAACATTTAAATGAAGTGTGGCAGGAAATGGATTAAAGGTCTTGTAAAATCTTGACATATTGTAATAGAAGTTAGGTAGGACAATCTGTAAAGCAGTTTGTTATTGAATTTCAAACATGACATGTTTCTGATATATTAGTGACTGTTTGAGGAGGCTCTGCTCAGGTATAATGAAACTGATGTTTAATATGAAATCATTTATTGTCTAAGGAGAGGTTGGTGACATTGTTAGGATTTGTACTAACAGATATTGGCTGGAGAAATCAGGATTGCGTTAAAAAATTACAAACACTCAGCAGTTAATTTCTCAGCTATTAAATAAAAATGGAATTATTGTAAAGCTAAGACTTTAAAACATTATTATTTATAATTACACCTTGAGCATGTTCCTCATAACTGCACACCGTTTGCCAGCTTCTAAAGAAAATGAATGTTCTAAAAGTGTATGGTAAGTTAACAGAAAAAAAGAACACATTATATAAAGGCTATTAATTATTTATATTTGATTCCTAAGCATGACACAACTTGGCTCTTCATGGAGAGCTCAGTTTTGGTCTCCTCTGATCACATGAAGTCCTCCTAAGTTTTGTCTGAATCATTGGGTTAGGTTTTTTGTCTGACTAGACTGTGACAGATGTAGAACTAGTTTCAGAAATTAAACAACCTTTCTTTCACAGTGTAATGTTTCATTAGGAATTTGTAAATATAATTTCTGATTATTTCAGCAATGATATGCCAAACAATGTGGAAGTGTCCCAGGTGGTGGAAACGCTCCTGAATAGCCCCGGCTTTGGGACGCGCTGCATGGAGGGAGACCCATTACCGTACGTATTTCTGTTTATATAAGAGTTATGTGCCAACTAACTCAAGTCATACAGCAACGTCTGATTATGTTAATAAAATACAAAGCTACGCAAGCTGAGTAAGGGTGTTTTTAAGTTGTGCTACTGTGTTGTACCTCTTCCAAGAAATTCTGCTGCAGACATGGAGACAACTTTTGCAAAAAAAGAAGGGTAAAAAGGAAACGAGCCACTGCATTTGAAAGGCGTGCTCTTCACTCTGAAATCCAATTTGAAAGAACAAATTTGATCAATAAATAATAAGCTTACCACATACCACACACACAATGAATAATGAATACCCATTTAAACTTTAAGATTAAAGTGAAATAGTGTTTGAAGTAACATAATTTTCAGGTTTTGTAAATCACAGAAGCTGAGATTGACTTATTCAAACGTAACTGGAGACTTGTTCCAGCAGCTGTGAAAAATATGTTCCAGGTAATTTTTCCTGTCTATATATATATATATATATATATATATATATATATATATATATATATATAAATACACTAATGTTATGTGTGGGTACCACAACATAGTTTAGTCTCTATTTTAACCAGATACAATGAATGTATGCTTTGCCTGCTACGTTTGTAATTAGGTATGTGTTGTCACCATTTTCAAAACTTACAAACATACATTTTTTTCTGTGGATCTGACATTTAACATTTAACATGCTCTGTCTGGCCTCTGAGGTCTGACATATAGATTTTGTATTTTTTTATTTTTTTTGTTAAGGTTTCTCTAAGACTAGAGCTTGTGTCTTTTCCTCTTGGCATTGCACTTTAATGCTGCTAACCAACAGAGTTGTTTTTGTATGTTTGGACACCTAATGATGATCAGTTCAAGGGCAGATGATTAATGGCTGCAACGTACCCTCCTTAATCCTATTGAAACAGAGCGGGGGTACTTAGTATTGTCCAAATGATTTTTTATTTTGTCTTTATTTTTCTTCAACAAATAATAGCACATTATTTTTTTTATTTTTTTTTAATGAATTTGCAATTTAATTATACTAGAAACCACAAAGACTAGAAACCACAAAAAGCTTTTACACATAAAGACAATGGATTAAAAACGAGGGCACTAATGTTTACACATAGGGTAAGTATTGGTCAACTTATGGAAAAAATGGTTTAGAAAGTACTTTTATATAATGCACTAGCCCTTAATAGTTTAAGCCAAAAAAAATATTGTCTATTCTGTCATATCTGCATATTTGCAGGATTCTCTGTTTATAAAGAACATTGTGACTTTTCCTTGTTGGGTTCCTACAGGGATTTACCGTGTTCCTCCAGAGGCTCTGATTGGTTCATTCCCCCTGTGGATCAGTCAGTCGCTGACATCTTCCTCAACGGCAACTGGAGCATGTCGAACCCCTCCCCATCCTGTCAGTGCAGTACGCCTAAACGGACCGTCGTGTTACCCGATTGTCCGCCTGGTGCAGGAGGTCTTCCTCCACCGCAGGTTAGTCCTTTATTCCATGTGGCCAGTCAATCGGTGTGGTTTGATAATCTGGATCTATCTACGGTCCCTTGAGCAAGGCAGGGCAGCTACACCTGGCCAGCTGAAGAATGCTGAATTGCTGGCCAATGTGTGCCAAAGAGGGATGTACTGCAGCAAGAGCGTGCAGTGGTCTACATGTAACAAATGGCAAAATAAATCAGTGACTCGACACTACAATGAAAATGCTTATCTTGGAAGCTTCTGGTTTGCAGTGTGAAAGCCCCAGTCAGCATCATTCTGATTCAAAAACCATAAAAGTACTTACTAACAGGGAATTTGCATTGCATTGCAAAATGTAAATCAGGCTTTTGTACGCCTCCTCTATGTGAACTCCTGCACATGCATGAAAGTACAACCAAAACTGATTCCACTGAAAATACACCGACGAGTTTCCCAGTGATTCAGCAGGTTCACACGCCTACTAAAAATTAAGTTTAAGTACACTTATAGTTTGTTTTTCACTTCCTTTAGGAATATACTATGTTTTCCACTATGTTGCATCCCTGTGTGCACCAGCAGCACAGAACCTCACCTGCTCTCCTCATATTGCACATCCTAGGAGCTCTGCACGTCTCAAAAGTCAATACCAATTCTTTATAGGCCATTAGTTTAACAATATACATGGCCAAATGCAGCCAGGGCAACTGTTCCATGATCTGACCTGAAATGATGTGATCCAGGCTGGGATCGATGGGCAACTTAGGGACCCCACATCACTGCTGAGCAGCCACCACCTGCTGACTGTACCAATCATGATACACGGAGAAAAAACTGTCTCATTTGGCGCTAAATGATTTGCTCTGCTGTTGCCCAATGATAATGAGAAATGGCTTCACTTTCATCTTCATTATCATACAGACAAAATATTTGTGCTGATCGTTCCATCGAAGACATGCAGCTTACGTTGGTGGCATGCTTTAATTTGTTTTGTTGTGTTTTTCCGGTGCTACATGAGGAGGTGAACACGGGTCGTCCCGCGATAATATGATAATAGTCACGCTGCAGGTTGGATGTCTCATCACTAAAATGCAGTTTTATCCCACTCGCTGCATTTTGTAAGCAATTTGTTCATTCTAACAGATGTCTTTCTAATATGAAAAAGCACTTCTGCATTTTTTTTTTTTTTTTTTCTAAATCAAACTTTCAACCAAAAGCCTGTTGGGCAGTAGGAGATGGCTCACACGGACTGGAATGCAGGGCTGGTGGGCAGTCACGCTATAACTGGATTTCAGAAGTGGGAGGGTGTGGCAGTGGAATCCTTTTGTGCAGCTAGGTGTGAAAAATAACTTCAAAAACAAAGAAAGAAAGAGGAAAAACTAGGTTGTGACTAATGGATGAGGATGGTAACACCTGCATACCAATTCCTTCTTTTCATTTTATTTATATATGGTCTCTTATAAAAAGAAAAAAGAAAAAGTAAGGTGCCAGTTAGAATTGAATACATTTGGCATACTCTGGCAGTGTCCTCCTTCTTATCAAGCTCAAACAAAACATGGACTGCATAATGTCATCCTGACAGTACAGTCAAAGTATATATGAGCCATATTTCGTTACAGATTTATATTTACTCGGTGTTGGAAATACTCGCGTGTGAACTCTATAACAAAGCAGAAGGACAAATAAACAGGCAAAAATGTACACTAGCATCTTCACTCAATAAATATAACACATAAGGAAGGAAAAAAGACCACAGGCTTGTCATAACAGTGCTAAGATATGCTAATATTAAAGAGTCTTACTGCTGTGGGGGGAAAAATATCAGGCAATTCATACAGCACTTTTCATACAACTTGTGCAACACAAAGTACTTTACTGGACTAAAATAGAAATGGTAGGTACGAGAAAAAAAAAATGAAAAAAAAACCTCCCTGCCTCTACTACTGAAAACACATCCAGTCCAAAGATACACATCACATACACACTCAGCCATACGCACCTAGATCCACACCAGTAATGTGTATAAACAGCAGAAATGGAGGAGGAACAATCCGTATTCTTAAGAGGAAACACTGGAGATTGACAGTTGGAGCACACGAGTAAGCAATTAAATAACTGAACAGAGACGTGCGAAGCATAGGGTATTAACAAATAAGCAATGAATGATTAAAATAATAATATAATTAAATGGAAACTTTGTTGTATCATAAGTTAAAATAGGCGCGCACATTTCAAAGCTAAACTAAAACACGGCAGGTTTTGAGTTTGCTTTTGAAAACGCCCACACTTTCCACCGCCCTCAGGTCGTCTCGTAGATCATCTAACAAACATGGGCCGTAGTACTAAAAGGTCTCACTGTATGTGATGTGATTTTGTTCTTACTCTGGGAATAATTAAAAAAATCTGACACCAGATGACCTGAGGGTTCGAGGAGGTTCATGAAATTTTAGCAACTCTGACAAATGCGGAGGACGAAAACCATTTAGAGTTTTATCAACCGGTGAAATAATTTTCAAATTGATCCTGTTGGATCGCCAGGGCAAAGCCTTAAATTGTAATTATATAATTGTAATTTTTACTGCAATTGTGAAATATTTTTCTTCAGGAGACAAGTAAGGAGACCATTACAACGATTCAGTCCACATGTCATAAAAGCATGGACTTAGTGTCTCTGTGGCTCTCGAGGGAAATGGTCGGACTGTGGATATGTTTTCCAGGTGTTTTTCAGCATTTTGTGTGACACTGTAGATGTGGTTTGATGGGGGTTTATTTGGACTCAGTGCTAGGTCTTGCAAAATTAGAGTTTCTCTGTTATCAAAATCTCAGTTTTGTTCTGGTTAAGCTGTAGGAAACTCACTGAATTCACTGAATGGTACAAGAAGTGTTCTGGGTTAGAAAATTGCATAGAAATGTTTTCCTACCTTTAATGTTAAATTATAATTGTAAAAGCATACTCACCTTACTAAAAAGTCAGCAGTACTTGTGTGTGTGTGTGTGTATATATATATATATATATATATATATATATATATATGTATTCACAGAGTCAAAATAATGAAAGGGCTACGCATCGAACAATTTAACTGGGACATGGACACAATTTTCAGGCACCTCCATCATCCCACCATTCAGACGTTCATTATCAGAGACAATTTTCTTAATTTTGCAAATACATTTTTTATTTTATTTTACTCTTGAATGTTTTGTAATTTTAATTAAACCATTTTCATTTCTTTAAAAAAAAACAAAAACATTCTCTTTCCTGTAGTCAAGTATAGTGGCAGTATAAAGTGTAGACTGTTTTTAATAGCCTCAGGAATCATTGTGTGTTGTTATGTTATGTTTATCATTTTTTTGTGTTGTTTTGCCTTTATTGATGCAGATTTAGATTTTCCAGGGCCGCTTCTGGCCCTTGGGCCATATTTTTGCCCTTGAGTGAAATATCGGTCTTTACATTGTTTATACTGTGCTCATGGAAATCATCTACATAGTACATGTATATATAGTTTATTTACAAAAACGTACACCGACACCCTCTTTAAAGGGTTATTATTGCCTACAATAGAAAAAAAAAAAATCCACTCATTTTCTACTTCAGTAAATTAGCTCAAACTAAAACGATCACAACAGTGACCTTTTTAATTTTGAAAATATACAAATATATTGCTTGGCTGGTAAACAGAATACAGAAAACATCATTAGCGCTTAGTATATTCATGAAACAGATCATTTACATAACTCTCAATTACTCATCAAGACGAGACAGCCGTATTAGTGTTTCCCATTCTCTTACAGTCGACACAGAATGCCACCCTCAGTTTATTTATTTCACCCAATGAATAATGTATCATACCTTTAATACATTCTGGCCTGGCATAGTGGTAGCCGTAGATCACAGCCCTCTGTGTTAGATCTTCATTCGCTTGAAGTTAATTATGCAGTAAAAACAGTCTAAGAGTTAGCATCAGTTTTCATTTACACTCGAACAAACGCGAGTGTCACATATTTTATCACAAAGCCCGGGAAAAAACTGATATGCTGTCTCGTGTCAGGACAAGGTTTTATTTTGAATTTTAACAACAGTAATTCATTTGTAGCAGCACGTATGCATCTATGATGCAATTCTCTTTCAGTGGATAAAAATACTTTTGTCTGAAATCAAAAACATCTGGATTTCTCTAAAGGAACAGTGCAAAGTACCAACCCAACACAAAGAAAGTGTCAAATTGAACTGCAATTTTTACATTTTGCCAACAAAGGATACGGACTCAGACCAACATCTGACAAGAAAATAAACAAATTGGGCCAAAGCAGTTACTGTGGTGTAAGATTAAAACAGTTTTGTTCAGCAATATTAAAATACTGCTTAAGGTGATGAAGTTCAAGTTGTTGTTTCAATAATGAAATTTAAGTTCCGCTCCGTAAAAATTATCTTTTGGTAGAATGCATTTACTAAATAAACACTTTGTCCTACTGTTCGTTAAAAATATCCATCCACCTGGTTCATGAATCAGTCAGTTGGCTCTTTTCAGCCTCAGTTTAAAACTGCTCCTTCTTTCTTTTAAATTTTAACTTTTAATTTTAAACTCCTCTTTTCTCTTCACATCCTGCTTTCTATCTTCTTCATTTATTAACGGCCCCCATATTCCTTCATGTTTGGAAATAAGTTGCTCCTTTTTTTGCTTTCTTTAATGTAGTTTCAGTTTGCCTTGTTAGACCATAAATGGTATATAGATTTGTTACTTCTCATGTCAACAAAAAGACCATTAGTGAAGGTCAGTAACCACATCTTGTTATTTTCACTTCATAGCATCTTATTTTTTTCATTCAATATTCTGTAAAAGGATATTAATTAGACATATTTTTCCATTGAAGCATCTTGAGGAGATTATTTTAGTGTCATGCCACAAGATCATCGCTAGTCATCTCCGCATTGTCATCCTGCACCCTCATTAATGTCTTTTTTTCTGTGTTGTAGTTTACAGGGGTCAGTTTTTGTAGCACAGTGAGCCAGAAAGCCCTTCAGTATTTTATTTATTTTATTTTTATTTCATCATCTGAAAACCTAAAAGATTCATGTCACTGGGAGTGTGTGGGATTTTTTTTTTTTTTTTTTACAGAACAGAGATCCTTTCATACATGAACATGTTGTGATGAAATAGGGCCTTTTTACTAAAGCAAGACTACACATGCACTGAATGAACTTAAACAGCCCTCCGTGCTACATTTGCTGACTTTAGGTGCCTCATTGGTGTTGATGAAACTCCAGTCATAACAGTTTCCTCTTCTGCTTTGTGTGTTTCTGTCTGAGACGTGGGGGCCCCGGTTTACTTTTCTGACAGAGGATTTGGGGAAGGCCTGCCTAACGCTTATGCCTTGTTTTGAAATGTCCACTGTTAAGCTGCATGAAATGCACAATATGCCACTTGTGTTCAAAGTAAGGAATTACAGATCTAATCAGTTGAGTCGATGCCCAAAAACCAACTTATTGGTGAAGCAAGGAGCTACCTTACCTTTGCTAATTTGATGCAACTAGGAAGTAAGTTAAGTTTGCAGTTCCTCAGCTGGCCACTGGGGGCCTGCCTCCAGTATGTCTCCATTGACACACATGTTAAAATGAACACCTAAACTGTCTGGAATAATAAAAAGATTGCACATCCATGATAACTGTAGGGAGGGGGGGGGGGGGGGTAAATTATTCTTTGGAACATATAAGATAACATATAAACACCAGTAGGTGGAGTTTTCATCCAGGATCACAGAGGTTCCCATCGGAACAAATCAAACGTATAGCACGAGCACCTGAAAATTAGGCGTGGAAACGGAGATTTCTTAGGGGCACATTTCAAATGGAGGGCTATCTAAAGAATCACATGATCCCTGGCTGGATGGCTGCAAAATCTAGCAAACGCAAGTGAGCATACAGTCTGTGAAGTTTTTATTTCAGCCATCACAAGGATGCAGCACCAGTGTCATTTTTGCAAACAGGGACTGGATGAGTTAATATGGATATAAAATATACAGTGTCTGCATGCACAGATGTGTGGTATGTCCTGTTTCCAATGAATATATGCGCTTAACATTATCACTGGAAAATAAGGGACCATAAATAAATGCAACATCATGACGAAGACCTCACATAGAAGTGGAGCACATCATGAGGATGCATTCCTTTTGACCTGAAAGCCTCCCCTGTTGAATTAATCATGACAAAGTGTACCAGTTTCACGCAAGTTTTTTTTTTTCTTTCCTTTTTTACCCTTTATCTTGCTGATCCTCCAAATATGCCCTTGAGAAACTAGAGAGAATAAAAGAGAGGTGAAGAAAGGGGGGAAAAAAACATGTGAATACAGCACTCTGGGAGAGAGTGTGAAATCATTGTTTCCATGGCAATGGCAGACAACAATAAGCCCACTATCAGTTCTGATGTATTGACTGCCGTTCAGTGGTGATATTTAACCTTCGTAGATGAATTGTCCGTCGTGCATGCAGTGGAATTGATAAAGCCGACACATTCACCACATTACGATTGATGTCTTTATCGTTTGGAAACCGGTTTAACTACAGCTTGCTTGCAAATTACTTTGCATAGCTTCATTTATCAGGCTGCTGAAGTTGCCCATTAGCCTACAATTTGTGTGGAGATGCACACAGGCGGGTCTGTATGGTGAAAACTGCTACACCCCCTCACCAACTCGCTTATTGGATCAAATGTCTAAACACTTTGTAATAGCTCAAAGATGTTCATCATGTCTTCTTATTAATGCAGGAGTTTTGACACTTCCTTCAGTTTTGCAGTAAAGACAGAAGGAAGTGGTATTTGCAGCATTGGTTTTAACACGGAAAGCGATGAAGTCGGGGTGCAGCGTGATCCAGAAGCTCTCTCAGTGCTGTTTGTGTTGTCTACTCAGACCAGACTGATCATTGATTCATACGATTCAGTGAAATAGTAATGAATCTAGTAAACTTTCTATACTCGCCTTGGGTGCAAAACACAGCAGCATTTTAAAGTATGTAACAGCGAAACATAAAGCCCGTCTGAAAACAAGAAAACGGAGGAAAACAACAAGTTAAATATATATATGTCATGAAATGGTCATTGAAGTTTTTCTTTTTCACCTCAAAATGATCCACATGAATTAATCAAATGATAATAAAAGCCTTCATTGCTAAGAGACAGTTTACCTGAAGTTTTCAGCCTCAACTTTGTTGCCTTCATACTTTATTCTTTTATTATCATCATTATTATCATGATCATTTTTCTCTCCTCACACGGGAATAATCAGACACTCCCAACGCAGGCGTAAATGTCACCTCATGAAGATGCCTCATCTACATCAGGAGTTCAGACTCGTGCACCTGATTGACAGACGGCTCAGCCAATAGCCACTCCCACAGTGCTCCGGTCAGATCAACTCCAGGAATTTTCCAGACGTCATATTTAGACAACTACAACCACTCCTGCGTTGTTTTGGTTTACCAGACATTCAGTTTGTAAAGCTTTTCATTCTCAAAACTCTCTGGTATTGTTTTAATTCCTCCTATATAGTTCAATTTGATTGAAATTCACTTTAATAATCCCTGAGGTGTAGGTAATTAAAATTACTAATACAAGGCCTTGTTTGGTTCTTCCCTTGTTCTTTTCTCATTTTTCAATTTTTTTTTTTTTTTTTTTGCTCTTTTTCACCCTGTCTCACATGCACAACATTTCCTCCATGCTGTCCAGTGTCTGGATGAATATATATATATATTTTTTTTAACAAATTAACTAACTATTAACTATTATTGTTACTGGTTTTTAACGAGCATCTGAGTCGGGAAAATGAGCTCGTAATTCCGCCCAGTCACTCGCCTTCAGCTCAAGAGCACACTCGGCGCCAGAAGCACAGGCTCTTCAGGAAGGTCCACTTGAGACAGAAACGGGCACGTCATCCGTTTTTTAGAGCGGTCTCTCCGGCCCGCATAGCAGCCCTGGAAACGCACCCGCTGTCACTCACGCACACAACAACCCCCCTTCCTGCTGCACTACCAACGCGTCATGCCACAGGCAGAGGCATATCAGCACAAACTCCATGCAAAACTGTTTGCACAAAGATTCTCCTTTTGCTTTTCTTTGAACACACAAGATTTAGATTGAATTTTACCTCAGAGGATAAAAGAACCTGTGCCAAGATTAATATGAAGACAGCGCAGTCACTTATCTCAGTGGGGCTCAAGTACGCCAGCTCATTCAGCAGATTTGATTACTTCTTAGTTTACATTTCCCTCACCCCTGCTTGCTTCCCCACCTACCGGGCTGAAGAAGCGATGTCTTGTACAGACTGCCAAGCACACTGATGCTGTTTTCAGGTAATGAAAAAGAAATGCAGGCCCAGGTACTACACAGTCAGATAATGCGCCCATTTCAGTCTTTTTGATGGGGGATATGGAGCAAGTCCAAAATAATTAGACCCACAGTGACTGTGTGCCCAAGTATAAACTCACTGTACACACTGTGGATTGTAAATACTCTTATTCTTTTTTTTTTTTTTTTTCGTGCATGTGCGTCTCAGTTCCTGTGGCTTTTAGAAAAAGAAGCATGTTTGTTCAGAGATAAGCCAAGGTTTCCTTGCCGTTCCTCCTCCTCATCTCTGATTCATAAGCCAGATGGGGCCTCTTCTTTCCCTGCTTTCTTTTCCTGTTTCATCTTTGCTTTTTGATTTCAGGTTTCTATTCCCATTTTCTTCTCCACATTTGTTTCTATTCTCTGCAAAATTTTCCACCTCTTTCTCTATTTTCTTTTTCTGCCACATCTTTCAGCTTCTTGCCTCCTCCTCGTTTTGCCTAGTTCTGCTCCTCAATTCACTTCAGTTTCTATACCCGATAGTCCTGCCATGTTATGATAACCATGTCCATCCATTCATTCATTATTCTCCTGTTCGGGGTGGGGGTGGGGGCTCCTGGAGCCTATCCCAGCTCCGGCAGATCCCCAAAAGGCAGTGCACCGTGGACCGGTTGCAACACAAACAACCACACACACTCGCACTCACTTCTGTGGGCATTTTAGAATCACCAGTTAACCTAACATGAATATTTGGACTGCGGGACGAAACCTGGACAAAACCCACGCAGACGTGGTGAGAATACGCAGAAGGGCTTCGAAGCAGGGCCCTTCTTGCTTTGAGGCAACAGCGCTGGACCACTAAGACCCTGTCCTGCCCAATATAAGCATGTAGTTTTCACAATGTGATATTTTGACATTGTTTTAAGTTGATTTTAAAACCCCATTTGTATTATTTGAAGTTCCTGTATCCTCTTATCCAGGTCATGATAATTCAAAGATGAAACTGCTTCAAGAACCGAAGAAAAGGGAGTCCTTTTGCTTTGTTTCCACATACATATACTATACATTTGTGACTAGAAAACTTTGATTGAAATGGAATTATAAATAGATATGATGGGCTAGAAATAAGGGGTGTAAAGCTAATTGACACAGCATCACGTGTACCCAAAGCTCACACATCAAGCGTCTTGTTACCTGGGGGGTATGTTGGTAATTTGCATCACAGTCAGGGGTCTGAATTGCACTTTATCAGGGATAACTCTGCTTGGTAATTAGTGTTATGTCTCTAAATAAGCAAGGCGAAGCTGCTTGTTGTTTGTGTGTGTGTGTGTGTGTGTGTGTGTGTGTGTGTGTGTGTGTGTGTGTGTGTGTGTGTGTGTGTGTGTGTGTGTGTGTGTGTGTGTGTGTGTGTGTGTGTGTTTTGTACTATATACAAGGTGGAGTGTATTAATAGGAGTATGTCGCACCCTCTGTTAATTGGATGTTTGAATATATCCATTCATCCACAGAGGGGCACCTAATTAGGGTCCTCTGCCATCAGACACAGCTTTCTGGGTTTTGGCAGGGGTCTGGATTTCAGCAGGGCTTCCCATAGTCAAGCTTAATTGAGCATTATGATAAAGGGTGAGAGAATATGTTTCACAGTTGCGTGAACAGATACCACCTGTAAAATATTCTTCCACTGAAATATTGTGGATTTTATGGGTGGACGAGCAGCTGATTTCAGCTGTTTTTGATCAGATATCTGTCCAGCCCAGCACGGCTGGATTATCTTAACTCAAATATTTTTGTTTTTTTTAAGTATTATCATTGTTCTATTAGTAAAATAAAAGGGGGTTGTTTTACGTTAGGGTTCTGTATTTAAAAATGATTGTCTTTAGATTAATTTTGAGTATCTGAGAGCATAACAGCGTTTCATGCCTGTTTTCTTCATTTAAACCTTCCCAAAGCTACATAGATTTAATTGACAGAAGATTATTACCGCTCGTTGATTTTTGTCTTTTTCCACAGTTTATTTAAACAGCAGAATGCAGCTTCTTTTTCAGCAAAATAATGTTAGTAAGAAGCTAATGAAAAATGAGGCAATCAGAAGTTTATAGATAGATTTTAATTATCTAGATGTGAAACCAAATAGGAGCCAGAAGAAGAGTAAAAATGTCCATTATTGTCACTGGCGCACCAGAAACATGTCATAGTTTAATGTCCATAGTTTATTGATGAAACTAATTACCAAAGTATCATCTGTATCAGGTTATTGATGCTTGAAAATATAAATCTGTAAATGTAGTTATGTGGCTCAAGACCATGAAAACGGAAATTGCAAATTTAATTAGCACGCAATATGTGTTTATCTTAGAAATGGTAAAAATGTGACATAATTGACCTTTTTTTTCCCTCTTTTCTACAGAGAATACAGAACACAACAGAGACGCTGCTGAATTTAACAGGAAAGAACGTGACGGACTTCTTGGTCAAGACTTTTGAGCACTCGGGTAAAAAAAGGTAACACGTGTGAAAGTGAACGGGGACTTAATATTTTTATTTTGAATCCGAAAACAGCAAAGTTCTTGGGATACTGGTGTACCCGAGTTTGTGTGACACTAGACCAGAAAGCGGCTTAAAGGTTGGGGAGAAGAAATTGGAAACACCGGTAGGGTTCATCAAGATTTTGAAATGAGTTAATAAGTACAGACAACCACCTTCCTTAAGACCTGCCTCTAAAGCCACGCCTCCAAAACGAACCTGTGAGGAGATTTAATTGTTTGCTATCATGTATGAACAGAATTTCAGGTAAAATAGCAAAAGATCATTCACAAAAAGATATCCTTCCCAACCGTTAAAACTGTCATTTTCAAAGGATATACTGTATATAATATAAAGACGGAACTTTTGAATGACTCAGTTTGGCATTTTGTTTTATGGACATTCCCAAAGCTTCAAAGACAATTCCTTACATGTTCAAAATTCAAACCGCAAAACTATTTTATAACAGCCAAAACCTAACCTCAACATAAAGTATTTGCAACCTATATAATGAATATAAACCCCACTGTCACCCTTTTTGATCTATAGTCACTTTTTAATTATCTTTGTTGTTGTATTTAACGTAGAATGCCCAAGATAAGTCCAATTTCTGCAATGTGACATCTCACTAAGGGAACTG
This sequence comes from Xenentodon cancila, assembly GCA_014839995.1. Taxonomy (NCBI): domain Eukaryota; kingdom Metazoa; phylum Chordata; class Actinopteri; order Beloniformes; family Belonidae; genus Xenentodon; species Xenentodon cancila. The sequence continues at coordinate 20,637,852 of CM026212.1, forward strand.
GCTCATACAGGTCATTTGGTACCACCTTGTGGTCACCATATTTTGCAGTTGCTGTTGCAGAATTACCCACAGAGCAACCCCATTCTGATCAGCACTGTTTGATCATGGTCAGGAATGAAATAATATTAATCAAACCCGGAAAACCTTCACCAACAGAGCAGGAACCACGCTCAGCACGACTGACTCTACAACAAGAACTTTCCCCCTATAAGGTTTATCTTCATTTATTTGAGTCTAATTCTGGTTTATGGTTGATAAAAAGCCCTCATCCCAAAATAGGATAAATCGCGCAGAGTTCCACTAAAATCCATACGATAAAGACCAATTCACCTACAGAAGATTATACAATTAAACTTGCATTTTTAAAAGATCATTTTGGTTTCCAACACAAAGAAGCGGACGTGAATTGAAGCTGCGCTGGGTTCATTTTACGGAAACAGGCACAGATAGAATCACAGCATCTTCTCATGTTGCTGAAGTGATAGACAAGCTGACCTCATAAAGGTGTCATTTCAAAGTGATTTAAAGTAGTCAATTCCTGGGGCACCTACGTAACCTCAGGGTTAGGACACACTCAGATTTCTCTCACAGTCGCCGGCAACCATTTCCATCAAAAATGCCTCTCGATAACCTTCTTTTTCTCTCGCTCCTACCTAAAAAGAAGGAGTAAATGCCAATAAACATAAGAAATATTAGCAATTACTCTGAAAAGACATTTGCAGCAATAACACAAGTTTTTTTTTTTTGTTTAATTACACTCCAGCTGGTTTTCAGACAAGAGAGACTTTAATACAATTATCTTAGTAACAGTGGTCTTCAAATGTTAGATTTCTCCATTTATTTCATGCTCTACATATAATGATGACCTGAAAAGCTGTTGCAGAAATAATCTCACAATTAAGCCTTAATGTTCTTTAATTGCAGAGACCATCCGATTTTGATAAACCGCTGGCGGTGAATTTTAATCTAGCCAAAAAAAATAAAAAATAAAAAACGGAAAGGGGAAAATTAGGGCCACTACTGGTGAAATTGGACAGGGGTCCAGATTTTATTTCTAGTGATGTATGTGTCCTTGGTATGAGTTTAGTGTCTTTCAAACCTTGGATAAAGCCGGCAATTTTATTTCCTTTTTGTTCTTTGGTTATTCCAGGTATGGAGGGATCTCTGTTGGAGCGATCAACTCACAAGTCCGTTTAACAGATGAAGCAATCGAAGAAGCATTCAGGGAATTGAAAGACCTTTTCCGTTCAAGTCAGGTATGTATTAAAGATTGACATTTCTAATCATATTTGTTGCAGATTTGTTGCATTTTTAGAAAACTTTTCATCTTAGACTTTGTAGGAGGATTGGGATGATTCTTTTCTGTGGAAATTCATTGATTCCATTGTCAGTCTTCCTTAAATCACATTTGATTACCAACAAGTTGCAATCTTTTTATGCATCTGTGCACCGTGATGTTTTGAAGTTGTACAACAGCCCATTCCGGGGCTGCAGATTAACTTTTTTTTTTACCCAAAACAGCAGGAGAATCTTCTCCATTTGTTCTGTCTTCAGACTGCCTTTGTGATAACAGTTTCCTTGACTTTCCCTGGACAATTTACTTCACCTGCATATTGCACTTGGATGACTTGCAGTCTTTTAATTGTTTTGTTGTCCCAACAATGAAGCTGTTTGTTTCACTTGACTCTGTACCTCAGCAGCAGTCAGGGAAACAGACCAGGCTTGTATCGTCATACACCAACCAGGCAATGGATTCACTCTGAAGTTCTGGCACATCACTGTGTTGCTTGAGTGACCTATCATGAGTCACGTAAAATGTCTGAGGGAAAAAATAGACTCAGGATGCAATCTAGAGTCCCTTTGATTGTTTATTTTATTATTCTCTGTATATTTGTTGTAGTCTGCCTCAGTGGCTGGTAAGTTTCCAGCTCAGTCCTATTCTTATAAACATGATGTGACTGAACACATTGAGGATTCTTTCCCTTTTTTTTGACAAAATTTGGCATGAACGGTTCACTTCTTTGACCTTCTCTGACATGGCTCAACATTCAGACTAAATGACAGTATTTGAAGAACCGTTAGGATTACTTGGTGAAGTGATGACATTTTGTATGCAGAAGGTCAAAAATAAGTATGACTGTAGCATTAGTGTTCTGTGAAAACCTCCTGGCTATTTTTCAGTGCAAATAACAGACACAGAAGCTGAGATCACAGTCGTACTTCACATTTCCATCTGGTACGGAGTTGGTAAACCTACTTTGGGTGCTTTGCTAATTGTATTGATCTCATGTGCTTCCTAGTTGCAAATGTCTGTGAAGCTTCAACATTTTACAATCTGTAGCGTCTTTTCAGCATCTATATTTGATGCATTTTGTTTCTGTGAAGGCGACACTGTTGTGTTGGCGGAGACATACAATCACAGACATGTTTTTGTTGTTTCTGTTTAACTGTGTAGATTAGACAGACATTCAGGCTGCTCTGGTCCTTCGTATTGAACGATAGCATATATATATATATATATATATATATATATATATATATATATATATATATATATATATATATATATATATATATATATATATATATATATTACTGGATAAATTGCTGATGAAATTCAAAGCAAACATCTGGTGCCATAATTGGGTAAAATTTTTTTGTTTACCCAGTTGGTTGATTGATAAATTACATGCCAGTGCCTCCCAGCTGTAGTCTGTGTTAAATACTAATTACTGTGTTTTAGCATGCTGTCACATTGAAGTAATATGTAACAGCATAAGAACATAAGAAAAAAAATGTTCCTTGAGGTTACAATATGTTTAACTTTTGATATGTTTAAACATAACCTGGTAATGATATAATTTAAAAAGCTATTGTTTTCTGTTTTTTTAATTTATTTATTCTTTATAATGTAGATTACAAAATTGCCATGGACACAATATTGGGGTTTCTATGGTGTGTTTGGCTTATTCTTTTCTTTTTTTTGTTTTTGATTTGGGTTGCTTGTGCTCTTTTGCTTTTGTTCTCCTGTTTTGTATTTAGCTCGATTCCTTCCTTTAGTTAAAAAATTATTTTTCCTGGTGTATGCGATTACCTTTATTGTATCTTAATCATCATTACCTGTCTCTGTTTAGACCCATAGTTTTTGTCAGTATACATTCTTGTCCGTCTTTACTCCCCTGCTGGTCCATTTGTTGTTCTACTTGTGATGCACCTCTGTTGTGTTAGCATTTCCTTTGCATCAATCGTTTTTTATGTTGTTTTTGTCTTTTATTTCTTCCTGCTATGGCAGCAGGACAACATCCTTAATTTTTCTTGCATTCTGAGCTCTTGTAGTTGGGTCCTCTACACATAGTTCATGCATAATTTTACTCATTACCAACATTACTAACAGACTCTAATCCCACCGTCTTTTGCCCTTCTCTTTTAAGGTGATTTTTCTAACTGTAATTTTGATTATTTTTGCTGCTTGAATTTTGAGATTGGCTTTTTCCTTTAGAAAATACACTTTTGACATATTGCAAATATTCTACTATTTGGCTTGATTGTGTTCCTCTTTTTGTAAGTGTGAATTTGTATCCTACACAAATGTTAGGCATTTGACCAGATTTGTTTGCACTCCTCAATTACAAAAATAAAAACGTTCAATGGTTAATCGAAATAACTTGAAACTGACAAGAAAAAGTAATAATAGTTTACTGTGGACCGGCTAGTGAAAATCAGGCATTTCTTTTAAAATGCGTTTCGACAGAATCATCTACAAAACAAACTTATAAAACTGGACTGGACAAATTAATTGGAACCCCTTGAAAAGCTTAAAAATAAATTGACCACAGTGACATGTTAAACTAAAGTATGTCCTATAATTAGCATCACAGGTGTTTTTGCAGTTAAGCAGCGAGGTTTCTACTTTTTACCCGTTAAACAGGCTGACTGACTGACAAGCATGTTAAGTGTGAAGGCTATAAGAACATCTTCAAGCAGCTTGACGTTCCTGTGACTACAGTTCCAAGGAAATTCAAGGTGAACTCCAAGGTCAAGGTACATCAGTTTCAGATCACACCACCTGTCACTGTGTAGCCAAAGTGGGCTTAAGACTGGAAGATGACTGAGGAGAACACTTTTGTAAGCAAATCATAAAAAACCCAGACTGGATTTGACAAGCAAGAAGGTTTCTGGGAGAATGACCTTTGAACAGATGAGATAAAACCGTCGCTTTTTGGCAAGTGTCTGCCCAGTGTCAGAAAGCTCAGTCTCAGTTGCAGGTCATGGTTCCTCCAACAGAATAAAGATCCAAAACACACAACTAAAAACACCCAAGAATGTCTAAGAACAAAACATTACAGGATTATTCTGAAGTGGGCTTCTATGAGCGCAGCTCGGTTTGTGAAAAGAGGTGAAACATGCAGTCTGGAGAAGAAACGCTTCGAACCGGAGACATCTGACGTAGTTCGCTCATGAAAATTGGACCAAAATACCTCTCAACAGGTGCATATGTCTCATTCACAGTTACAGAAATACTGATTGCCTCAATAGGTTGCGTAAGAACATTCTAAGTAGAGAGTTATCAACTAAATTGTCGAGGCCAGTTTAAATAGTTTTTTTAAATTATTCTTTTGAATCACATTTCAAAAGCAATGTCTGATTTTCATTAGTCAGTGCTCAGTAAATGATTTTTTTTTCAGGTTTTAAGATATTTCACTGTCCATTGTGAGATTTTTATTATTTAATAATTTTTTAATAAAAGAACAAATTTGTTGACGCGTATCTTGAAGAAAAAGAACAGACATTTCAGAATCTGTTTTTCTTCTATCAAAGCTGGTTTATTTGAATTTGTCACTCATTGTTGGAGTGTAGCATTCTTTGTTCAGCTAGGATTGTATCTCGGGTGATTTTTAGTTGTTGTGGACTTTTTGATCCAGAGGAATTTATGAACGGTTAAGAGATAAGTATCAATTAAAATGATGGAGAAGGTTAAGATTCTCCAGATCTATTTTAGAGTGTCCATGGCAACAGGCTTTGGAAATCTGTGCACTGCTTGAATTGGATAGATCACAAAATGAGTCTTCAGTGCACAAGTCTTTCATAGTCAGTCCTCCAGGCTTTTTTTCTTAAAAAGTGTTTTCCTATTCATATTATCTACTGCTTTCAGTATCCTTCAATTTACTTCATGTGCATGTATCATATGCAGAATTTGCCATTATGCATTCTGCTACTTAAACTCCATACCAAGTCATTTGTTTCTTTTTTCTCTTGCTGTCATTGTTACACTCAACCCAATCATTAACATTTCAAATTTCCGGATGTCCAAATCGCTCTGAGAGCGGTACATCACGTTGCCCTCAGGCATCTTCTGTCCCATCCCTAGCCACGGTCTCCAATGTGTCTCCCAGATCTTGATGCTAATGTGACTTTAATTTGAGCAGCAGCAATGATGTAACCCTAATGGCCGGGCATTAGCCATCCCAGCTCTGCGGTCCTTGTTATTAAAGTGTTACAGTGTCCTTGGGAAATGTCTGGCTCTCTGCTGCTGCCCGGCATGCACTGCCATGTGAGAGCGTGACTGGATGTAGCGTGTTTTTCACTCTGAGCCACCTGCGCTGACTTGGAAGTGGGCTCTGAAACATTGGTGTAATCTCATTTTCACTGTCTAGCAGGTAGAAATGTAGTTAGGTATAGTAAGATGAAACGAGAAAGTTGAGCACAAGAACAAAAATTGTCTAATTACTGTAAGTTGAAAAAAAAATAGCACACGAATGTAAGACTCTTCCCTTCAATGCTTCTGTAAGCCATTCAGACAGGTTTCCATCATTGAAATTATTCATTGGAAGAATCGTTTAATCCAATAAACTCATGCTGTCCACTCAAACTCATACAGACACATATTAACACACTGCCATGCAGACCATTTGGCCAGTGAACCGTGCAAGCCACTTTGGAATACTAGCCAAGAAAAAGTCACCAGACGCTTGAGTGGGCCCATTGCTGTTTCGAAAGCCATCGCCCTCACGGGGTCTGCAGACCAAGCCGGTCTTGTCATTGTTCTCGAGCGAGGAGGAGTTTGACAAGGATTAGACCCAACAGCTGCTGGCCCACTTCTCGTCTCGTTTCAGCTGCAGCTAATCCTCAGAAAGGCTGCCTGTTGGAGCTCCGCCTCCCTGCTTGGCATAATTCAAGTAAAATATGAAGAGAAACACAAAATAAGATAAAAATTTATGGGCTTTTGCTGTAGGAGCCATCGCGTTCAAGAGTGCTTTTGGCCTTGATTTTAAATAGACTTGGAACAAAGGGGATATACTTCAACACAAATACTTCTGTCAGCAGAGATCTGGCGGTTCTCCTCGTGTCCTCTTGCAACACTGTGATATGAAAGAAGATAGTTTCTGCTGAGTTACTGAAATGATGTGTAAAAATACTTGTATGCTGTGGAAGGAGATTGGGTTGAAAGCAGAGCAAAAAGACTTCTGAATACAAAAAAAAAAAAATCACATTTCTGAGAGTGTCACAATGCATTATGGGATAGGGTGAGTGCAGTATTTTGGGACAGAAAACAAGAACAGACTTGGAATCATTGCCTCCATCCCTTGACATTATATACCTGTCTTGAAAAAGAATATTTCAGAGTTAAGACAACCTTTGGTTTTTTATTAGACATTGGTGGGTATTAACTTAATTAATTTGTTCAAGACCAAAAACAATGTGAATCAAAGCAATATATGGTGATTATTGTTTAGGGCTGGGGCAGTGGAGATGCTGTTTTAAGAGCACTTACAGGGGCTCACTGAGCGTTGTCATGGCAACGCTTGACCGCAGGTGTTTGACGTTCCTAAGTGTGAACAACCAATCAGATTTCCTGGTACTCGTTACAAGTCACATGCGTTGAAGCACTCCGATGTACGATTTTATGGGCTGGCTCTATTTGTGTACTTGCACTGGCTGACACGGTGTTGCCAGATACCCATACAGAGATCCCGAAACTAAATTAAAAATTATCGTTTGCTTCAACAACTGCGAATAAGAAACGGGTTTGCTGATGGCGTGGGGCTAAGGAGGCGTGTCTGTGTGAGTGAGAAAGTGAGGATATAATAAATAAAATGTGACAAACACCAGATTATGGTGAATATGTGTCTACAGCAAACGTAAGAGAGCGTGAGTCTTTAAAAAGGACTGCTCGTCCAGGCCGCTCTGTCCACTCAGCTACCTTGTCAAAAATCTGTACAAGTCAACTACGCAAACCACCGTCAGTTCAAATAAGAGGAGAATTTATGACCTCCGGGCTTATTTTGTCATATACATGCAAGTACTGATCCAGTTCTACGGAACAGTTTGGGGTTTGTTTTATTTTTTGCATCTATTGTCAGTAGTTTGTGTGACATTGGTAGTCGACTTGTACAGACCTATGACAAGGAAGCAGCCACCGGACGATACATGTCCAAACAGTTGTTTTTGTGCTCACAAATGTAAATGACCTCAGTTTGTCTGTAGCGACCCTGTCCACACTATTACTCTCTATTTGACGTAATTCTGTTGACCCCTTTGGTAATGTTGACAGGTATTTGGCTTCAAACTTATCTGTTCTCACCCCAAACTGCTTTGACTCGTCATCGTAACTGCGGAATGTTCCTTTAAGAGCTGGAGATGTCTCCTTCTTTTGTTTTCCATTTCTCTCCAACCTTCCTGATTCGGTTTAGGCAACAACTCGCACCTGAGCATACTCCTGCATTCTTGGCATGTCTTTCTCGATTTTTCTCGTCGTATTTTTTTCCACCACCCCCTCGCCTCTCTCACCAGTTATCACCCCTCACTTTACCTCCGCGGACCTCTCCTCTCTCCATGCCACGTCCACTCTCTCCCTCCTCCGCTTCTGACGAAGGTAGAGTCCAACAGGAGGTCCATTTGCATTTATATCGCACATGTAATGTCCTCAGCACTCTTATATCTGGGCTGAACAGCACGGTATCAACATGACACATTGGAAATCGCACGGCTGTCATCTCAAGCCCTCATTCCGAGGCTCATTTCACATGACACATGAGTGGACTGCAGCAGATTTTAATGCAGCCTGTCCAGGCTCCTCACCTCGGTATATACCCCGGTGGATGCCATGAGAAAATATTTTCTTATATATTACATTTTAATTTTTAGCTTTATGCGAAAACTTGACGTCCTCTACCCCTCTTACTGATTGATACAGATGTGTAATCAGGCAATTACTGTTAACTGAGTCTGTATGTCATGTCCTCTCCCAGTTCAAATGATTTTAATTATTTCACACTATTTAATGAAACAAAAAATTTTAAAAAGACAGAAAAAAATTAATCAGAAAAATGGGTAGGGGGCACATTTTTTTTATTAAGTCTGTGGAAAAATGAGTATCTCAGTGCTCCCAAATGCTTTCCAAAAGTCTTAATTTTTGTCTCCCTATGCTTAATCCTTTGCATTTCAAAGGAGCAGTGGTATTCCAAGTGCATCCAATTAGGTCTCCACCTCAGGATTTTCCTTTTTCTTGTTGTTTTCCCCATCTTTATTAGGATAATGTGACTGATCAGACGTTGCAGAGGGCTGAGACGCTGCTGAAGAAGCTGGGAACCAGGGACAACACCAAGGTATATCCCATTAATTGTCGGGGAGTGTAACAGAAACTGAAAAAGGATGAAAGTCTGATGACAGCAGAGGTGAAATTAATCTGGTACAGTTTGGATTTTTGGGGAGGAGCTGCAGGGATTCACAGGAAAATAGGGCACAAATGAAAAAGCATACTCATATATTACCAGTCATGAATTATGATGCTGTTATTTCCTAATGAATGTTTCTACAGCTTAAGATTTATAGAAATTATTGAGACAGAAGTAAACAGTGCTGTAGTGTTACTTGAGGCAATGAATAAATCAACTTAAAGTTAAGCAATTTATTTAGCAGTGGTTGGTCCATTGCTAAAAGGCAATTTTTTTTAAAAGGTTTCAAAGAATTCTGAATGCAGTAATTTCAAGTAATTCTTTAATCATATTAAAATAGATTCTTTTAAACTTCATTAAGAATGCACTCATAGACAATCTGGACTGTGGCCAAGCGTGATTGACCTCTAAAATCTGAGTCTGTGTGAGTGCTGTGGTCCGCGCTCAGGTACTGCACGGTTTCTGGTCGGTGGCACGGCTGGGAGGGCTGTGATGTGTGTGGGCAGGACGTAGTTGCACATACGTCTAGGGGGGTCATATAGACCGTAGAATTCATGACATAAAGGAACACTTCCCTGCAACAGTTAATTATCAGCACAGTTGCATAATCCAGAAATTCAATGAAATTCAAAGATTCAGAGAAATAGTGGGAGAGACCAGTTTAGGATCCTTGCCTTCATATTTTTTGTGCTCCTCTCCATTCTGAGACCATGCTCATTTTTATTTTATGTATTTATTTTTTTTAAGAATCAAACAGGAACTTGAGGCACATCATATCATGGCACGATGCACTTAGGTTAGTGTGAGTGCACCTTATATGTCCAACCCTAAGTTATTCACTTGTTAGCCGTGTAATGTGTTGGAGAATAGTCGATTAAAAAAGTAAAGTATGATGAAAAATGTAGGGCTGTTTTATTCAGGGTTATACTCTGAAGTTAATGTACCATACAAAGCTCACAAACTTGTTATTTTTTTATTTAATTTTTTTTCACTTCCCAAAACAAGTTCATACTTATAGTCATTTTTAAGGTACAAATGTGGCTTCCCATGAAATATTTCCCACCCTCTGAACCAAACTAATATGAAAAGAATACATCGAATCCTACAACCCCAAATCAAGAAAAAAAAAGGAAAGAAAATGTGTTGAAAACGCAAGTCAGTTGAAAAGATTTACCAACAAGCAGCTGTGATGCAGAGTGATTGTTTATTCAGGATCAAAGATAGACAGGGGATCTCCAGGTTTGTCAGCAGAAGACAAAAAACAAAAAATATATTTCTACATAGTAAAATTAGAGGGATTGGCAGGGGTTCTCGTCTGCAGTGCATAATGTCATTAAATAATTAAAAAAAAATTGCGAAATGTTAAAGGTTCAACTTAAGCCTCTGATGGTATCAAACACCGTCATTCATTTATAGCTTATATAACCACATCGACAAAGAAATGCTTAGGGAAACCTCTCAAGCACAGCTACAAGCCTTAGACATGTATAAACCGTGTTATTACATTGAAAAATGTGACTTAAAACTGTGACACCATTTCCAATGTGCCCCGAAGCCAGGCTTTGGGACGGTGTGGGGTTGTATTGGTGTCCTAGGCAAACGTTATTTCCACCTCTGCGACGGGAGCGTTGGTGCACGGAAGTACAGAGGTTTTCAAGCAACACGTAAATTAAGTACATACACATTTTTTTTTTTTCTTTTTTAAATCGCAGGCTTAGAATACAGACATGAAATGAATGCGTATTACGAAAGCTGATGAGACAAAACATGAACTATAAAGTTTTGATTTGAATAAAGTAAATGTAAGAATTCATTACATGTTTCTGTTTTTCCAATTTGCATACCATCTCGATTTGTTTTTCAAGTTGAAGTTAAAGTTTTTGGAAGGTTTGCAGCTAAATATGACAACTCTTTATCTGAGAAAGAAAGAGAAAGTCCCAAACAGACCGATATATGCACGTGTGTGTTTTTGTGTACTCTTAATTCCTCCACATGCTCCTTTTGTGATGCGCTGTTGTGTTAAGCTGGCACTCAGACACCATCCAGTCTTAATTATCGCGGTGCTGTCAGCAGGGAGTCTTCTCTCACACCAACTTTCTTTCATCCATTGTTGTTCTTCTACACCCTAGCAAATCCAGACTCTGAGAATCACTTATATAAAAAAGAATGTGTTAAAAATATTTTCACTCTGCAGCTTGCATGTAATGTCACATCAGGGTTTTCGAGACACTGCAAGCCTGTATATCCACTTTATGAAAAGTAAAGTTTGTCAGCTCTGTTCCTTGCTGTCGTTTTATGGTATAAAATGCTTTAGAAAGATCATTTGACCACTTTCTTAGAGATTATTGTGCTTGTTAAGTGTATTAGGAGCAGTGAGATATAAACACCGCCACCGCTTGCCTCTTCCACGGCAGGTTTGGTTCTACAACCAGGCGTGGCATGCCATGGTGTCCTTCCTCAGCGTGGCCAACAACGGCATCCTGAGAGGAAATCTGCCAGTGGGAAAGGATCCACGGAAGTATGGCATCTCCGTCTCTAGTCACCCCCTCAACCTGACCAAGGAACAGCTCTCCTATGTGGCCATGTGAGTGAAAAGAAATCCAAATTAGCTGATTTTAGTATTTTGGATCAAAGATATTACCAGAATATTGATGTCTGTCTGTGCATCTGTCCAGATCTGAAATGCCGCCGAATGTTTTCAACAGGACGTCTCATTTTTCATGTTATTTCAGCGGTGAAATCAGAGTTTAGTGACGCATTTAACATAAAAAAAAAAAAAAATGTGTCAAGAGTGTGTCAATATGTTCGTTTCTGCTGCAAAGTTGGACATTTTGATGTCCTTTTTATTTGTATCCAAGGTAATCCTGGATGGCAGAGATCTTTTTACAGTTTTAGTCATCAATCCTGAGGATCAGAGGGAGAAACATGTCTCAAAACCACAATCCCTGTGTTTAAATCCATCAAACCAAGTCAAAAATCTGGGCGTCATTTTTAACTCCGAGCTGAGGTTTATTCTTCACATTAAACGGGTTGTAAAAACAGGATTTTAATCATCTTAAAAATATAGCTGGAGTCCGCCCCCTTCTCTCTCTGGCCATCACGGAGATCCTAATGCATGAATTTATACCTACCTGCATGGACTATTGTAACGCCCTGCTTTCTGGTATTCCCAGAAAAAGTATATCACACCTTCAGTTACCTCAGAATTCTGTTGCTCGTGTGCTGACGGAGCCCAAATTACACCAGTTTTGAGATCACTGCATTGGCTTTCCCTGTGTTTTAGGATCAATTTGAAGGTCCTTTTGGTTGTTTTTAAATATGTATTGATGGTCTTGGACCCTCTTATCTCTCTGAGTTACTTTTACCACACCAAACCTTGCAGACCCTGAGGTCCTCTGGTACTGGCCTTTCATTTATTCCAAAAGTTAATTAAAAAACCCACGGTGAGGTGGCTTTTCATTTTTATGCCCCACAACTTTGAAAAAGGCTGTCGGAGGACCCGTAGGCTGCAGAGAGCATTGAGATTTAAAAACAAAAAAAGATCAATACTCATCTTTTTAATTAATTTAATTTTAATCTTTTAATCTTTTTTCATTAGATTTAAACTTTGTTAAATTACTTATTATTGTATATTATATCATGGTACCGTTTGGAAGGCGATGCTGGACTTTTCCTCCCCACTTGGGGTGGGCTTGGCCTCCTGTTGATAGGCGAGGTGGCTGGGGTGGCCACATGTTGTTTTAATCAGCGCTGTGCCAGGGGGCAGTTTATTGTTGGGCTGGAATCAAATTTGTGTGTGTTATATGTGCATGTATGTGGGCGGGGCTTTTTGGTGTGTGTGTGAGCGGAGGAGTCATATATTTTTATGTATGAAAAGTGCTTTAAGAAAAAGGATTTATAATAATTACTAGATTATTTTTTTTGAGCCAGCCCCCAGTGGTCAGTAGATGAACTGCATTTTTTCTTGTTGCCGCAAAGGCTTCAACCTGGTAGATAGAATGTTGGTGCTTGTTGGTCTGATACGGTAATTTGTCTGAATACGTCCACAGTCTGACTAGTCCCTTTATAAAGAGGTAAACTGTTTTTTTATTTCTAAACAGCAACCGCAAAGGCAGATGTTGACGTTTCCATCTGTGTTTTGTAACATCTAGGAGCAGCTGGCTGATTTATCATAGTGATCTTACAAGGTTTGGGATGTGTGAAAAAATGTTTTAAATGTATTAAAGCTTTAAAAGTAAGTAGAAAAATCCTAGTAATCTACCTTTGTTTGATAGAGAGCCTGCATAGAAATGACAACACTGACGTTATATGATCGCCTTCGGTTGAAACCGTTGTGGCTCGTCTGCTTGAGTTTCCGTTTGGTCGAGGAAAGGTTTTGGTTAACGATCTTTAAACTACCTGGTGATGGGAATGTGCATGCTTTTGTCTGTCTGTTTCTTTTTCCTTAAAAAAAAAAAATCAGCAACAAAACACAACATTTCAGACAACAATGCAAAAATAAAAATGTGGTATTTCTCCAAGATGACCATGTTGTTGCGTCCTCTTGTTTTATAGTTTTGTGCAGTGTTTTCTGTTTTTTTTTTTTTTTTTTTCTTTTCGGAGGACCAGAAGAGATAAGGCAGAGAAATAAATTTACTAGCTAGAAATCACAAAGAAAAGAATACGTGTTAACCACTTAGTTAATACAAAGCATAAGGCAGATGGATAGAAGATGGATTTATTTGAATATGCACAGATTTGCAAGCCTGTGGGGGCTACTTTTTTTTTTTTTTTTACTTTGATAACTTTTTTGTGAGCAGTTTTCTGCGAGAGCCAGATATTTATGACATGGTAAATCATATCTACAATTTAGAGCAAATACCATACAGATACTTTTGTGTGCAGTTTTTTTTTTTTTTTTTTGCTTATTGCTTTGGATTTTAAGGTCTGTTCTCATTCTCATCAGTTATTGATTTTCTTTGCATTTTGTGGGACACCAGTGGTCATTGATCACTAGGGCTAATGGATAAGGCTGGATTAAATCCATCTGCAGCATATTATCTTACAGCATCATGATCAGAACTCCTGACAGCACAGAGGCCACTCAGTGTCCATTAAAAGTGGTTTTATTACTTGCACGACCACTGCTCCCCGTCTGGTATTTATGTAGTTATTGTGTGCTGAAGACAGCCTTGAGTTAGAGAAGGAGACTGCACCATGGCTCAGGATAATTACGACATCTTGTCTGCCGTAGATTAAGGAGAAGCCTCATTTCTTCACCACTTCTCAGTGCAGAGTGTGACACAATTGAAGAGCCATGATTTCAAGATTAGATTGGACTTTGCTTCATACTGAGAAAGTGTGTAAGTTTCAGGCATGAAATGAGGGAGAAAAGGCTTAGGTAATGAAGTGACTAAGTAGAGTCTTAACGCTTCGTGTACAACTGTGTGCTGGGCAGTGAGATGTTTGAAAGATTGTATTATCAGTTTCCAACTCTAACTAAGGCAGCAAACAGGAATGTCTCTGGAAAGTATGCAAAGCTGGAACAAAACTAAGCTACCAGGAGCTATATGGGACTGATTGTGGACCATTTGTCATTGAGGTGCTTTTGTTCATTCATCTTCACCTGTTTGCCGGTTTTGCAATATAAAATGTAATTAATATACGGATAATATATAATAATATATAGAATATATTATTACAAGTGGCAAATGCTTACTCTGAACACATTCCAGGACAGCTCAAAATCCAAACACTAAGGACGCACTGGAATGTAATCTGGGTGACTTGGGTGTCCACATTTTTGCATGTTAATGCATGGTCTGAACAGGGGCCACTTGTGACGCATGTTAATGCATGGTCTGAACAGGGGCCACTTGTGAAGCATGTTAATGCATGGTCTGAACAGGGGCCACTTGTGACGCATGTTAATGCCTGGTCTGAACAGGGGCCACTTGTGACGCATGTTAATGCATGGTCTGAACAGGGGCCACTTGTGAAGCATGTTAATGCATGGTCTGAACAGGGGCCACTTGTGATGCATGTTAATGCATGGTCTGAACAGGGGCCACTTGTGACGCATGTTAATGTATGGTCTGAACAGGAGCCTTGTCAACTGGGAGCCAAAGTAAAGTCAACAGTGTATCCATACCCCGTCAATTTTATTGACATTTTACCCCTCATAACTTAATGATTTTTGTTACTGCCACATTGAATCAGACACGACTTTGCTCTGCATGTACATCACAACCAGTTTCAATATAAGTAAAGTCACAAAATTATTAAGCAGTTGACATTTATCAAAATTACTTTAAAATTGTTTACTCTCTGTGCTTCATTTGTACACAGGAATATGTTTCTTTTATCTCCTTCCATAATAACTTTTCTAGCATTGCAAAACATTGACCATTTCCAAAAACCTTTTCTTCTTACTACCATTAAATTTGTTACATAACTATTTACATGTAATTATTAATGAATGAATAAATATTCTTTCTGATGATAATAACACAAAATATTGCACTAAAACAGGATATACAGTTTATTAAGATGCCAAATGAATTATAATTTACTCAAAAGGCATGAAAACAGTTCTCTACATTATTTGCGGAATTATTCACGACACAATTAGTGATCCAAATGTTTTGTGGGAAGCTCAGATTCAATACTTATCGCATACTCTCAGCCCCTTATGCTGTTATTTTTTAAGCTGCGCCCTGAAGCCCTAACCAATAAAAAATGCCTAAAGGAAAGCAATACTTTCTGTGTAGCTTTACTCCCACTGCTCATCGTTCTTGTTCTTTCATTATTAGTTAATTAGCAGATTGTGTGTCCTCCTTTCACTGCAATTAACCACCTTCGAGCATTCAGAGCTAGATCATTCATAGTTTTGTCCCTTACATTTTCTTCCCACCTAAATGGAGCACAAAGCCCTTAAAAGCTGCAGGAATGTTGGTTGGCACCCACTTGCTGTAAATTATTTCATATTTATGTGTTCTGATTGCGCCTGGTTGGTGATGATAAGTGCAGCAACATAGCCACAGAGAGCGTCTAATTTAATATGCAAATTTATGAAGCCGGACCAAGGTTAGGAATTCAGGGGTTAAAGGAACAGAAACCAATTTTATCTGGCGCTAATTGAGCAGACGGACTGAGGGGCATTTGCAGGAGTATTGCATGGCATAAATGAGGATGTACGACACTGAAATGAAGGTCAACATCCTGCAGAAGAAATTAGCTTTTTTTTTTTTTTGTAATCGATACTGTAACATGTAGAATGGTTAATATTTTAAAATGTGCTCTTCTGGCTGCTCTACATACATTCTGTAGCAGCTTCTTTTGGCTTTTTCTATTTCATGGGTCACGACAGCAGATCATCACTGATTTTCGCATATTGCTGTCACTGAGGTTTTTATATCAGATACCCTTCTTGACGCAACTCTTCCTATTTTTCTGGGCTTCGGACCATCACTTCGGATTGTCACTATAAGATCACTGGCTTGAGACCCCTGAATGATTGGGGCAATGTGGGGTTCAGTGTCCTGCCCAAGGACACTTTTGCATGTAACAAAGATGGGGATAAAGAAGTGACCTACCAGCTGGAGATCAACTAATTCTACCCACTTCTCCACAGTAATCCCCACTTTACAGTGACTCTTTATAAGCCCTTATGATTATTTTAACTCTTTGGAATCATATGTATCTTTATAAATGTATTTATTGTGTAGCACCGAGGGTTTGAGAGTAACGTAATTTCGATTCTCTGTATGTACCTTACATGTGGTAGAATTGACAATAAACTTTACTTTGACTTTGACTTTGACTAAATTTGATTTAGAGAAAATATCCAGAAAAGGAAAGAAAAAAAAAAAGGCAATTTTTCAAACAAGTTTCCGAGTTTCTCTTACAGAATAACCTCCATGATCCTATTCAGTCTGAATTCAATTGTGATCACTCTACTGAAACTTCTCTATCTGTGACAGAGGTTTTAGGAGGAACTAGAGCTAGACGTTGGGCCTCGGTTGTCATCTTATTTGAACTGTCACCTGGTGTGACTCTTACCTCACTGGGCGTTTTTATTTAGTATGTCATGTCAAACATCCCCACCATGTCCCCTCTCCATAGGGGTGCCCCAGGGCTCAGTGCTGGGACCCCTTCTCTTTTTAATATACACCACAGCTCCTCATCAGTTCATATTCTGTCTACACTGTCCTGTTTAATCTATTACAACGTCTTTCTGCTGACTTATCATTTAACGCCCACTGCAAGATGTCCTTTCATACTGTAGCTTCAGTGTATTCATGGCCCAACAGATATCACAAGCTTCAAGGTCACAAAAAACACACATGCCTGATGAAATGTAAAATGTAGAAAGGAAAAAAGTTGGATTCAAATACTAATTTAATAAAATTAGACGAATGCCAAATTGAAACAGTTCTGTTAACCTGGACAAATACAAGAACACACCCTGGACACCCTGAATATCTCTCTGAACACCACTGTTGTCCCAACATGCTTCAGACCACCACCATCATCCCCATACGAAACAAGTCTTCAGTGTCCTGCCTCAGCAAATACAGCCTTATCACATTTACACCCATCATCATTAAGGGCTTCGAGAGGCTTGTACAAGACACATAAAATCCCAGCTCCCCCACTCACTGAACTACTGCAGTTTGCATATCATCCCAGCCACTTAATGGATAGTGTCACCTCCACTCTTCATTTGGCTAACACATCTGAATATAAAAGGACACATGTAAGAGAATGCTCTTCATAGACATAGCTCAGCGTTCAGCATCATCATTGTTCCTCTTGATGTAGCAGAGAAGATTGGTGTGCTGTGCCTGAACACCTCTGTGACGGTCTTCAACTTCCTGACTGGGAGATGTCAGTCAGTCAGGATCAGAAGTAATATCTCCAGCACCACCAAACTGAGCAGGGAGGCCCCTTGGGGCAATGTGCTCAGTCTCCTGCTGTTCACACTGCTGATCTACATCTAAGAAACAATGCACAGCTTCATTAACATATTTAAGTTTGCTGATTGTATGATAGTGAAGGGTCTGATCCATGGGAACTAAATGGGGGAGTATAGAGAGGACATACAATGGGTAATGGACTGGTACCGATCTAAGAACCTTTCTCTGAATGTGAACAAGCCAAAAGAGATGGTTGGTGATTCCAGGAGAACACACGTGGCCCACTTTCAGCTGATTATTGATGGATCAATTATAGAGATTGTCACCCCATCAAAACTAATATGACAGGCAGATATTGCAGCCACGTAGACTTTAATTATGGAAAAGGAGAAACCCTTATCTAACAACTCCTAAAGAAATATCAAAACATCCACAACAGAACACTGAAATGGAACAACGTTTTGGTTCTACCACCAATGTTCAAACGCACACCATTTATGGGTATACAAGTCTCTAGTAGAAGATGCTTTTGCTCTCTGGATTGTTGACACGACTGGGGGAAGGCCCCTAGCCATCAAGTTGGACCTTTCAACAGGTAAGCATGCCACACTTGCCACAGTTCTGGACATGGATGAAATAAAATATCTGCCCTCCTGCCTGAGAGAGGAGATCTGAGCGCAGAGGAAGCTGCCATGGCCTCCCCGCCAGCAAACTGATTATTTCAGCATACCATGACTTCGCTGGCCACTGTGGTGCCACCAAAATCAGGGGTAGGGGCTTTGACGCACCTTATCCGGAACTGGCAGCAACATCTCTACAAAGGGGAAAACCAAACAAACGAACACTGGGCTACAGCTGAGCATTCAATCCTCCCATCCTATCTATTGAAGAAGAGAACAGAGGGCAGTGAGTGTTGGTCGAAGTGGCAAAGGGCTACCACTGTTGGGTGGAGCCTCCATTCTCCCACAAGAGGGCCCACTCTGGACAGCAGGTCCACCCCCAGGTTCAGATGGCCTGAGATGTGGATGGCTCTGACTGACAGCAGATGAGCACTGCACCAAATCTACAGAGAGTGGGACAGTTTTAAGAGTGGGAGAAGCTGGGTTCCTCCATGTCTGTTTATGCAGGAAACCGCTGTTGTGTTGTCTGTTCTGAGCAGAACATGCTGGCCCACCAGGACATGACAAAAATGTTTCAAAGCCAGAGAAGTGGCTAACAACTCCAGTTAGTTGATACAATGCTCTGACTACAATGCTGCTGTCCACACCCCTCTCACAGCCATGCCCTCACATACATCCTGGGACCTGTTCTGTTTAACATCTACATGCTCCCACTGCCACAGATTATAAAGAACAACAAAATAAACTACCAGAGATAAGCAGATGAAACGCAGATATCTATTACAATTTCACCAGGAGACCAAGTTCCTGTACAGGCTCTTGGTAAATACATTGACGAGATTAATGAGCCAAAGAGAAACAATCACAGGTCGCCACAGAGCTTCAATCTAGACACCTAAAAACCAACAACCAGGCCAGAAATCTGGGTGTAGTGATGGACTCAGACCTATCACCTCAAAAATATATCAAGGTTAAACGATCTGATGTCTCAGCAGGACCTGAAAAAACTAGTCCATAAATTTATCTTTAGTAGGCTTGATTATTGTAACATCATCTTTACCGATCTACCTAAAAAATCAGTTGGACAACTCTGCTGCTCCAGTCCTCACTAAGACCAAAAGGGTGGACCACATCAGTCCAGCTCTGAGGTCTTTACACTGGCCGCCTGTCCTTCAGAGTATAAACGTTAAAGTTCTGATGCTTGCTGGTCTATAAAGTTCTGAATGGTCCAGGACCAAAAAACATCAGTGACCTCCTGACCCAGTATGACCTTTCCAGACCCCTCAGGTCATCTGGATCTGGTTGTTTATCAGTTCCCAGAGTCCGAACCAGACATGGAGAAGCTTCCTTCAGCTTCTCTGCTCCACATGTCTGGATCAAACTCCCAGAAAGACTCAGATCAGCTGAAACACTCAGTTTATTTAAATCCAGGTTGAAGACTCACCTGTTCTCAGCTGCATTTGAATAAAACTCCAAATCCACACTGTTTTACTTTTAATGATTACATTTTAACCACTGATTTTATCTATTGTTCTTTTTTCTTTCTTTCTTTTGTTTACATTTTAAATCATGCTTTTTATTTATGTGATGTTTGGACACGTATACACACTTATCTAATGTTGAATTTAACACACTTTTGAGTGTTAATTTAACACGAGTGATTTTGCTGTGTGGTGGCTGGTAAGGACAGCTGAAAAGATCACTGGAGTCACTCTTCCCTCCATCACTGACATCTAGACCTCATGCTGCATCTGCAGAGCCACCAGCATTGTTGACGACTCCCACACACTCTTCTCTATCCTGCCATCTGGCAGAAGGTTCAGAAGCACATGGGCCTTCACTGCCAGGATGGGGAAAAGCTTCTTCCTCTAGGCCTTCAGACTCCATAACGGGCTAAACATAACCACACTGGTTTTTCTTTGAAACTTTCTTTCTCACACACACACACACACACACACACACACACGCACACACACACACACACACACACACACACACACACACACACACACACACACACACACACACACACACTCTGGAATCTGCTTCCCCACAACATCTTACAACTGAACTGCCACTCTCCCGCAAACAAACAATCACGTATTATTTATCATTTATAACCATCCTTTTAAGGCGCGGTTCTACATTTTTGCACCATTATGCATTCTTACTACATTTACTGCTGCTAGAATACAGTTCCTGTCAAAATACCTTGTTCACACACTCCAGTTTTGTTACTCCCGTGACTGTCGGCTGCACCGCATGTTGCCCTGTCCCGCACTGTTGCGTTGCACTGCTGTAATGTTTTGCACTGTTTGCTGTCTTGTCCCTAAAGTACTGCACATTTTTCTCCCCTTCGTTTGTGCTCTCCATTTGGTCTTTTCTGCTCTGTGTAGTTTGGTTTTTTTTCTTTTTTTCTCGTCTTTTCTCACCATTGAGACCCAGGACTGTTGTTTTTGTTTTGCTGTGAGTATGGTTAAAATTACAATAAACACCCACTCGACCCACTTGACTTGACTGAAGATGCATCACTCATTCTCTTCGGATTTACGGGGTAATGTAATTAGATCAGAGCCTAGATTGGAAAAGAATAATCCAGTCTTAGCATAGTTTCTTTAATTACACTTCATGTCGTGCAGCATTTGCTGCTCCTTAGAAGTGAACAGCACAAAGCTGTCATACTGATTTCAAAGATGCATACCTAGCAGAGGAACCACCGCTATGAAGAGAGTTGGACTAGACCAGGATACTTGGATAGTTAGATATCCGTTCATTGGGAGGATTTTGTTTCTATTCTGTTTTTTTTTTTTTGTTTTTTTTACAATACAATAAAGCAAATAAACTCCTTCCCCATCATACTTTAACATTTTTTTTTTTACTGGCATAAAAGTTGCTTTTCATCTGGAGCAGATGACGTTCGCTGTGACGTTCTTCAGAACGTACCTTAATCCAGTAGCTCTCCACGTCCACAGCGCAGAAGCTATTTTCTATGAAGGAATGATTCAAATTCCTCTGAATCTCTCCACAGGACTGACCAACAGTTGCTTTGAATGGGGGGGTGACAAAGCTTGTGTCTTACATTCATAAACTGCCGTTAATTCTCAATGGTTCAAAAACTTTCAAGCACCACTCGCCACCCAATGACTAATTGGATTTAGAGCACCAGAAGGTGTTCCAAACATATCATGGTGTCAGAAGGCTAATGAACCATTATCGCTTCCTTTAGTTAATGTATGACATGCTTGAATGATTTCATCAGTTGTAATAAAATTAGTTTAAATGCAACCTAACACTGCAGAGTGTTGAATGTAATGTTTTTATTGCATCCAGGATATGAGCCAAATGCTACTTCAACATTAAGAGTCATCTGGTTCATTACCTCCTGACAAGAGAACAACAGACCTGTTTATTTCTCACAGGCTCTTCACTTTTTAGTCTGTCAGCTGTTTCTTTTACGATGACAACACCTTGCGTACACTTTGCTCACAGCACAATGTAGAGTCAGTCCATTTTTGCAGAGGAAGCAAATGCGAGTGATGCGGTGCAGAGCCATGCCCAGGACCCAGTGAAATTGAAAGTCAAGTGAGACTACATGCTCTGAGAAATGTGTTGAATATCAAACAAAAGCTTTAATTCGTTTCACTCGAAGCCAAAGACCATCATTTACATTTCAGTTAGATTTCACAAACTTCATAATCGACATCATACTTTTCTTTATATCATATTTCAGGTAATGTAAGTGAAACCAGGTATCTTAAAATTAGACCATTGTTACTTTTTGTGGCCCTAATGTTATTATTTGAATCTATTTTTGAATCTAAAACACAGAAATAAATGGTATCCCATCAAATAGTTTAGAAAACAGCATGTCCTGGACCACATTATTAATTCTCCAGTCATCTTTCTGTTTGCCCCCTCCTCCCCCCTCTTCAATCACAGGGCCACAACCTCCACTGACGTGGTGGTGTCCATCTGCGTTATATTTGCCATGTCCTTCATCCCTGCCAGCTTTGTCCTCTTCCTCATCCAAGAACGGGTGAGCAAAGCCAAGCACCTGCAATTTGTCAGCGGAGTAAACCCTGCTGTCTACTGGTTGGCTAATTTTGCCTGGGACATGGTAAGTGCCGGCTTCATCAGGATGTTGTTATGTCTAACAAATGTTGACTTCTTCTTTAGGTCCAGTTTAAGGTTCTCTTTAGCTAAATACAGTAAAACACATTCTATAATGCGACCCAACCAAGTACACTTACAGTGGCCTCGTGTTATTCTATTTTTATAATCTACTGTGTTCTTAAGATTTAATTTCCATCTAAGGTGTGAAAAATCTCCATGTTCTGTAGTTGTTAATACAGCTTACAGCTTCGGGGAACGGTATCACCAGAGTAACAGTTATGAGCTGAGGCGTAATTATCGGCAGCAGCTGCCCTGCTGGTTTTGCTCAAAAGGCTCACCAGCAGTTTCCCTCAGGCATAATGAAAGTAAACATTTCATCAGGCACCTTTGGTAAAGAAATGACATGAGGACACTCATCATTATGGAGGACAAATGCACCTTAGGAGCCAGTCTGATACCAGTCTGATGCATGCTGTAATAAAACAAGAGATATTGCTCTGAATTAGGCATAATAAATTGCAGTTTAAGGATCCTCTGGAAAAATATAATTAAAGGTGTATTGTTGTAATGATGTAGATGGGTCTGGGGTAATTTTTCTGGGATCTACAGTGCTGCTGTGTCTCCATGACTGGCCCCACAACAAGAATGAGTTAGATGCTTTGATAGGGCCCCAAAAAACTGCTGGGTTGGTGCTGGTATTTACTTTGTCCTCAAGGGCATGATGTAGGCCGGAGATGATACCGTTAGGCCAACTTAATGTCACCCTCAATGTTGAGTTGTCTTTCCTCATTCGTTACCATGATTGGCATTATTCAATCAGCAAAAAGAAATGCATAAGGCATCTCTGGCAAAGAGCAAAGGTAATGCACTACCACCATCACCAGTTTGTAGTTTGCAAAGTCAGTGGATGCTGCCAGGTCCGCCACTGAAATGAAGCGACAGCAGCTTGATCAGACAGATGAGGAGGTTGGCCCTGATATAATTTCACTATCCTAGGTTTTACCACAGGCTCACTCTAAAGGAGTGTCTCTAAATGGAAAATATACTTATACTAAAAATTTCTCTCTGAGCTCCTCAGACAAGTTTGTCTTTAGATTTTTTTTTTTGGTCTATGTTCAGTTCAGCTCAGAAAGATACACGCTGGCAGGTTTTCTCCCTTTTAAATGGGCTATATGGCTGATTAAAACAAAAAACAATGAAGACATCCTTGATGCTAATGTAGGATTAAGAAATACTCTGAAACACAATTATAAAGAATGCTGAATTTGGGAAACATTTTTAGGGCTACCAACAAACCTGGCCAGGATGTTTGACTATCTCTGTAAAACAAAGCTTTCTTTTCATACTTTAATTTGTTCATTTTTTTTTTATTTAATGCTAAAGGACTGCACATGAGACCATTTTTAATTTTTTCACTTTTTTACTTTGGCTGATTTTTGCAGTGGGACGGGAGATTGCACGCACTAGACTAGCTTCCTAAACGTAATCATATATTTGTGAAAATGAAATTGAAACTGACATTTTAAGATCAAAAAGTCCTTTGTGATGCTTTAAAGATAATTTTCTTTTTCTATTTTCTTCTTCAAAATGGGATTCAAAAATGATGAATGAATAATCTTTGAGCTACAAGTTCACGATGTAATAGTCATTCACTTTGGTGTGTAACTGAGTGACTATTCACTTCAAACAGAGAAGACTATGATGAGTCTGTTATTCATTGCAGTAATTGGAAACTTAAAGCTGGATACATATGACTCTAAATTAATAAAACATTCACAGATTTTGTATGACCCTGGCTTTTAAATTGTTCACAAAAAGAAAAAAAGACGGTTTAAATCTTTATATTATAGTCTTAAATGCTCTGTAGGATGTACAGATATTTAGTTCTAATGGAGACATCTGCATTATTTCTGTTTTTGTCATTCGTTATTGTTTTTTTTACAGTGTAACTACATCATCCCATGCGTGATTGTGATTGTGATATTCCTCTGCTTTCAACAAAAAGCCTATGTTTCGCCTCCTAACCTGCCCGCCTTGATTCTGCTGCTTATTTTCTACGGGTAAGTCAATCAGAAACTCATATCCTTAAAAAAATTGTTCCAAGTTAAGTTTCAAAGCAGGTCTGGATTCTATGGATTATTGTTTTTTTTATGTTGCCAACACAGTTCAACAGTGTCACGTGTAGAGAATGATTTTATTGATATGCAGGTTATAGCACTTAGCCGCTGTGAACTCATACTTGTATAAACTACTCAAAAAAATTCAATTTGAAATTAATGAATGAAAATATTTGCAGATTTTTGTAACTTCTTGTACAACAAAATTCCATATCAGTGGTCAGGAGAAACCCCAATTATCATTCCATAACCACAGTCAGATTGAAATCCTAGAAGTTCATATTATGTTCTTTGCTTTTATTGTAACTATTTTTTTAAATTAAAACTAACTTGTTTCTCAAGGCATCACGGTGGATTAGTGGGTATTACTGTTGCCTCACAGGAGGAACGTTCCTGGTTCAACTCCTGGGCCCGCCAGGAGTCTTTCTGTGTTCCGAGCTACTGTGGGTTCCCTCCAGGTACTCTGGTTGGCTGCAAAAGCAAGTCTAGTCTCCATTAACTCCCATGTCAAAATGTCCAACTTTAGAGCAGAAATTAACATATTTACAGCCTGGTTCAAAAAACGGTTTTGGTCTCAGTCGTTTGATTTCACGGTTTCACGTCGGTTGTATTTGATTTCACCGTCAAATCAACATAATAAATGGTATATCCCTCTGTAAATTTCGAAGAAATTTCAAGTCGTTATAACACTGACTGGAAAAAAACAAATAAACAATGCTTTTGTTTTGTTATACAGCCTGTATCCTCTTTCAAGTTTAAAAAGAAAAATTGCATTATGTATAAGGCGGGCACATAAAGAGCTCATGCTTGTGGTCTGATGCACATCCTTAAAAAAAGTGAAAAAAAAAAATGTTTTACTTCAAAACTCCAAGTTAGCTGAATGTTGATCTATCCGCAGTGTCAGACCATCGTCAGACCATCTTCACAGTGGATCTCGTGCATTACCTTCGGAGTGAAATCACCCATTTATAGCACTTTGAAAAATGCCCCTTTTCTACAAATCCTCTGCTGTACTTATTTAACAGAACCTCTTAATGTATCTTAAAGACGTAAATGTTTTAATAACAGATGATGAAAATGACCTGCGGTGTCATGTTTTTGGGAGGAGAAGCTCTTGTTAAGACCACTTACATACACTTATATTGGTTCTTGGTACAAATTTGATCACCTTTCAATTATAACAATATCTGTAGCTGGTAAGCTGTACGTATTTTTGTAGTATCTGTGATGGATATCTTTTTATGTCCATTTAGAAAGTTACTTGAATCCATTTGGATATTTCAGCCAGACGACCATCACCATCAATCAAATATTTAATAGAAAGTAATTGCCAATAATAGTCCCGCTATAGGGATGACACATGTAAGATCTTGTCAATTACACTGAGATACAATTATTTAGGAGCAAAAAAACCCCATCTTTTTTCAGTTAAAAGGTTTTAGATATCAGGATATAACAAAATAAACCCATCTTGTCCTTATGAGGTCTTAAAAATAGGTGATATACCAAAAAGTTGATATACTTCAGTAAACTTGGTTTGTATAATGACCTTTAATATTAATAAATTGATTTTGTCATAAATAAAATTACTATTTCAATGTCTTAGATCATTGTAGGGGGATTTTGATCTACTCCTACATAATGTTGCTTCACTTTATTGAGGTTTATAAGCATTTGTTTATGCATTGCTTGTATAAAGTCCTGCAGTGTTTGAGATCTGGGCTTTGACTGGACCATTGCAACCCTTTAATTCTGTTTTTTTTTTTTTTTGTTTTGTTTTTTTCCCAGCCATTTTCTTTGAGATTCATGGGTGCACTTGGGATCACTGTCCTGTTTCATGACCCATTTCCATCCAGGCTTACGATGCCAAACACATTTGTTTCTAAAACAATAACAGAGTTCAGTCGTGAGGCTGTCAAACAAGCCCACATCATCAACCCTCCATCGCCATGTTTGACAGTGGTTCTTAGGTGTTTATACGGACACGCTGTGTTTAGTTTTCTCTAAACCCGGCACTGTGAATAATGCCAAGATATTTCTGCCTTGTACTTGTCAACCCTTTGTTCTTTGTGCTCAGTATGAGGCCCACCATGAAGCTGTAATTTACACAACTGATCAAAGTTTGTAACTTCATCAACAGCTGGGTGGTGACTGAAATAACGTTTTTTATGTGCATTTGTGATTTCACAACAAACTCTAGTACCCTTTGAATGAACGCCACTCTGTCTGCGCTGTTATTGTTGTTCAGTTTAATTGGTCTGAGATCAGTAAGAAAACAGCTTACTTTATTTTGAAACCTAAGTCTGCGTACTTGGGCCTAGTTAAAATTACTCACATGTGGGTGCATGATCAATAACGCATCATAATACCAGTATGGCTGGTAAAAGAAAGCCTGTGGATCCGAGACTACCAAAGGAGAAAAAAAATGTCAATATTAAAACAGCAGCAGGTATTTAAATCCTAGCTTTCAACACAGCATAGTTCTTAGCTTCGATCTGCATGCTGTATTTCTCTGATTTTTTTAATGACAGTCAATATGTTACTTAGAATATACAATACCAAGCGTATTCTGTCACATCGTTTAAAAACACATACATATACAAAAAGCCACAATAGACCAAGTGATTTGTGGACTGACCTTTAAAAAGACCTATGGGAAGCCATTACTACAAATATCAAACTCTGTTGTCCAAATCATTTCTAAAGTTCATGCATTACCCAGACCATTGATTAAAAAACATTTTCAGTCGTCGTCCTTTTTTTTTTTTTTTTCAGTAACTAAAATCTTCCCACTTTTATGATAAAGGTGTGATGGACACAGCTGTGTGCCGTATCCACATAGAAGTAAGATTCTCACCAACATAACTCAATAAGTCACGGTAACAAGAATTCAAGTCACTTCAGCTGAGGTAGTCAGTGTGGCTGGTTAGGGTGTCTGCTGGACAATTCCTAAGGGAAGTGGTTTGGTTATGTCCAGGCCATGAGGAAGACCTGTGACATGCATTCCTTCCGGAGGAGATGGAGGATATGGTAGACAAGAGTGAGGTTAGGGCTTAGGTTGCTACTTGAATGACTGAAATCAAGCAACTATACGTTAAACAAAGGAGACTAATGTAGGAAAGAGTAAATTCTTCCCTTTGAAATAAATCAGACTGGAATTGGTGCTTGACTAAATGTACTCGGAAAAACACACAAGCATTCCTTTCACATTATGTGCAAGGCTGAGGCTTTTGGAGAGGGCTTGGCAGTGCCACAGGATATACTCCATGATACCACTTCACCACTGCCTCACTTCATCCACTTCTGACATGGAACTTGATCTGCGGACTACCAGCTGTGGGCAGCGTTTATTTTGAAGAGCTTTTATGGGTTACTTACTTGAAATGCAAATGAGCAGAAGAGGCTGGTGGTGTCATGTGGCAGCACAGCTGACCTGTTAATCTGCATTCATAAACTGAAAGTGGCATGGATTCAGTAACTGCTAACTTAATATTAGCCATGACTATTAACCCTGACATCTAATAACTACACAGGGTTTGTTAATTTCAAGGTTTGGTTGACTCTTGTTTCTTTGTTAATTTGTCTTTTCTTTTTTTTTCTCTCTTTAAGGTGGGCCATCACTCCCATGATGTACCCTGCCTCCTTCATCTTCAGTGTGCCCAGCACAGCTTATGTGGTGCTGACTTGCATCAACCTATTCATTGGTATTAATGGCAGCGTGGCCACGTTTGTCATGGAGCTCTTTGATAATAATGTAAGTGACAGTCCCACCTAACCCAAGGCATAGTTTCTTTAGAAAACACACTTCTACACCAGTCTATTGACTGTGTTTTAAAGTTCAAGGTTCTGCTGGGAAACCTGGGTTCTTGAAATTCATGTGGAGCCTGTGTTGATATACAGAAATTACAGCAGACATTGTAGACCAAGCACATGTTTAGATGCCAAAGGTGTCTATTGTTGGCTTCACCCAGTAGACAATGCACTCACTGTACAGCAACTACTCAAGAATGGCTTGAAGATCATCCTAAGAAGCCCCAAGTATGAAACTCCTCACGATCCCAGTATGACTGGGCATCTGCAGAATGTGGTGCAGGATTCGCTGCAACACAAGTTTCAGGGCTTTTTTTTTTTAGATAATCTGTCTTCTGACTGGTCCATCATCAACACAGATTTCCCAAAACTTGTAGTTCCTCTTAAGTCCACCAGAGGCTGGCTCCAAAAGCAGGTTCATCTCCAGGGAAAGACCATAGTAGCAACCCGCTCGTCCAGCTGAGCCACCTTCCACTTTTGCTTGCACTTCTCCAGTTTGACGAATTGGATTTCTAATCAGTGGTTGGCTACCTTCACCCAGACCTCGGCCAGGACTGAGCTCTGATCAAGCTTCGACGGGATACCAGCTAAGGGTACTGACGGAGAACCTTGTGGAGGGGTTCAGGGTTGGCTGCTCCAAGCTCAGCTGCGGAAATCCTCTATTTGGATCTTTTGATGACGAAGTGGCATCTCAAATTAGGAGGTTTGGAAAATTTCGATCAGAATTAAGGTAAACTAACTTCAGTTACCATCCATAGACTGTAAAAACAATGACCGCAGCATTAAGTCACGTGATTAAGTCCTGACATGGTACAAAAAAAATTCCCACCTGTCATAGCTGTCATGGATGTAAAATCAAATTATTGAGACTGAAACGTTTTTTTTTTTTTAACCAGGCTGTAAATATGTTTACATAGAGATTGCATTGCTTTTGCAGCCAGCCTCCAGAGGTCAGTTGATGAACTGCAATGATGTTGTTGTTCATTTTGGTAATTAAATGAGTTTTTAAAAGCACTCTTCAGAAAGCCTGTGAGTGATGTCACAGATTATTTGTTTTAGAAAGTCTTTTTTTAGCAGTGCACTGTGGATGCATTATTAACAAAGTGGTCTTCATATTGTGGTTTATAAGTGTTTGATGGAGTACATGTACAATTTTAAAATAACTGAAAATGCATCTCTTGCCAAACAGCAAGCCCAGACTTTCAGGGCTCCCAAAGCTGCATAAAAATTGTATTCATGGAGAACTTACAGCAGTAGATGGCTAATTTACTTGAGTCATAGATAAACGCTCTGTTTTCGAAGCAAAGTGTTCCTCGCTCGTGTGGGTGGTTTGTGCACCCACCTGGTATAACTATTAATACAGTTCCTTCATCCTCCCAAGGATTTTTCAAAGAAGTTACTCTCCTCCAATCTCTTTAATGTTTAATCGTTTGCTGAGAGTTTGGGTCTTTGGAGAACCTTCATCATTCATCTTTAAGCAAGTGTTCATTTTAACTGCAAGCTGCTTTAGTCTCAGAGGAATCAAAAGACAAAGACACCAAAAATGAACTAAATAAGAAATGGAGAGCTTGGTTTGGCGATGAGAACGAGTGAGGGAGCTTCTGCCTGTCAGTCATTTTACTTTTGATTACAGTTTAAATCAAATTTCATGAAAAAAAAAAAAAAAACATGCATATTCCAGCTCTGCAATTTGTGCGTCACGAATGAAAAGCAGGACCTGGTGATAATGAGGAAAAATTATACACTTGGGAATTTTTTTCTGCTTAATTTGTTTTCTGATCTAAATATGTCTAATTTGATTTGTAAGCTTAATTGTTCCTCGCACGATTCAACTCCCACACATTTTTTTTTTCCCACTTTGAATTTTTAGTCTTCTTCTGATCGCTTGCACAACACGCCACCCTGACAAGCTGCTCATACATCTGACGCTTCATCAGGATGTCTCCCACAGCCGTGTACCCACACTTCAGAGGCAGCGTAATGTTTTCTGAAGGATTGCGCCTCTGCACAGTTAGCCCCCTCCGACACGGCTGCCGCTGACGTGATGGTTCCTCTGGCGCTGCTCTGTGATGGTATAGGACGTTTCCTGTCTCCCACCAGGGCAGCATCTTCTACATCGTGATTTCATTATCACCGGTGTTCATTATTGGTTCGTGTTTTTCAGATGACGCATCTGTTTCGATGCCGTTCTGTTGTCTGCATTCTCTTCATTTATTAATAAGGTGTCAGCGAAGCATATTACTCATAAAGAGTGCCATTCGTGATAATTTAATGGGTAGCTTGTTGCCCACAGGCAGTGTAAAGGGATGAATTTACAGCGCGCTTCCCTTGTTTCCAGCAATAGAGGGAGGAATAGTGTTTCTTTGAGACTTGAAAGTGTACGAGGTCCATAATAATACTGCTAATCTGATTTGATTTGCTTGCTGATAAAAGAGCCTGATGGGTCAACGTCAGTGCTGATGTTACAACTCTACTTCAGTGCGGGCTCTTCACGGAATAACTGATGCAGATATGAGTGAACCAAAGTGCTCCAGTTCACCAGAGAGGGTAGATCCTACGCATGACAGCTACATTCACTCCTGTCCTTTTGCAGCTTCAGTGGCTTCAAAGCTTTGTCTCATCACTTTTACGCTCCTCAGTGGTAGCATTAGTTAAGCAATGTCACTAAGAAATGAAGCTGCAGGCTTCAGTATGTTTTCGTTTTTCAAGCACAGTGTGAGTATAGATTGCTCTAGATCCTTTACATGACAGTTTTTCCATGACAGGAAATGGGGGGGGGGGGGGGGGGGGGGGGGGAAGAGGCCAGAGAGAAGAAGCAGAGCAGCAAATTTAAAGTCTCTGTGTCCTAGATTTTTTTTTTTTTTTTTAAAAACCAGTGGGAGATCTTCTTCCCCTCAGGACTGTCCAACTCTCTGTGGACAGCATGAGTCCCAGTCTGACTTATACTGTATGCTTTGAGCAGTGTCTGAGTCAATACTTCCACCATGTGCCACTCAGAGATAACCACAGCCTCAGACAGATTTTTCTTTTCCTCTGATGAAGGAAAAGGTGTGGCAGTGTGGCTCGGCATTACTTACCTCATGTAATGAGTTACCTGGCATGTTGGGTCAAATGTGGTACCATTTACTGACAGGATATGTTTTCACAAAAGTCACTACTAGTCAATGCCAAAAAAAAAACCCCATTAAACCTGAATCTTCTGTCTGCCAGTGGGTCCTGCTATTCCTCAGGAGCAGCTAAAAACAATATGGACAACAACTCGTATAGTGAAATAAAATGGATAAGCCATATAATTTGTGTGTGTTGTTGTGACCTCCGTGTTATGAATGGAGTCATGCTGTGGGAATGAGCACAAGCACCGATGTAGGTCAGGTAAGCACTAGAAAATGATTTATAGTTGCATAAGTCAAACATAAGGTACGAGGGTCTGGGGCTTGTCCATCTTCTCACACTAAGAGCCCCTTAGACCGCCTCTGTGAACAAATACTTGGTAGAAGATGTTTTTATTTTATTTTTTTATGTCTTGATCTCAAATTCGGCCTTTATTTTCATCCCTCTACCAGAAATATTAGCTTCTCTCAGCCAAGGCCACACTTTAATTATTTTGCTTTCTTATCTCTGAGTGGTTAATATCAAGATATGAATATGAAGTACTAATATAAAACATTATTTATATAAATGTATTCATCTTTTCTTCCTTAGTTAAGCCTGGTAAACAATAAGAAATAATAGACGGTTGGCCTGGCCAGCTTTCCTCATTGTTTTCCTCTTTCATACTGAAAACACGCCTGTTTTTTATGGCTTTAGTACCAATGGACGC
Organism: Xenentodon cancila; assembly: GCA_014839995.1. Taxonomy (NCBI): domain Eukaryota; kingdom Metazoa; phylum Chordata; class Actinopteri; order Beloniformes; family Belonidae; genus Xenentodon; species Xenentodon cancila. Next base: position 20,669,904 of record CM026212.1, read on the forward strand.
AGAAGAAACTGCAAAAATATAAGACAGAAGATACAGGGTTGTATGGTATTCAAAGCAGTGTTGACTATTTCAAAATCATTACAAGAGAGGTAAGGCTTTGATTTGGCCAACAGTCTTAACTCACCTGTTGATCAAATGTACATGTGCTGTCAAGAATTATTACACCAAAAGGTTTTACCAAATTCTTGAGTAAATGATCCCAAGGGGTAAAGAGATGCAGCACAACCAAACATAACTATTTCTGTTTTACTTTTATTAGGATGTAGAAAGTTCTTAAGCTACTAAGACATTTTAACAATGCCGGCAGTAAATTATTAAAATGTCTTGGCAGATAAATTTGGATCTTGTGCTCAACGTAACAAAAGAATAGGTTGTATTTCCAAAACATTGAGAGCATGTACAAAAAAAAAAAAAAAAAAAAAAAAATAGTGAAGGGCCCACAATGGACCCCTTGGGGTACCCCATAAGAAAGAGAGGCCACAGAAGAAGAAAGCTCATAAATCTGTACAGAAACATTCCTGTTAGTTAAATATGACTTGATCCGACCTTTAATGCCCACTCACTGTTCAAAACAGGATAAAAGAATGAAAAGCCGACTGTATCACAAGCAGCAATTAACTCTCAAAGTACTAAAACAGCAACGTTTCCTGAATAAGCAGATAAAAGAAGATAATTAAAAACCTCTAATACGGGCAGAAAACTGAGTCATTGCACGAAGCCAACCCTTACCCTGCTGTGACTGAACATGCCAGTTTACAGCTGGCTTTTTTTTATTTTTTCTAACTCACTTCTCCATAATTTTTTCATTTAGCACCAACTCTGGTTGTATTGTGTCTTCCTTTGTAACTTTTCCAGATTTTCCCGACTGAGAGATTTTCCATTTGGAACTCAAATTCAAAAGAATTATTAATATTATTCCGCTGTGCGGCTTAAGAAATACTTGATTGTAATTTTTTGTCGTTTTTGAATATCTGTTTTGATCAAACTGACGGCAGTAAAGCTATAATTTCCATAAAAACAAGTAATGCGTAAAACATGAGTCCAAGTCCAGAAAGGTTCAAGAGAAGACTTTGAGGATATAAGTGGGGACCAAAACAAAGAGTAAGAAGGAGGAATTTGAACCATTTTAACCCTCATGGGGGATGTGAGTTCAGTGGTAAATAAAAAGCCCCATTTGGGGCATTAATTTACTTATTTAAACTTTTTTAATTTACTTAGAATATTAAAGCTTCATTGTTGCAGTTTCTTTCTTTTCCTTTATCTTTTTTTTTTCTCAATGACAGACTCTTAAGGCTTCATGGCCTCATCTTAACTCCCTATTGAAAACTCAGTCACGGAAACTAATTTCACTGCGCCGTAACACACATCCATGAATAAATTCTAGGAGAATTATGGCCATCATCTGGAAATCTTTTGCACAGCTTCAACAAACTGCACCTTCACCCCCGCTCCACATAATCTTTACACAGATTCGTCCAGAAGCAGAAATGATGAATTTCTAGTGTGTCTCCATGTACGCAAGAGCTTTGAAGACGATGCTGTGATGAAGCGGCATGCATAATGCATGACTTTGATTTTCAACGTGATGCCACACCAAAAGTAGTAATATGCTATCCAACCCTTTTTTTTTCTGCTATTTCCTCTCACCTTTGTTGTCCTCATATACTTATTAAACTTTTTTTTTTCCCCCAATTTGAATTATATTGTGACAAGCTTGTCCATTGTGTGTTCATGTAATTAATTATAAAACAAACCAGATTTTAGTTGGACAGGACAGTGATAGCCAGGAAGAACTCCGCCTTTATTATTTGTATCTCGAGAAACGCAGACGAAATATGCATTTGCTTTGTGTCTTTGTACATTTGCCTTTTTGTAGCTGCACTATATTATCAGAAGAAAACAAAGAGGCAGATACAGATTGCTTCTCGTGAGGGTCTCTGAGTGCTCCTGGTGCTCTCGCTTCCCTCACTTACGATTTAAAGCATGAGCATGTGTTTGCTTGAGTATCAGCTCATCTATTTGTGTTTGTGCGCACATTACAGAATGCAGGCCTCCTCACAGATCACACAGTATGTTCCCAACATTTGCTGGATTCCAGCATCAAGACGGCGGCTGAACTTTGATGTATTGTTCTCTCAGAGCGCGCCATTTGGAGCCGTGCAACACAACCACACTCGGCGTGCAAATGGAGCGCAGGATGTTTGTTAATTATCTGCGCTGTCTTCTAAACCACTCGTCCCCCTGGCCCTGCTGATTTCGAGATGGATATTCAACATAGTGGGCTCGTGCTGGATAATTCCCTGTCAGGGCTTGAATAATCAAAACTTTCACGCGTCTTCTAATGCGCTTGCTTTTTGTGAATTTTCCCCAACAGAACGTCTCCCGCATCAACGACATTGTGAAGCAGGTGCTGCTGGTATTCCCACATTTCTGTCTGGGCAGAGGGCTGATCGACATGGCCAAGAACCAGGCGATGGCAACGCTCTTCAGCAGTTTTGGTAACGAGCATCACACTTGTTATAAAATGGATGGACACAAAGATTTTTTTAGCATCATCTTTGCATCACTTTAAAGCATACATTTGGACTTATTAGACACCAAACACATAACTGAGCCAACTCAAAGTAACAACAGCAGAGAGACAGCTAGAGGTTCTACATTACGTTCAAATGAATGCTCTGATCTTTTTAATCAACGCAGACATCAAAAACTCAGTTTTTTCTACTTCTTCAACCCCCTAACTCTTTGAATGTAAATGTCTGTAGTCTAGGTTGTTCAAGTAAACTCACAGAGTTTATCCCAAAGAACAGGAGGGGGACTAATTATAAAAAAACAAAAGACAAAAAAATCATGCATTACCAGACTCAAGACTGTTTCCTCAACCAGATGATGTGGGAGGTTGGGAAAACCACAAACAACAGGAACATGAGGATTTTAAAGCCAAGCCAAGGCCTCTAAATGTCTGGTTAAAATTTCATATGAATATCCTCTCACTGCAGTTTCCAGGACAAAATTCAGTTCATGTCGAAACTTTTTTTACTTTTCGATCACAAAAAGAAATAGAATTGTTCAAATTATTCATTCATTGCACGGACTGCCCTTGAAAACATAAAACAAATAAAGAAAAAGTTGACAATTGCATAATTAGAGGTTTGGACTACTTCAGTCCTGGGTTGTTTGTCATGCTGTCAGCAGTTTAACTTTAATGCTGCTTGATTAAATATTGCATATAACTTAAGGGATCATACCGTGTCCAATGCCGCATCGGTGCTGCATCATTTTTGGACTGTTGCAGATAAGAGAGGTGGAGATATCTTCTGTTGTAGCTCCACATCATCTGTCCTACACTGGAGAGCAACCATCTCAAAGTTCCTGCAGCCAAAGGCTGCCTGAGATCATTTTCTGAAAGTTTCAGAAATCATACAACTTTGTCTACAGACTAGCCGTTTAAAATGCAACATGAATTATTCAGCTTGGTGCCAAACCAAAGAAACACAAAGTGCAAACGAAATCAGCCTTTGTGGGATCAGGTCTTCCTGCTGTGCTGCTGCGACTAAAGCTACAACTAAAGTGAGGCTCATTTTCCTGTTTTGCTTCATTTCTAGCGTCAGCATCATGCTGATCCAGTGCTTCTCTTCACTGTACAGTCTATACACACCATTCTTGATGCCAAAGCCAAAATTAAGCAGATTCAAGCCATAGAAATTGAAATGTAATGATCTATAATGGCTGTGGAAACCACACAGTGATTAGGAGTTCTGAGTTGTGAATAAGCATAAGCCCTTAACACGAGACTTTTAATTTGAAAACTACTTCCTGTTATGTTGTTAACTATTTAGTGTCAGTTGAAGGTGGAGTTATAGTTTTATCAGTATGTTATAAGTTTGTTTACGGCAGAGAACATTAAGGCCAGAAATGCCAGACGACCACACATCAGACATCACTGATTCATTGTGATGTGACAGACGGCAATCTGCACCACTCAGGGAAGAACAGCAACATGTCAATCTCCACCAAGTCTACACGACTGTTGCAGGTACCTCACAGACTGAAATACTCTGTTTTTATCAGGACCCGCAGCTCCAAGTAGTCGTGTGTCTTCACTGAAGTCTCCTGCATAGTCTTGCTGCTAACTTGCTTTTACGGCAGTGGTGGACATTGACAACGAAGCAACTTTGCATCAGTAGGACTTTGATTTTAACCCTTTAGACACTGCACACAGCGTAGAAAAGATAAATACTTTTACAGTAGTTTACAATATATTAGTAAGGTGATGTCATCGACTGAATGATTACCGGATAAACCCTCACTGATGTCACCCATAGAGACCTTTTGAAGCCTCTTTTTCCTCGTACTGTGCAGCGCCATGCAGGGCCAAACGAGCGGGCCTGGGAAGCCATCCAGAACACGTCCACCGTATGTCAGTCACAGTTAGCCAATTTAGCTTGACTGATTTAGCTTATGCTACCCTTTGGCAATAATTAATATAGCATTCATTCTTATCAAATCTGTCCAAACATCATCTTTTCAAGTCTTGCAGCCAAAACAACTGCCAAAGTAACCCGCCCTTGCCCCCATTACTCAACCCACTGCACAGTATATGAGGCCTGATGCTACTATCGCGACCTGCGGGAGTGTAACGTCAGGTGCCAGCCGAATCCACTTTGACAGATATCTGAAATGATCTGCTGTGGGCTCTGGCTCCTTCAACAGATCCTCGCCTGAGGAGCCGTGGAGCCGCCAGTGAACCTTTACAACAGGACCTTCTGTTTCATGTGATGCTTCAGTGGTGAAAACAGAAGTGACCAATTAGGAATAAATAACTGCTTAGCTAAGCTTCGTCGGCCAGTCATGGCAGTCGGTTAGTAAAAGTAACAGCACACATATTCTCTATGAAATATGAATAATTATGCTCTGTCAAGTCTTTATTCGCAGCTCAGGAGCCAAAATGAAGGCAGCCATCCGTTGCCTATTTATACAAATATTTTTTGCTTTGTATAATTTTACCTGATTGATACAAAAAAAAAATCACTCACGTGTGTAGTTGATTTAGTTAACTACATAAACTGTTCTTTGAACCAAGCTGTAAATATGTTTTGTTCTACTGCAAAGTTTGAAGATTTCTTCAAAGAAGATTCTTTTTTTTGAGCCAAAAAAATCCTTGTGGTCAGTAAAGGAACTGCAACTTTTCTTATTTCTGGCTCACATCATATATCACGCTCACATTCACACCTACGGGCAATTTAGACTTATCAATCAACCTACCCTGCATGTTTTTGGACTGTGGGAGGAAGCCGGAGTACCCGGAGGGAACCCACGCAAGCACGGGGAGAACATGCAAACTCCACACAGAAAACTCCACACGGGAATCGAACCAGGAAACTTCTTGCCGTGAGGCAACAGTGCTAACCACTAAGCCAACATTCGGGGGGGAACATTCAAATTTAATATTAAATCATCGGAATATAACTTTATAAGGATGAACAGTAATGTAAGTATGCATTTATTGTACAGTTAATACATGCACTTTGTTAAGAGTACATAAGTAGAATAATAAAAAAAACAAAAAACATGTAGGAATATATCATGCAGGCATAATTGTGCCGGTGCAGATGCATAACAACATTAAGAGGAATCCAGTCATTGGAGACACTGGTTCAGAATAGTACTAAGTCCCAAAAGCCCAGAAAGTATATCTGAAATAGTAGTGCACATGCCCACAAATAATTTTCCTCTTCCGTAAGAAACACTGACATTACTTCATTCAAAATGCTAGTTCTCCAATGGAAAAACATTTGACCAGTAACTTGGCTTCCACATGTCTAGAAAACCTCTTGTCTCCATGAGTTAAATTTAGAAGGGAAAATGGGAGAAGAGCGGAACGGTGTATGTGGAGGTGGAGCGGGGGTTGAGGGGTGCGTCGAGAGGCAAAGAGGAACATGAAAGAGGAAGAGGAGTCTTGTTTGCCGAGAGACTGAGAAGGAAATAACGTTTTGAGGAATCATTTGTGGCGGTGGAGGAGAGCAGGGAGAGAAAAGCAATCACATCTTAAAAGAGATGTGGAGAGGGGCTATTTACCAGAGAATGAGACTGAAAGCGCTTTCGTTTTCCTTGTCTCCTTACTCCACCCCCACCCCAACCCCCACTCTCCCAACCTCGGGCTCAAAGGTTGTAGAAGCTGAGAAGAAGAAGAGAAAAGAGAGCAGATTTGAAAATGTTGGTGTGGAAGGCTGGTGGTGCTTTTTTTTTTTTTTTTTTACCTCTTTACACTACCCCCCCACAAAAAAAAAAATGCTTCAATATGAAAAGTTAATGATTTTTTTTTTGTGTGACATACCACATCGGGGCACAAAGAAGTGTGCGTCAGCTTCTGTTGTGAGACACAACAAAGGGCACCTCTAGTGGGACAACGTGGTATTGCTAGATGTGCCGGACCGTCCCTGCTCATAGACAGTAGTATCAGGGGGTCAACAGAGCTTCTGAATAGCATCTGTCTACCCCCATATGGTCAGAAGTGGTATTACTAGTGGCTTTAATCGAATAATAATAATAATAATGATATATTACTAATAAAGGCCAATTGACCTAAAAAAAACAAAAACCACTCATTCTCTGACAACCTATGAAATAACCTATGATAATTATGTACTTAATTAGTAGTCATTATGTGGGTTGGAAATGTAGTAGCTACTCAGTTTTGTTTTTTTTACCAGTCGCTGTTACTGGGATCATGTAACTCCACAGTAACAAATAATGTAATAAATACTTTATTATTCAAGCACCGTTTAGTGAATGGGTTGGGTTTCATTTTTCATCCTCTATCCTTTTGTTTTCTTTTTCTTCTCTGGTCCCTTCGCCTCTCTTCTTCAGGGGAAGACCGTTTCAAGGACCCACTGAGCTGGCAAATGGTGGGAAAGAACCTCTGCGCCATGTCCATCCAGGGAGTTGTCATGTTTGCGTTTACAATCCTCATACAGTATAAGTTCTTCTGCAAACCAAGGTACAACCAGCTGTGATCAGCAACAGTCTTTTATGTTTCCTTTTTCTTCAGTTTGATTTACTTATTTGATTTACTCACGCAGAGGACGCTGTTTGTAAACTACCTCACAAACCTTATTTATGGTTCCTTTTTTTTTTCTGCAGTGGGGATTGGGAGGTGGGGGTCTTTAAGAGTCACCAGCTTAAATGAGCGTTGATAACAGAATGTGAAAAGAGGTGCTGTAATGTACCCTTTAAGATCATTTTTTACCCCAAAAATAAATAAATTACCTTGTTGCTGATTTTATGAAAGACTTTTTAAAAAAGCCACGTCCACCTGCCATGACGTTAAACTGATTTTTCACATCCCTTCTTGTTGCAGTCTGTAGTTTTAACAATGTTGAGTCTCGTTATCCAGTCGTTTAACCATTTATCTTCATTCTCTGCAGTCTAAATAATCGCATAGCATTTATTCATTTTACCTAAAACATCTCTTGAACTGCGAATGCATTTGGCAAGACAATACCAGACATTCTTTGAATGTGGGTTTGTGTGTGTGTGGTTTACTCTAAAGCTACGGTTGCCATGGAAACTAATGCCTGTGGCTCCTGCTGTTTATGAAAATTGCAGAGAAATTTTTCACTGTGCTTTAACTTTGACTGTAATAATCTGTCAAACAAGTGTATGTTCATTTTAATGCGGGGTGTTTTTAACAGTGCGTGACCCTCTCTGCCAGGCTCATTTCAGCAAAATCGCTGTCTGCGGAGGAAGAGGATGTCGATGTTGCGCGGGAACGTGAGCGAGTGTATGGAGGCAAAGCTCAGAATGACTTGCTGAGGATCTGTGACCTCACTAAGGTATGTTGACTAGGTACAAAGTCTGATCTCAGACTTTGACTATTCAGTCATGTCTTTCAAATGGTAAATAACTCTCTTAAAGAGCTTTACTCTGCAAGCCACAGTCACAGTCTTTTATCTGAAGCACACTTGGAGGACAGACCTCGACCTTCTGGCTTGTAGAAGAATAATGTGGCACTGTGTTTTTATGTTTACAGATGTCATCTCGAGCAAAAAAAGAGCTTTTTCTCTTTTTCTGAAGTGATACATTTTTTTTCCTTTTTTTTTAATCAATCCCCAACTAAGACGTTCTTGCTTGCCTCTAAATGCTTCTTCCGTGTTTGAAATGTATGAATTTTACATTTCTACACAGAAATCAATCCATAGCTATCAATTTGTGTTTAAAATTCCATTTCTTTTTTAATGATTTTTCTGCCCTTGATATTAGACTTCTTTGTTTCATAATTAAATAAGGGAAGGACTTTATTCTCCCCTTCCAACGACATTCCATGAACACTGTTGAGTAACTTTTGTGGGGTTTTTAGTAAAACGTTAATGATGATGAGTGTTTTTAGCAATTCTGCAGCTGTTTTGGCTGTTTTGAGTAGTGGCTCTTGGACGCACCGACAGGAGTTATCCCTCCTTGTTGGGATTGGCTCGGTACCTTCTGTACCAGTGGAAATAGCTTTGAATTTTTACTGACTGCATAGTGATGTCCGGCCAGGCTGGACTTTGCTTTGACTTTCGTTGCTGATATGTGCCGTTAAGTTTTTACTAAACTTTCTTTTGCATCTAAATGATTGCATGTACAGTGGTAAATTGCATGAAAAATAGGCGTAAAAGTCAAACGAGACATGTTTTTGAGGCATAGAGGTCTTTGGGTTCTTACCCTTCCCTCGTTGAAGTAGGTGAAGTCGTGCAGACTCGGGAGCCGTGCATCTCAGCACTGGCAAGATTAACGTTTTCTCCATCGGCAGATGTTCCCTCCCTGTGGGCAGCGTGGCAGCGGGAAGTGTCACGACAGCAGCCCGCTTTGCACCTCCAATGCAGACATTTGGATGATCTAACACCATCTTGCTTCTTACCACCTTTCTTCACTCCTTTACTCCCTTGGTCTTCTCAGTCTCACCATAGTTAATCTTTCACTTATTGCTCATTCACACAGTTGTGCACTACACTCTCCAGGGTAATTACTGAACAAGTGCAGGGTGAAACAGTTTGAAGGGTAATTTAATACAAATCATCTATCTAGGTGAGAAGTTGTGGAGCATTGGAGGAGTGTTCCTTTCTCAGCTAAAACTTCAGCGTAACTTTTTAACTGCGTTTTTTGTGGAAAACATTTTCACAACAAAAAGATCTACTGTATTGCTGACAGTTTTTAAATGATGACAAGGAATACCAAAGATTGACTGAAGTGCTGCTATTCTAAAGCAGCTTAGTAATTGTACACCTTCATTGTTGACAGTGCGTCTCTGGGACGAGATTCATTGGCCCGTCACTGCAGAAAAACAGCAGTGCATTGGCAGAAGGCATCAGGATTCTTCATGCGGTGCCCTCATTGACTCCCACAACAGCTGTGCCCCATCCATTTGGGGTGTAGATAACAAATTGATCAATGAGTGCACGGCTTCAGTGGCCATCCGCCACAGGCTCAACCCCGTCATAAATCCAAGCATGCCTCTGAACCGATCGACAGGCCATCAATCATGTGTCTGACTCCAGCTCCTCCTCTTCCCTTTCCTGCTGCTCTAAACAAGAGAGTTTTGCGACGTGCCCCAGCTGCTAGCCTCCACTTAGCCGCGGCATTAGTGCCTGTGTTGTAATCGATGGTGACTGCAATGGAAGTGTGTCTGCCTGTGATCGTTTTGTTGGCCCACTGCTGTCAGTTTAACCTTCCCGGCACTTATTAAGTTGACAGGAAAAGTTTCAGAGAACCTTGTGACAAATGTGTTTCAATTTGGCAGACAGGGAGATGACTGGCACCTTGGCATGCTACGTGGGAGCTAATGTGATAATGTGCTCTCTTGGCCTTCAAGTGGTTAAAATGAGACTGAGTGCTTCTTTTTTTCTTTCCTTTCTCACCTGTTGTTTTTCTTTTTTTGTATTAATTGCTATTGGCTCATTTAGACACTAATTCACCAGTCGAAATGATTGGAGTTGGAGCAGCTCAGTTTATTTAAAAAGAAGACATTAAGAAAATAAAATAAAATAAAAAACTTTTTTTTGTGCTTGAGACCATTTATTTGGGAGCAAAACAGTCCTATTTGTCCGGGGCGTTATTTTGTGTTTAACCTGACCCCCAGAGTTTGCTGTCAAGGTTTACGCTACCAAAGATGGGAGATGTTTCTCATGAAAGTGTCCATAACATTGGGATTTATATAAACTATTCAGGGTTATTTATTGAATACTTAGATAAAAAGTTACTAAAAACAAGCAGAAAAACAAATAACCTCAATTTCTTACTAAGAAAATAACCTATTTTAAATCTTGTCATATGGAATTATAAAAAGTAACTTAAAATTCTTCTAATGAAATATTCAAAACCCAACAAAAATGAGAAAATATCTAATTGTTTGAGAAGTCCCATTTTATTATTAGAAATATTTTTAAAAAATAACTTTGCATCTCCAAATTTTTATCCACCACTTAAATACAAAATAGCTTAAACCTCTTGCAGGCAAAATAAAATTGAAATAGTGACGTGAAAATAAGTAAACCCGGAGGCACTCAAAACCAAGAGTTCAAGAAGATCACCTATGGAAAGCAAAGGTTCTCCCAGGGCATGATGACATCATCAGCCAGAAGCGTCTGAGCGCCGTCATGCGTGGACCCATTTCTAATAAAGAAAAATAAAAGCCTTATTAAAGGAAAATTTTAAAACTATTTTAGATTATTTTTGTTAGTTTTAAGAATTCTAGTCAAGAAAAATTCCTTACCTCCCTTGCAGAGATATTTTTGCCTAAAATAAGACAATTTTTACTACATTTTACAGTTTATTTGTAGAAGGGCTGTTTGTGCAGTTTGTACTTTTTATGAAACGTGAAGCCTTTTTTTACTTTCTTTTGCAGTGTACTGCGTTTTTGTTTGTTATAAGATCTTGCTCACTTGTCTTCAGGACTGAAATACCCTCCATGTTGCTTGTTGACTGGAAAGAGCAGAGTATGTTTTGAGGGCAGCACGTCAACGTGTGCACATGAAGTTGGAATGGTAATAAGGGAAGAAAATAAAATCGTGGGCAAGTTTGTGTCAGTTACAGGATGTAAATGTTGGTTTTGAATTATTTTTGGTTAATTTTCCAGCCTTAGCACAAAGCTTTAACATGGATTTTGAAAGATGCTCCTCTCACAGAAGAGGAGGTGGAGTTAAGTTGAGTGTCTGACTCCACCCCCTTAAACCAGCTGCTATTTAAACTGTATGCTTAAAAGACTGCTTTTGTACTATTTTGTACTCAAACATGTTTTTTTAGACATCAAAAATGTAAGATAAGTAAATAAATAAAAAGTAAGAATTCCAAATTTTGGTTTTACTGAAACTAAAAGCAGCTTTAAAATTTGCACAGGTTTGCTGTTTTAATGGTTGCGAACACCATATTTTTATTCAAGTCTGTTTCTTTTTTTTCTCCTTTAGTGCGTTTTTTAAATATAAAACAACAAAATAACTTACTAATTGGTGTGAATCTAGTCTTAAATGCATCAATCAAAGCTTAAAGATTTTAAACTCTAAATCTATATTAAGGGAAGCACGACTGCTATAACCCAGTCTCTCGGCTCTCATCTGATTAGTCACTGGCTTATCATGACAGCTGTGGTCGAGTCAAAGGGGAATTATTCTTTAAATCCTGACTTCCATATGTGTACCAGCTGCTTGGATGTAGTTTTAGCAGAAGATTAACACTATAAACTGAATGTGAGAATGATGCATCTCTACTATACCTCCTTTTATTAAATGCCTTTGTTGTGTAATAAATGTAATATCTTTGTTTTTATGACTGTCTTAAATTAATATCTGCTAGTATACATTCCCGAAACAGCAGACTCGTTTTAATAGATGAGACTTAGTTTACAGGAAGCGTATTGTTTCACACTAAAACTCTTCCGGTGTGACGGTGCTCTGTAACACAGCTGCACACAAAACGCTCACAGATGAGTATGTTTGCAAAATATGAAAATAACTACTCTGTCATAGCACAGAGGGATGCATAACCATCCTTGATTGCAAATGTTTGTTGTCTTAACTGTCACTTTCAGCAATAGGAAGAAAAAGCATGCTTTCATGCCAGTTTGAAAACACCTCAAACCCTTTTATATTCTTAAACAGGCAATAAATACTTAAGTTGGTCATATAGTCTTGCCTGTATGTGCAGAGTTGACAAATACCTTTCAGCATGTGTCAAGGTTCATACGCTGACTTTGCTGCAGAGAGTTTTGATTGAGCTGCTTTGAACATGACTGCATGAATGAGGCTGGTCCATAGCTGAGCCTGTAGATGCTGGTGTGAAAGGTCTCCAACAACGATGTAAAAAATAAATAAATACGTCAATGAAAACATCCATCTTTTCATTTCAAATGTCACTATGGAGTGAGTGTGTACTCTCTCTTATGCCACAGGCTCCTCACCGCAGGTCCTCGTCAAACAAAACTGTTTCGCACAGCCAGCTCGTCTCGGCAAGCTCAACACAGTAAATTACTAAAAACACACGGAGGAACAATCGAACGACTGTCAGCTAAAAGCTGCGTTTAAAAGTAGAAACGAAAAAAATGTGTGGGTTTAATTTTAGCAAATACAGCAAATGTCCCAAGAGTGACTCGTGTTGTGTTTGCAGATCATGCCGTGCAAGAATTTTACACTTTTAGAGTCACAAACAAGGTGTCACATTTTAGTAGAACTTATTACAAGCCGACTTAACACAGAGACAGCATGGAGGGTAACAGTGATAGCGTTTACCCACCCAAGTTTGCACAGGCCCAACAGATGGCACGTGCATCTCACAGCCCTGTGGGAGCAAAACACCAGTTACAGCAGATAAATCATCGAAAAATGGCTAAGAAATTGCAAGTGGCATGGCAACAGTGAGAACAGTTATTACTTCTACAACTATATGATCTTCCCTGGTCTCATGTTCTGGTAATTCCAGAATAGCAGCCTTTTGCAGAAATTGAGGGTTTTAAATGGCAATTATGAGCTGTTATCCGAGTAAGGACACACACTGTTGGATGGTTTGGATGCTGCACATGGAGTTGCCAGGCAGGAGAAAACGGAGAAGAACAAAGACGAGGCTTCTGGACGTGGTGTGGTGGAGGATACAGAGTTGGTTGGTTGGATCTGCTGGGGTGACCCCTGAAGGGAAAGGCCAAAAAACCATCCATCCATCCATTAGCTATTTCCGCTTAATCTGTTTCCGGTTCACGGGGGTCTGTCGGAGCCTATCCCGACGCATAGTAGGCGAAAGGCAGGGGTCCACCTGGACAGGTCGCCAGTCCGTCACAGGGCCACATAGGAGACAAACAACCAATCACACTCACATTCACACCCAGGGAGAATTTAGAAGTATCAATCAACCTACCTGCATGTTTTTGGACTGTGGGAGGAAGCCGGAGTACCCGGAGAAAACCCACGCAAGCACGGGGAGAACATGCAAACTCCACACAGAAAGACCCACCGGGCCGGGAATCGAACCAGGAACCTTCTTGCTGTGAGGCAACAGTGCTAACCACTAAGCCACCGTGGCCAAAAAAACAAGAAGTTTAAAATGTTATCTTTTCTCAGGTTTATGCAAGACTTTTGAATGTGGTTAAACTTGGAATTAAAGTCTTTAACCAACGTCTTCTGACAGTTTTGTTAAAGCAACCCAGGCTTTTTACTGTTCCCTGCTCCTAATTGTCAACAAGTTTCCTTTTTCGTGCTAATTTGCGCAGGTCTTGGTCGAATGATTTGGTCATTGCTGAATGTCACCTTTTGCTTTTTAAACAGCTCGAGTGTTGCTGGTTATTGAGTTTACTAAAGTGGTACTCAAAGTCAAGACAGATTACCTCATGAATACCGTCGCTGCAGTCTGAAATACAAACTTTAATGTCTTCTTCTTCTGGTTCCTGCATAAGTATCTAACTTTTTTTAATAGCTTTTCCCATCTGGCTCGCTCTAAATATTGCAAATGATCTGTTCTTGTTAAAATGTGTCTCCTCCAATTTCACCAACTCTCTCTCTTTCTCCTCCCTTTTCGCCACCTGCTTCTCCCATCTCACCTCCTCCCTGCTGCTCTGGTCTATCGCTCTGTATTTTCTCATGCCATCCACTCCACTGTCTTTCTCACCGTCTGCTCTCCCACCCTTCCCTGCCTCCCGCCTTCTCTCTGGCTGGTTGGTTGATTCATTTTATTGTCTGCTCGTTGCAGGTATACCCTGGGAAGAGCGCTCCTGCTGTGGACAGGCTCTGTGTGGGCGTACCTGCTGCAGAGGTGAGCCAGATGCTGCTGGATTGCTCAGGCAACTTTTCAAACCAACGCTTCATTTGAATTTCGTCCATGTCGGAGAACTTTCTACTCCCACAACACTTGCCGAGAAGAAAGCTTTTCATTTTCCTTTTGCATGGCTGTTGCAATCAGAGCATCAGTTGATTTACAACCTTCTGTTTCTCAAAGATTTGAGTCAAATCACAGCATTTCCAAACATTGCTAATGGAAGGCATTGGAAGAACAAGTATTCTCCTTATATTTTATGTCATTATACAACTTTATACATGCATAAACACGAACAGAGGAGCGGTTGAGACTACAAAAGCAAAAGCGCGCATACCCAATTTATTCCTGTTTACTTGTAATCTGGAAGTGAGAACCAAGAAAGTGAAATGCAACAAATTGTATCAATAGACCAACTGCCCGTGTAAAGCATGTTTTTATAACATGTCGTACATCACGCATGGCTAAAACACCGTCCCACACACACACACACTGCAGTTTGAATTAAACACAATCTCAAAAGCTGACAGTCATTCGTGCTCAGTGGGCTTTCCGCTGGTATCCGTCCCCGCCGCTACTGTTTACTCAAAGCCCAATGTAAATGCCAGCGGAATATTGTGATTCACGGAGCTCTGCTGATCACACACTGCATTTCCATGCATTATTTACATCAAGCTTAGCCTTCCTCTATGCATTCACGAGCGCAGGTCACAAACAAGGGGGGAATCAATGAGTGACAGAAATCAAATATTTATGCCAGAGCTCCTAAGGCAGGTCACATGACCGCTGGGCTCTGCGGAGGCAACTTCCTGCCACGGGGAAGTTGTAAAATCAGCAGCATCGGGGAAGAAAATACAGCATCGGGATGGTGTTTGTTGTAGCAATTTACAGAGGCAGGAAGAGAGGCTTTGGGGACTGCTAGTGTTGTTACAGTTTGTTCCTGTGTGTTGATTTACTGTCTGTTTTGTTTGTGTACAGAATATCAATTTGTTTTGCAAGACATTGAACGAGTCACGCATGAACTGTAAATTGTAGCTCCATTTATGTGCAGCGAATAGATATTTACAAAGTCCATAGATGCACCATATCACACAGGTTAATGAATGGTTCAAAAAATAAAGCATGTAGAGAATATTTGAAATGCCATCCGAGCACCGTTCTCCCGAGTCTGTTTTCCTAACGGACGCCTCCCCAATGTGTCTGCCAGTGTTTCGGCTTACTGGGGATCAATGGAGCTGGGAAAACAACCACGTTCAAGATGCTGACAGGAGACATCCCAGTCTCCAGTGGAGAGGCCTTTCTAAATGGATACAGGTGAGGCGCTAACTCCCACCAGCATACCAAGTAACTCATCTTAATTTGCCTCCCAGGAAGGCTGATCAGAAGGGGATTGGGCTTTGGTGGGAGGCTTATTTTTCATATATATCTCAAACTGTTCTCGGCTCCACTGCTTTCTGTTCTCCATCTCTAACGTTCTGTCTGTTTTTTTTCTTTGCTGGGTAGTTTCTGTATGTCTTAGACGTTCACCCCCCTCTGCCTTTGGTCGTCTCTTGTCTCCTCACTGCGATATTCTGAGAGAAGCTGAACACATATTTCATTCCTTTTGACATTCTCACACCTGTATCTGGCTCTGTTTTTTTGTCTCAAAAAGAAAAACAATCAGCCATAAAGAATTGTTGCACATAACAAAAAAAAAAAAACTACCTTGACACCAACTAAACAAGACTCAAGGACTTGACAGAAAATAAGCTCACTAGTTCTTATTTTTAGGAACAAACAATGATGTTCCTTTGCTTCCGCGTGCTTCCCAAAGGTAGCACATCCAGGCGTGGTTGAAAAGGACCATTTGACTGTGTATCATAGCAGCTGCAATAGTTGTTGATAATTGACTCTGCATTTGATAAAGAAAGGGTGCTGTGTACAGCGTGGCCTTACACAGCACTGTTAATGTTGATTAATGTGGGTGAAAGTGATCAAAGAGAAATCTGTCAGACCTTAAGGGGAAAAGGACTGAAAAGAGAGAAAAACAGATGTGAGTTGGCAACTCCCACTCCTCTGTTTTCATCTCATTATGCTCTCTCTGCACATTGGCAAGAAAAATGATCGGCAGAAGAGGCAAAGCAGCATTTCTGAAATGGATGTTTCAGCTCTCCTGGCAATTGTCTCTCTTATCTGTAATTTTGGGCTCCCAAGGAAAAGCTGTTCATATCTATGTTCACCTTCTTTTTACTTGTTGGTGTTACTATCTGTCAAATGGAAAGAGAAAAGCCACCATGCTCAAGTGGGCGGTGACTCACTGGCTCTCTCTTGTTGTTATAGGTCAGAAGAAAATCGACGAGAAAGCTTGAGTACTTGAGCTGTGAATAGAGGCAACATTTACATGTGGCCTCTCACCCACAACCATATATGTAATATTGGCCATTTTCCGAGGATTAGTCCATTTTCTTCCTGGGAATGAGACAATACATTCTTCACTTCTCTAAGCACCTTTCATCTAATCTAATGAGGATCTCAGGAAGTGCACCGGCAATTTTTAAGTTCCCCTCAATGATTCATCTTCACCCACTTCAATCGCATTCATGTGGAATCTATGCCAGATGTCACTGGGCAGGAGGGAATCGCAGACAGGCGAGCTGATATCGTGGGCTTGTGAGAGCTCGGCTCGGACGGTTTGGTGCTGATATTGAGAGAGAAGACTCTCAATATGATGCCAGTTAACATGCAATACCCATGATTTACCCATTATCACAAAACCTTCTGTGAAAGCTTCATTTCTGAGATTTGTGTCGCAATGTGATGACAAAGTCTGATCATATAAGATGGGCAAATTGTACACAGCAATAATAAGTTATTCCTTTAATCTCTCTGTTGGCTCACCCTCCATGTACAAAATGAAAGGTAAGGTTCGAGGCTGTATAGTGCATTTTGACTCGTATTGAACCATGAAAAGTTTAGCTTTTGCAAGCAAGGCTTCTAAAGCAATGAAGTGCACCCACGATTGAGTTTGCCATGGCTTGATGGAATCCTGTTTAATGAACAGCGTTAGTAGGTAGATCGGATATGCACTGCATTTGTGTGGTTTCGCAAAAAGGATATTTTTCTATATTGCATGTGTAACTGGCAGCTTGCACCAGGCCCACAGTATCTCCTGCCCCACCTGAGTGTATCCAAATTTTGTGGGTAGCAAGTAACCTTAGCATGGTTTGTTGATGCCAGTGATACACTATATTACCAAAAGTATTCGCTCACCCATCCAAATAATGGGAATCAGGTGTTCCAGTCACTTCCATGGCCACAGGTGTATAAAATCAAGCCCCTAGGCATGCAGACTGTTTTTACAACTATTTTTTGAAAGAATGGGTCGCTCTCAGAAGCTTAGTGAATTCCAGTGTGGAACTGTGATAGGATGCCACCTGTGAAACAAATCCAGTATATATCTAGTATATACATTCCACAGTCAACTGTCAGCTGCATTCTAAGAATATGGAAGTGTTTGGGAATGACATCAACTCAGCCACCAAGTGGTAGGCCACGTAAACTGACGGAGCGGGGTCAGCAAATGCTGAGGTGCATGGTGCAAAGAGGTTGCCAACTTTCTGCAGAGTCAATCGCTACAGTCCTCCAAACTTCATGTGGCCTTCAGATTAGCTCAGGAACAGTGCGCAAGAACAGAGCTTCATGGAATGGGTTTCCATGGCCGAGCAGCTGCATCCAAGCCATATATCACCAAGTGCAATGCAAAGTGTTGGACGCAGTGGTGTAAAGCACGCCGCCACTGGACTCCGGTGAGCGAATACTTTTGGCCATGTGTACATGTCACCTTGTTCAGTAAAAGTGCCCTTATACCCTCAGTTGCCACTTCATTAAGTACACATGGTATACCTAATAAAGTGGCAAGTGAGTGTATAGTGAAAATTCTCCAGCACTTTAAGGTTTTTCACATTTTCATGAGCAATCCTATTTATGGAGCAATTTTGTATATTATGACATTACTTTAAAGGGTGTCACTATTACATGATGTTTTAACTGAATGTCTTTGACCTGCTGTGGTGTAAATACCACAGGGATGCAGAAGAACTATGTCTTTATGGCTGTGTTTATCGCGGCGGGTTTTGACGGGGTGGAGTCAGCCACGTCGCTCCACTCTGCCACTGTTTTTGCAGGTTGTGCCTCTTTGGAAATCAGGTCTGTGGCTTGGTGCTGATAACTTTAAAAGCACAACACATGAAGCATGATTTCACCTCTATTTTGCATTTTTGGCTATTTTATTTGGTTTACAGCCATTTCTGAGCCTCTTAAAGATGCTGTGTTGACTTCAGGTACAGCATCTCTAAAAGTTTTTTGCCGACCCTCCTTAAGCCAAGTCTTTTATTTTATTTAGTTTTTATTTTTGTTATATTCTACAGGTTTTTTTAATAAGAATAGCTTTTTATGCATACATCTGTTTTTCACGGTCAAATAAAAACAGTCCTACAGACTGAAACGGCCTTCATCTCACTGTAGGAATGGTACCGTGTTTATGAGATAATGCTTTCTGCCTGGTTTCCTTCTAACGCCGTTAAGAGTTGTAGCCAAATAGTCCAATCTTGGTTTTATGAGATCAGAGGATTTTGCCTTTTATTCATTCGACTGCTTTTAGTGAAGATAGTCTTTGTCTGGCTGTTCTACCATAAAATTGGAGTGCTACACTAATGGTCATTTTGACCACTCAGTTCTTAGATACCTATCTGACCAGGGGCTTTTATTGCCAATTACGGAGTTTGGTTGAAACCTTTCCCTGATCTGTGACACAATCATGACTCACAAGTGCATGAAAAAATTGTTTGACCTCCTGGGCTGTTTTTTTTCCCCCCCTTCTGGCATATAAGGTTACAAAATCAGCTGTGATGATTTTGCACAACATGAACAAATTTGATCCTTTTTATGTTGTTTGAAAAAAAAAATGAAAAAAGTTAAAAGCAGTTACTAAAGGTTTTTTTCACCTAAACTGCTGTGCTGGGAAATTAGAAACTTCCACATTTCTCTTTCAGTTAGCTTTCAATGTTTAGCTTAGGCTGTAGCTTTTAAGGTTAACGCTTGGTAAAAGGTCTACTGTTAAATCGGAAGTTACGTATCTGAAGTGAAATGCAACTACAAATCAGCATGATACATGCTTTTCTGCAGTCAAATTAAACTGCGGTTGAGGCAGTAAGTTAGGAGCATAGCTAGCCTCATGCTAACCAGCAGTGGACCAGTATGTCTATAATGCCTTTATATTAATATGTGAAAGGTTTTTTTTTTTTTAAAACATTCGTAAGTTCCAGGAACACAAAATAGCCTTCAGTGCAGTGACTGACCACATTCAGCTGACTGTAGCCAACATACCGCTACAGTCTGTTGTAGCTCAGTGCTAATATCACTACAGTCAGCTGTAGCTCAGTGCTAATACCAGACAGTCTGCTGTAGCTCAGTGCTAATACCATACAGTCTGCTGTAGCTCAGTGCTAATATCGCAACAGTCTGCTGTAGCTCAGTGCTAATACCGCTACAGTCTGCTGTAGCTCAGTGCTAATACCGCTACAGTCAGCTGTAGCTCAGTGCTAATACCGCTACAGTCAGCTGTAGCTCAGAGCTAATACCGCTACAGTCAGCTGTAGCTCAGTGCTAATACCGCTACAGTCATTTGTTAGCTCAGTGCTAATGCTACAGTCAGCTGTTAGCTCGTGCTGATACCATGTGTCATGTATAGCTTAACGTTGATACTTTTTCAGTTAAATGTAGCTCAGTGCTAATACCGCTACAATCATTTGTTAGCCCAACGCTAACGACTCTTAGCTCAGTGCTGATACCACTACAGTTTGCTGTACCTCAGTGCTGGCACTATTCATTTTATTATTTATTCATTTATCATTTATTAGGTCAATACCACGGCAGTTGTCAGCTCAAAGTTTATTATTTGCCAGTTTGAAGAAGAGAATTTGTATTTTGCTTTTTTTTAATTCATTTAATGAGCAGGGGCAAGATGCAGCCTCTCCCTGACACTCAGTCTTTATGCTACACTGATCACCTCTTGCTTCATATTAAATGAACAAACGTATACAGAATAGCTACAGTATGTTATGAAGTGGTAAACTAAATTTTTAACCTTGTTTTTTTTAGTTGTGGCACAGAAGCAAGATAGCTGTAGTTTATCCCATTGCTTACAATCTTCATGCAAACTCTTTTTTTTAATCAGTCTTTTTTATTAATTAATATTTTATTAACAGTTGTTGCCCGTAATGATTTCAGAACTGAATGAAAGCTTTTAGACAGTTAACTTATATTATTTGTAATTTATTTTCGTGGACCATGGCCCTATTCCTTCTTTAGCAGCTTCAGACTGCTTAAAAGTTACTTCCCTGGGGGAGTGACCATTCTTCCTGGAAAATAACATCTAATGGGAACAAATTGGCTCCAGTATTACTTTTAAAGAACAAAACAACACTGAAAGGAGGAAAGAAAACTACTGACATTTCATGCCAGCAAGAGATAAAAGTATTAAAACTGCAGATAGCAGAAAGGGCACATATGCATCCAGAACTGCTGGTGTCATTATTTTACTTGCCTCTAGAGAGAACGTGTGTGTGTGTGTGTTTGTTTGCTTGGTTGTTTTACCTAAAATATAGTGTTTTTGGTGACATTTAAGTGAGACTACAAGAACAGAATATGAACTGAATCACAATACTGCTCTAAATCCATGAGTTTTAAAGAGAGAGAACATCTTTTAATGGGTCAGCTCTGATGTTTTGTTTCTCATAATGTTATTGTGAATATTTAATGACTCTCTGTGAGTCAGTTTTAATCATAGCTCTCTGAAATACGGTCAACATGATTGACTTTGTGCTTCTCTGTGTTCAAACAGTTGCTTTGGCATCTGATGTTGTCCTCAGATATTTTATTTTGAACACTAATTGAGTCCATACTGAGATAACTTGTGTCTCTTTCTCAGCATTAGAACAGAAATGAGGGATGTTCACCAGAACGCGGGCTATTGTCCACAGTTTGATGCCATTGATGACCTGCTGACTGGACGTGAGCATCTGGAGTTTTATGCCCGGCTAAGAGGAGTACCAGAAAAAGAGGTTGCTATGGTAATAACTGCACTTTACACACCATGACCAAAGCAGTAGCCATTGAAAATACACTATAAAAATGTTATCAGATTCAAATCCCTCGTTAATATGCATCCATTCCTGCATTTCATCCATTTGTTAGGGTTAGGGTCATCAAGAACCCGGTTCTTGATTAAGTGCCGTTTAAGGGATAATAGGTCACCGTTTAGTTTCAACTTGCACTCTTTTACTTAAAGCATTGTTTTAAACCTCATTACCAGCTCAAAAATTTTCAGCCACAATCTTTTCGAGAATATTTTTGAGGCCCAAAATGTATGCTCCAGCAGTACCAATATTTTCTGACTTTGATTTCTACTGTCGGTGTGGGGCACCCTGAAATGCATGCCGAAATGATAGATGCGCTCAATGGCAGAAGCCATGCCGAATGAAACATGGCTGGTGCAAAACAAAAAAAAAAATGAAGCAGCAGCTCTGGGTAACAGTTCTACATTATTCACTATGCCCAGTGGTGTGGCCTGCCCTAGGCAGCCTTCTTGTACTCCTCTTGCACTGCCTGCTTCTGCAGAAGTAACTTCAAAGGAGGGAACGTCTGGTGTTGATTGTAGACCCCCCAGACTAGATGCCAGGGCTTTGATGTCGTTTGGTTCTTCTATGCCAAACTGACTTGAAGAACCATCGGCGACCCAATGACTCCTGCTGTGTCTTCTGAAATCGCCAGCATCTGGCAACAACTTAAGCACTTTTCACACCACAAAAGCAACATCCAAGGTCGGGAATTTACAATAAACAACATAACTTTGCACTGCAGGAAAAAAAAAAAAAAAACAGTGGTCTGTAAATTATTCCATAAAATAAAAACATTAACAAAGCAATTGTTAAAACAACATAAATAAATTCACCTTTTTTTTTAACATTCAAAAAGACTGTCAGTTAGGCCTGGTTTAATGTGGTTTATTATACTCAAAACCTACAAAACTGGCTCATCTTCTGAATCGTTTTGTACTTTTTTGTTTTTATGAAGACAGTTCAAAGGTTTGAATGGGAAAAAAAATACATAAAAAGAAGTGTCTAGAGTCTGACATTGACATTCAAAAAGACTCAAATTGTTCTTGACAGGCAGTGCCCAGCTGTATAAGGGCCTTCAGCTCCTCTTAAAGTTGCTGTGGCACCTTATGATGATTTTAAATGCCAGGATTCATCCACATTAAGCCCTTGTGGTGTTCAATTTGCACGATTAACAAATGCATATGTCCGCATCTTCTTGTAAACCTGTTCAACACTACACCCCACAGCCTGGATTTATTGCAAAGCCAATGTCCTGAAGTTTAGTGGCGTCCCTAATGGTTCGGGTTTGACAATGCAATGTTGAAATAGCAGGGAGAATGGTAAAGTCTCTCAGCAGCCTGTGATTAAGGTCTAACAGTGAAACAAGCTGTCATACCTCATCCACGAAAACCACAGAGCTCAAATTCTCTGGAGATCCAAGCCGAAATGTCATCCATCACAAGACAAGTCCAGCTCTGGGGCTTTTATGAACGCTCTTCTTGACACTGTAATGGACACTTAGTCGTTTGTGTTCAAAAGGTGGCTGAGTGGGGGATCCAAAAATTGGGGCTGGTCAAATATGGCAGCAAGCCGGCAGAAACCTACAGCGGTGGGAACAAACGCAAACTATCCACAGCGATCTCCCTGATCGGATGTCCCCCAGTGATTTTCCTGGTGAGATACAGATTTATTGATATCTTGTTCATCATGAAAATGTGATATTCTGCTGTTATGTCAAGACTTAAGAGTGTAATGCTTAAAGTCAATATTGATGCTTGGAGGATGTTTGGGCTGAAGCTGATCATTTATTTTTTCTTTGTGCACTCACCGACTGTAGGGAGATGACAAAGTGCAGGAATTTCGGGTGACGTGTAAGAACTATAATATTAAAACAACACGTGGATCATACTTGCAAATCCTCTCTAAATTTCCCAAAGGGCTGCCAAGTGTATATTTGTGGATGAGAAAGGTGGGCTTTTCAGCCGACTCAGATTGGTCACGATAAGATTCGGATAATATTGTCAGGAGTGGGACCAGCCTCTGTCAGAAAACAGAGCACATGTTAAGTTTTTAATTTCCTGCTCCTTACAACTTAAAGCTGAGGGCAAAGGCATTTTCTTACCAATGGCATATTAATGAAAGCATGGATAAGAATTTCCAACATCACATGCTTTCAATTATAAATGGCTTTAATGAGAATTAGAATGCTGTGATGTTGGTTCGTCAGGGACAAAGTTTAATCACCCCAAGTCATACTTGGAGCTCACAATGAGTCTCATCTTATTAAGTACTTTCATTTATTTATTTTTTTATTATGAGTTCCTATTCCATATCTCAGAAATGATTTAACAAAAAGGGCAATGCTAAGTACCCCCTTGGCGCCTTTATAGGTTTTATGATGGTAGATCGCAGATAGTCAATGTAATTCATTAGCCCTTGATGTATGCACACCTCTACAGAAGCAGGTGTTTTTGCTAGTTTTATTCATCGTCATCATTAAGGCATTTGTTAACACAATGCCAAGAGAGAAAGACATAAGCAATGTTCTTGGAGAAGCAATTGTTGCTGCACATCAATGTAGAAAGGACTTTAAAACAATTTCTAAGCAATTTGTTATTTAATGTTTTGATTGTTTGCAAGTGGGAAACATTCAGAACAGTTGCAAAGTGTTCCACTAGTGGATGTCTCATAAAATGTATCAGACAGACAGACAGACAGACAGACAGACAGACAGACAGACAGACAGACAGACAGACCCATGTAGGAAATCTATAACTACTGAAAGGGAAGCTACATGCTATTTACTCATAATT
Source organism: Xenentodon cancila (assembly GCA_014839995.1). Classification (NCBI taxonomy): domain Eukaryota; kingdom Metazoa; phylum Chordata; class Actinopteri; order Beloniformes; family Belonidae; genus Xenentodon; species Xenentodon cancila. Next base: position 20,694,121 of record CM026212.1, read on the forward strand.
AGTATTGTCCACATTTGTCCTTTTTTGTCTTAATTTTTATTAAATTAGTAAATGGATAAAAAGTCTCATGTTTTTTGTTAACATTAAAAAAACATGATTAAAAGAAGGGGTACTTCCTCCTGTACATGACAAGAGACAGGCGTGTCAAACTTTTTGAACTGGTAATCCCTCTCTGCCTAAATATCAACTCTCAAAAACAGACCATTTTTCTTTTCCATAATATGTCCCCTTTGGAACAAAAGGAAAATCGAAAACGTAAAAGAAATGAAAATGAATGGACATCCAGACCTGAATCAGCATGAAAAGTATGTCACTTTGAAACCGAGTCATGTTCATCTCGGCCAAAGTAACAAAGCAGAACTAATAGAAGTTACAGATATGTGATGTTTTGTGAGTCCATGTGCCAATTTAACCCAAATACATCTTGAACTATTCAACATTTGCTGCTTGTATGCTGCAATAACTGAACTTCACTGCTTAATGCAGTTTATAATTCATGCCAAGTAAGAGTAATCCAAACTGAATCACATGTAGAAACATAATATTGCCGTCTTAATCTGGATAACTAATCCCCGCCGCTTTCTTTACTCAGTAACTCTTGATTTAAAAGCAGTAGGATAATCTGCTGTTTCTGTGTCAACCAGAGTCTCGTGTGCTCACCCAGGGAGCCCAGGTCGCCTCGAGGCAGCACCACATACGGTTTGCACAGGCTCATATACACACACCCCCGTGGGATTTGTAGGATTCTGGTAGTAAGGGAAAAGCGAGTCTGGACCTAAACCAGTCAGACCGAACACTGTCACTCTCTAATCGTGTGTGAACAGACTAGCCTCAAGGAAAAAGACACAGCAGTGACACTGTGCGTGTCTGCTGTTGTGCTGTGTTTGGCCTGTGCTTCAGTGTGTGTCCTCATTATGTGCACATTGGCATGGTCAGAAATTCCCTTTGCACTGTATGTCTGTGTGATTTTGAATGGCTGATTGATTATGCTGTGTGTGCTCCAGACAATGGCAGTGCATCTGCTGGATCTTACTAAACAGATGGAGCGCCATTGTTCCAAAAGATATTTCATGTTTTGATATTTGAGTCATAAATTCAGACCTGTTCTTTCACTTCCCTCGTATTTTTCCGAGTAATTCTTCAAGATTTTCCTTTTAGTTAGTATATATGTATTGCAGCAAAGTGCAGAAAGCAAACAATTGCATTTACTGCAGGATGAGCCAACCACCGGGATGGACCCCAAAGCCAGACGTTTCCTGTGGGACTGCATCCTGAGTGTCATCAAAGAGGGGCGCTCAGTCATTCTCACATCACACAGGTGAAACATCTCTCATCGATCGACTGTTTTTTGATGGGCTCAAGCTTTAAAAATATTTTCACTCTTCAGCAGGGAAAGAACAGCAGCAGACATGTCCATAAATGAACGTGAGCCATAAATATTGTAAAAAATAATTGATCGGAGCTACTCTTTGTTTGGAAGATATTATTTCCAGAGTGGCAGTTAATATCAGCTACCTGACAAGCGCCGGTTACTATAAAGTTTCATGAAGCGTGAGAGCGTATCGACAGTTCTTCTTCTTTAAAAAGTAAAACAGTCAATATCATTGCTGGAACATTTTCATAGTGTTTTAAACTTTGTTCCTGAAGTTTCATAAGCCTTCCATAATAATGTTATTGGTCTGCGGCGAGGTTGAGGTTTGGAAGGAGAATAAGGCAGGGCATACTACATGACATGCACAGCCACCCAATCAGACTCAGAGTAGGGCGGGTCTTGGCATGGTCATAGGAGGATACATAAATTCACCTCTTGGACCACATTTAGGAGTCTTTGCATAAAGCCCACCCCCACTCAGTTGTGATTAGTTTAATGTTCTTTACCCATGAAGATGCCTGGAAAAGGGGAGGAATCATACCCATTTCACAAGAGCGAGTTTTGACAAAGCGGCCAGGCTATATTTGGCCACCACTTTACAGCAAAATCAAATTCCAAATTAATAGAGAGAGTATATAAAACCATAAAAATGTCCATGCTTATATGGAACATTTAACAATTTGCATATTTGCTCATTTATTTCAACCTTTTCCCAAACTGAAACATTTGTGCTCCTGGCACTGCACGTGAATAATCAGTTGCATTTGGAATATATTCTCTTCATTGCACACATTCCGTCCATGGAGAAATAAAAGCATTTGTTGTTGTCTCAGGCAATGTGGCAGCGCTGCACCCAATCGTCCATGGCACGACCAGGTGGTTATGTTTTGTTTAGAAGCAAATTCACCAGGTTCGACAAAGTCGTAATCCTAATTGCATCATTCCTCAGTGAGGTGTCACTGAACTGAAAATACTGTACCAGCCCATTACTGAAGGAGAAAAATGAGTAGAAGTACAGATGGCCCTCTCTTCCCCTTCACATTATAATCTACTCAAGCTGTCAGAGTGGTCTTTGCAAATAAGCTATTACAAAAACTGATTAAAGCCCTTCATGCTATAAAAAAGAAACATTTAACCTTGAATTGATGGTATTTATCAGTTGAAAAAGCATAAACAATATTTCAACTATCCCTGAAGATGTCATAATTTGGAAAAGAAAACCTATTTAAGCATGGAATGCTATTGCTCTTTGCTGGTGTTACCGCTCAGTTACCGCCATCCGAGCCATGGTATCTCTTAAAGGCTTGAAGCAAGGCCACTGGATAGAAAAGAAAGTCGTGTTGCTTTGCTTCAAGGCTTTGAGAGATATTATTGTTAAACATTTATGTCACAAAGTTTCCTTTTTCTTCCTCCATAGCATGGAGGAGTGTGAAGCACTGTGCACTCGCATGGCCATCATGGTAAACGGTCGCTTCAAGTGCCTTGGCAGCATCCAGCATCTGAAGAACAGGTAACGGGCCTTCCTTTTAACCACTAACCATTGTCACAATAAAATAAAAAAAGATAAAACAAGGACAACATTGAAGTTCCTTGATCTGAGATGAAAGAAATTCCTGTTTCCCTCAGAAGTATTACTATAAATAAAGTAATACCTTCTATATTGGCTAGAACAATTTCTCAGGAGCACGACGTTTGATTATAACATGATTTTCTATGTTTAAGATGCTCTGTGAACAGCTTATCAGAAGCTATGCCGCTTATGTGGGAACTAGTTCAGCATTTTTTGCTTTCTGAGATTAACGATTGATTATATTTGAATATTAGGATATTAGCTGTGACAAGCGTTGCATAGTTTAACTTAGGAAAAACACTGACAATACTACAGCTTTATTAAAATTTAAGAAAAGAGTTATCTAAAAGAAAGACTTTTGCTGTTTATTTTGTGAAAACTATGTATATTATCGCCTTATGTGCACATTGAATGTGCAAATAAGCACCATCTCAGCTTGTTTGTACCAGAAATGGCTTCGGCAAATGTTCTTTCTCTGTCGTTTCACTTGAATGATAAATTATAGACAAAAAGGAACCAAACTTTTCCTGTCAAGTGTCGTAGTTCTCCCCATTCTGAACAAGAGATTAAAGTCGTGTTGTCTTGGGAGCGGAAAACGGACCGCCACCCCCTTTTCCACGGAAACTGCTTCTGCCAAGGCCATTAAAGGACAACAAAAAGTTGTCCAAATGTTTAACATTTGATCTTCTGATCGTTATGATGCACGATCTGGATACTTGCATACACTTGCAGTACACTGTAGGTATCCAGGTATGCTTGCAGTGTGCTGCACAACAGAACTCACAGTGGGAATACACTTCACACTAGTAAGTATAAATGCATTATAATAGTTTTACTTTTTTACAGTTTTTAGTTTATATTTTGTCTTAACCTTCTATTTACAGATCTAGTTGGTATAAACATGTTTTTCTAATGAATGTGCCACTATTTTTTACGTACCTGGCAGCTGGTGTCACTTTTTGGGAACATTCGCCATTGGAGTCAAAATGTCATTCACGTGACAATAACACATCTTTGCTGGATTGCAACACATGGAAGTGAGAGGCTGCCTAATTATGGGGTTATATTACTGTCTTGTATCAGGTGTATACTTCCTAAATTGAGAGCATTAGTTTGTGTTTTTATTATCAGATTCTGTACTGATCCCTCACAAAACTCAAACTCAAAAAGTCCCTGCTTGCGTGCAGAAACATTATTTTCATCACGGCTGCTCACACAAACCATGCTCTCTGCAGTCTCAGCTCCTCCCCTTTGCTCTTCATCCTCCCAGACCTGGGATCTAACCTATCCTATACCTCCTGCATATTACTTTCTTGGAAAGCCTGATTAGTTGTCAGCTCTTCCTCCGTTTATAGCAAAATCTGCATTCCAGACTACCTTTTCTCTCTCCGTAGGGATCTAAAAGCAAAGTTATTGCAATGACATTAAAACTCTAGAAGCAAAATACCCTTGACATTGTTGCCCCCTCCTTGCTGTTCCAGGCGTTTTCCCTAATCCCCTTCACAACTTGAAAAATGGTCTGCTCCACCCCATCATCCCAGGTTTATTGATCCTACTCTCCACCCAGCGATTGCCGCAAAATCTTCCTGTCAGGAATGTCGCTCTTGGATGAGTGTGTGGAGCGTCCGTCCCACTACAAGCTCACACAAAACAGTGGTAATAATGTCAGCAGACCGTACCTGAGGTAACGGATTGGCCTCGCTCCTACATGCAGGGTGTTTGGGGTATAAGTGTTGGCCTTGGGAAATGTCACCTGAATATCAGAGTGTGATTCAAAGTGCGAAGATCACATCTCCATTTATCACATCTCCATCACAAAGTCTGTTAATATCGAGAACAAATCCGATGATGGTGAATATGGAATATGTGGGTATAGAGAGAAAACAAAAGCATGTGAAAGATGAACTTCCTCATGTGAAATAATTGTGATCAAGACATGTAAATGTTTTACAGCTCCAAACCCTTTTAAGGAAAAGAGAAAAAGAGTGAAAGTTGGGGGCAATTATCGTAAGTAAATTTGCTTAAAAGAGAAAATGTATGATATAAAGTACTCAAGACAATAATGCAACAGATTGACTGTGCCACTAATAACTAATTGACTTATTTGATTCAGTCAATTTGTTGAACTATCTTTCCCAAAAGCTGTTTTCTTCTGTCGGTTTACATAAGTCCTGATATATGATGATGGTTATCATCGTAAAACTAATAACATGCCTGCAAACTCGTCTTGCTTTTCAGAGACATGTGCCATTTGAATTAAAATGTCATTCACATGAATCATGTATCAACGAACATTTTCGTAGCAACGCATTTTTGGTGGAACACAATGTGCATGCGAGTTTTTTCGGCCAATAACAACCAAGATAAGGCCGTTGCTTCGCTCTAATTACATGGGGAAATAAAAACAACTTTCCCTCCTATGTGTCATTACCACAACCAGACTTCAAAGAGCGCCAGCGTTAATTTTGAGGTAAGTCTCCTGCGATATAATACGACACCTATCTTGACGTTAAGTCGCTAAGTAAGAAGCTGGTAGCTTTAGTATAAGGGTTATATTACTGTCTGTAATCAGGAGCATAATTTTTAGATTTGACATTACTTTCTCTTTAAGATTCTGTACTGCCCTGCTTTAAAACTCTGCTCAAACCCAAAAATCTCTGCCTGCATGCAGAAACGTTATTTTCGTCCGCAGAGTTAACGTTTTGTTCTCAAATCCACGGCTGCTCCCTCAAACCTCTCTCTCTGCAGTCTCAGTTCCTCTGTTCTGCTCTCAAGTTTATTTCCGTTTGCTTGCAAAACCTTTAGATAGACTCATAGATTGTTCTCTGCTCTCTTGGATTGTTGTGGAATAACACTGTCAAAATTCCCACAGCCAATAGAAAACCACATTTGATCCTGACCAAAAAATTGTCACATCTTTTTTCTCTTTTTTTTCTCTTTTTCCTTTTTTTCCTTTTTTTCCCTTTTTTTCCTTTTTTTCCCTTTTTTCCTATTTTTTTTGTTGCATCTTTTTGCTAGTGCACCAAGAGTGCGTTTGATTTATTCACTTATTTTATTATTTATAATTTTGCATTTAGCCTTTTTTCTTTGACTTGGAGATTTGTTAAACAACTCATTAGATAACCTTTTCTAGTAAAATAACAAATACACATAATTAAAAATAACAAAGATTATTGGCTTCCTGTTGCACTGATGGAGGAAGAAATGACCGTACGTCATCTTTACTGGGACTTATTTTGATGTCGTGGATTGCACTGATAAAGAACCTCGAGTAAGTGTAAGATTTTAACAGTACTATCGAGAACTTATTTGGCAATACTGTTTAATATTGTCATAGCTTGTAATAAGTCAAGGATTAACCTAGACTGACCTACACCACGGTTTACCTTGTCAAGAAGGTGATGTACCAATATCATGCTTGAAAATAATGTTGTAGTGTTTAAGTTTTTGTTTCTTTTGGTTTGTTCATTTTGTTGGTTTGTAAATGTCGGTATTACCAAGAGCTGCAACGGTTTCATCTCTGACTTATAAAGCAAAACGCTACTTTTCTTATGATGCTCAGCAGACACACAACCTCCATCTTCATCTACGTCCTCTCGTAGCAGAAACCAGGTGACACTGACTCTGTGATTTACAGAGGTAGAGGACTTTTTGTTAATCTTTCATGTTATTTATTTATGTTGTGCTTTGACTGCAGCTAAACTCCATGACTCTTAATGAAGTCACTAATCTACAACACTATAACACACTATCTTACTAATCTCTTTAGTAAATGGTTTGGTTTGTGATAAGATAAGATAAGATAAGATAAGATAAGATAAGATAAGATAAGATAAGATAAGATAAGATAAGATAAGATAAGATAAGATAGGAGTTCATTGACCCACCATGTCTGCTACCAACACATGAGAGCAACCGATGAACCACTGACTGATTACATGAAGCCAAAGCTAAACCAAAGTTATTGTAATCTGGTTTATGGGCTCTCTAATGGGATCCCATAAACATAAAAGCCAGTTTTGGTGTTTTTTGCCAAACCTGTCTGCTTGACAAATTACTGTAGTTACCTGTAGTATTATTTATTTATTTAATTAAAGAAAAGGGGTATACGTTTCTACAGACATTCACAATCTCACTGATACACAAAACAACACATTTCACTGTTGTGGGCAAATATGAATGAAGACCCCACAGTCAAAATGTCCATACTGTCAATGACCTGCAGCCACATGGCAGACCTGCAGACCTGCTGATGATCATTGTTTCCAGAACGTCGAAGACTAGAAAAGACCTTACCAGAAAGAAAGTGAGGTCTTGGGTTTGTGGCACCTACACAGCCAACAGCCACCTATTAAAAGATGAGAAGTCACGTTTCATGGGGAGAAGGTGGTCCCCAAACTCAACAGTAACTGTGTGCTATCTTGTAAAAAGTAATGAGCCTGTCATTGATTTTACTTTTTTATATATATATATATATATATATATATATATATATATATATATATATATATATATATATATATATATATATATATAATTATGTGCATACTGTATGCAGACAAAGAGTAAACAAAGGACTACTGAAATTGTTGTGATAAATTGTAAATACCAGTTGCATTATTTTATATACATATATATATATAACATTTTAAAATAAGGTGGTGCAACGTGAAACCAGTGTAGTGATTCACTGGGTCAGAAAACATGTTCATTATTTATTAAACACAGCAGTATTTTAGAAATCAGCTTGACTACTTTTTTTCCTGAACCCTGTCAGCCACTCTGCCGCAACAAAGGTTGCCCACATTTGTCAGTGAAGTCTGGTCGTGGACGACCCGCTGACAACGTCAGAACATCGAACATCAGGCCAGTTAGTCTCTTCTGGACCTGCAGCAGTTGGTCCCGCTCAGCAACTGCAGTTTTGTCAAAAAAAATAAATAAGAATAAACTTACAAACCGCGTTACTTGCACCAAAAGTGTAAATTAAGCATACTAATGAGACAGTATTTACCAAAAATAAACAAACCTGCACTTCAGCAGATTTCTTGCAGCTTCTGCAGCATCCTCAGGTCCTCTTCATCTCCCTGCTGTGGTTGTACCTCCACTCCTAGTTTCCTAGTTGCATGAAGACTAGTCCAAACTAGTCTTCAGGTGGTGAAACCTGAAGTCCACACGGAACCGCGTCAGCGGTTCAATTCAATGCAAGTTTGCAACAGAGTGGCATTGCCTTTGAGCTGTAGGGGTCTTCAGAAACTGCTATAGCTCTGCATTGTGCTTTTAAAGTATATATATATATATATATATATATATATATATATTTCCTCATTCATCAGTGCAAGGTGAAGCCAATATTTGTTGGTCCATCCATACATTAATGAGGTGTATTTGTTATTTTACTAGAAAAATCATTCAGTGAGTTGTTTAACAACCCTCAAAGTCAAAGAAAAAATGTTAAATGCAAATTGAAAAATAATTTAAATGGGGAATGAAGGAAACTTTCTGTACGAGGAGTCTGTGAATAGAACGAGTGCACCCTCAGTGCACTAGTAAAAAGATTTGACATTTTCATTGGTCAGGATCAAATGTGGTTTTCTATTGACAGTGTTATTCCACGACCATCCGAAAGAGCAGAGAAAAATCTGTGAGAACGACTTTCGCAAGCGAACGGAAAAAAACCTGAGAGCAGAAGAGAGGGGCTGAGAGGTTTGAGTGAGCAGTGGTCGATTTGAGAACATAACGGGTTTTATATTGCGTCATATTCTGCTTCACATGTTTAAGTACTGTAAAATAAGTAACAGCTAATTGCTGTTTGAGAGCATTATAATTTTAACCTATTATCTGACCCAACTTCAACTCTTTTTCTCTTTCCTTTTAAAGGCTGTGGAGATATTAAACATTTATTTGTCTGATTGCAATGATTTCACATGAGGAAGTTCATCTTTCACATGCTTTTGTTTTCTCTCTATACCCACATATTCCATATTCACCATCATCGGATTTGTTCTCGATATTAACAGACTTTGTGATGGAGATGTGATAAATGGAGATGTGATCTTCGCACTTTGAATCACACTCTGATATTCAGGTGACATTTCCCAAGGCCAACACTTATACCCCAAACACCCTGCATGTAGGAGCGAGGCCAATCCGTTACCTCAGGTACGGTCTGCTGACATTATTACCACTGTTTTGTGTGAGCTTGTAGTGGGACGGACGCTCCACACACTCATCCAAGAGCGACATTCCTGACAGGAAGATTTTGCGGCAATCGCTGGGCGGAGAGTAGGATCAATAAACCTGGGATGATGGGGTGGAGCAGACCATTTTTCAAGTTGTGAAGGGGATTAGGGAAAACGCCTGGAACAGCAAGGAGGGGGCAACAATGTCAAGGGTATTTTGCTTCTAGAGTTTTAATGTCATAGGAATAACTTTGCTTTTAGATCCCTACGGAGAGAGAAAAGGTAGTCTGGAATGCAGATTTTGCTATAAACGGAGGAAGAGCTGACAACTAATCAGGCTTTCCAAGATGTTGGAGAAATTGGCAGATTCTCTGTGCCAATTATATCCCAAGTGTAGGGGCAAGAGCAGGATGGTGTAAACAATTTATAAAGTAATATGCAGGAGGTATAGGATAGGTTAGATCCAAGGGAACTGGGAGGAAAGGAGGGGAGGGGGGGGCTGCAGCAGCAAACAAAGGAAGGGCACGCGGGGGTTAACACATGTCCTACTTCACTAAACTCGCTATCAGGTAAAAGAGAATCTCACTTCACAAGACAAGCAAGTGGGAGGAAACCAGATAAGCATGGCGTCGACACAGATTTTTGCTGTGCTTATTTTAGATCGCTCATGGACATCTTACACGACACTGAAATACTATCTTTCAGTTCTCACCACGCAGTGAATAATTTCTAATTAAGCGTCCCTATCTTCGCAGCGCTCACTGTAATTAATGTTTCATGAGGTGTGGGACCCTTTTAATGACTGAAAAGGCAATTAAGGAATGTCTTCTCTGTTTTCTTTTCTAGTCGCTATTCTGCCACATGATCCCCCCCAAAAAACACACACAAAAGCAATGTTTTTTTTTGTTGTTTCATATATATATATATATATATATATATATATATACACATGTCTGTCTGTGTGTGTCCTTGCATTCTCTTCATTACTTGAAAACGAAGCGTTTCTTTTCGCAAATGGACAAGCTGTGAGCAGTTTGCAGATGGGGAGATTTCATCAGACAGCAGGGGAGGCATTGCGACAGAGGCAGGTGGTGCACGCCATTGTCACACGGCATGAGCGACTGACCCCAGAAGGTGGAGGGTGCTGCTTCTTCCCCTGACCCCCTACTTCTCCATCGCTTTTTCATCACAAGCCCCTGAGAGGAGAGCAGAAATCTCACCACAGGGGTAGCTCTCACTTTTTGACCCCCTGTTGCGCATATGTAATACATGCTCACCCTCAAACATTTACAACCTTAACCCCCACCATCGCCACCTCCTCCATCACTTCTTACTAGTACTCTCCTTCACAAGGCTCTCGTCATATCACCTTTATTTGTCCCTCCCTGTCTGTCTGTACTTTCACATGCCAGGGCTTCTAAGAGAGTCATTCAAGAAGTCCTTGTTAGTGCTGCCCCCTTTTTTTACACACTGGGGACTGTGTCTTTATGACTGAGATGTCCTTCTGCTGCTTTAACAACCCCACCTCTGTGTGTCGGCGAGGCTCTAAATGAGCCCAAACAGCCCATTTACACCGTAGTGGCCATCATGTGAAAGGGGCTGAAGATTGGAATTGGTCAGTCCATTCTGAAAAGTAGGACAGCCATTTCAAGAATCCTCTTCGTTATCTTCCTCTGTGGCTATTCTAAACATCCTTTTTTTTTTTTTTTTTTTTTTTTTTTACCTATGTCAGTACTGATCCCCTCAAATCAATCCCATTTTTTAGGCATTTATGAAAGGTAAATGGAAAAGGAGATGAATAAATAAGCAAAAATGTACAGGAGGCAATAAATGGGCTTTAGTATAGCAGTGTGCTCATATGAAAGCTCCCAGGTGTTAAGTAAACCCAAATGAAGTGAAGGAACCAATAAAAGCAGCTTCAAAGCTGCCCTATAATCTTGTCAGCTAGGAAGGACATCCACTAGCCGTTGCAGGATTTTCCACTGATTGATATCATTCATATCCCCTCCTCATAGAGCACCTCCAGAAGCACAGCCTGCAGTCTGGAGTCTTATTTTCTCTTTGGTTAAAGCACATCATGATATAAAAGTGAGGTGTAAAGAGACTTTAATGCATTAAGGTAATGCGCTGTGCTCGCTGGAGAGTTTTTACAAGAGTGGTGTCTGAAAGTTTGGATCAATTCCCCTGAAGTTGACGTTGAGAAGTCCAATAAACTCCTTCCTCCTCACTGTGCGTCAGCTCTTCAGGTCTGCCATTAACTAAATAGTTTAGTGCTTTTAAGTGCTTGTCACCGCGAGAGATGGATGACAAAATAATTCTCTTTACTGTTTACAATGTATCCACATCATAGGTGTAATTAAGACGTAACAGTGACAGATACAGATGGTACACTGCATGTATTGTGCATTTAACGGCTGTCTGCATTTAAAATGTACAAAATTGTTAGCCTTAATAGGTGATGGGAATCCTAATTTGTTTTAAACTCTTCCTTGTAGCAGATATTGTGTTTGTCATTGTTAATTTTGTGCTTGAAAGACCTAAAGAATTTGCTGTCCATCTCTTATTTTATAAAGTTGGTGGTAAACTAAACTGGTCTACCACTCAGATTGCACTTCAAACCCAATATATTAAATAAAATATTAAAACGCTTTAATCCAGCTGGCCGTCAAAAAAGACACTGACATCTGGTTGAAAGTACAACACTAAATCAGACAAAAAAGAAAAAGTAACAGTAGAGGGTTCACTAAATGTTATCAATAATCTTCTCAGAACACTCCAGACATGAGGAGGGATGTTGTGTGTTGCATCTCTGTCCTGAAGTACCAGTTACCATCACAGTGTCGGACCTGGTAGGATCCACAGACTTAGTACATTATGACTCCATACCATTTGGTGGCAGTAGTGCACCACTTTCACTGTTTGCCAATCATTAGTAAATAACAGAAGACGAAGATGGCAAAGAAGAAAACTGGAACGATGTGATTGGTATTTAAGAAGCTGCAACAGGTGCTGGAAACATGCGCCAACAGTCATTGTTGTGTAAAACTACCCTGGACCACCGCTAATTGAAACCTATCATTAATTTAGTTGATTTTCTGTTTCCAAAGTCTCAACATACTCGGACAAAGGTCAGGACTGAATGTAGGACAGTCTGCTACCCGTACCCTCTTCTTCCATAACCAAAGTCTGCAGAATGTGGTTTTCTATTGTCTTATTAAATATATATGGACCTCCCTGCAAGAATTAAATCATATGAGGGGTAGCATCGAATGAACTGCATCAAAAACTAAATGGCTTATTGTTTTTCGTCATTGAATGGTGAGGTATTTGACTAGAACCCAACATTTGCCAAACATTCAATTCAATTTTATTTATATAGCATCTATTACAGCACAAGTTGTCTCTAGGTTTTTTCCAGAGACCCAGAACATGACCCCCGAGCAATTATTACATAAATATATACAATGGCAGGTAAAAAACTTCCCTAGTGGAAGAAAAACCTTAAGCCAAACAGTGTCAAGGAAAAACTCCCCTTTAAGAGGGAAGAAACCTGGATCAGGACCTGGCTCATAAGGGGGGGACCCTCCTGCCGAAGACCAGCCGGGTTGAGCAGGAACATCATCAAAACATTCACGCAACATGAAATTCAAGTTTTTTAGGATTTTGTAGATTTCAAATCATGATTTGGACTAACCAAAATAAGTGTTTTGGAGGTTAACGGTCACCCATTTTCTGGTTTCCATTACAATTTTAATTTCCAACACTATTCAATATCTGTTGCAATGCTTAACTCTTTCTGAGGTTTAATTTTTTTCCAGAGCTCACTGGGTAACACGAAAAGAGACAGACACTAATTAGCGATAACTGAGGGCAAATTAATTATTTTTAGTCAAACAAAATGGCTTATTTAAGGAGTCCTACGTGTGCTGAACCATTTCCATACTTCACTAACACTGATGATGGATTTGGATATGGGCGCATAGTTGATAGTTTTTCCTAAAGGCACAAAGGTTGGAGGAACAAACACAAATAGGAGTCTAAATTTTGAGTACAATGATGCCAAGCTGCATCCAGTATTTGCTGTAATAGCTGATGGATGCACACATCCATGCAGACAGTAAACATTCAGCTGCTGTGACACAGAATCCTGCAAAAGGTTTCACACTATTACGCTGATTGCACCTTTTTCCAATTATGTAGTAATATGGAAGCAGAATTTCAAGCAAGAAGGAAGTTGGCAAGGAACTTTATTAACATGTTTTGAATGCATTTTATGAGAATGAAAAATGCATGGCACATTACGGTGTTATTTAGCCCATGGCTTTCAGTTTGGAATTATCTTGGTTAAAGAGAACTGAATAGTATGTTTTTTTCCTTTTTTGTCTTGCATTCCTTGCTATCTTTCTTACTCCCCCCCACACTTCCAGCAGAGTCTCCGTTGAGAGCTCTGTTTGAACACACTGCAGGAAGTCAGGAAATTTCACGGATAACTTCCCGCACGATCAAAGCGTCGGACCACCCGAGCCATACTGTGACCCCTCGCCCTGCATTCACCCTCCCCCCCGTGCACATAAACACAAGGTTTGTCAGTGGTGAGGGTGACCTTTCTCGACTCCGTCAGATGAAGGAAGGCAGCCAAATTATTTTCTGCCTGTCATGCCCTTATCTGTGTCTGGCTGTTGTTTGTTTTAAATTACATGGAAGAATGACTTTCCAGCCGACCAGGGTGGAGGAGAAGATTGAGGCAGAATAATGAAAATGAAGAAGAGAGAACTGCACCGCACAAATTACAGCAGCTCTGCCATGCTGTGTTCAGCTGCTGTATCATATCTGTAATGCAAAATATTTTGAAAGGATTAGTCCTGACAATGTATACAGCCATGACCGTAAATGTAATCCATTCATTATTTTCTCTGAGGGTCTGTTCGACCCCAAGTTGGTAAGATATTGCTCTGGTGTTGTTATCAAATCACTGGTTAAAAGCTGATTTATTGTTTCAAACGTGGGGTGCTATTGTTACGATCACGTGGAGCAGTGAAGGCTCTATTTACCGATATCCAAGCTTGTGTTTTCTGAACCAGAAGGGCTTAATTCAACGGTAGAGGAGACGGACAGTGATCCAGGATGAAATGAGTTCCTTCATTGTGAATATATACAGCATAAAAACGCGAACACTGGTAAAAAAGACATTTTCCTGCAAGTGTTGCCTGAAGTCCTTGAGTTACACTAGCAGGAGGGGAAATAAAAGACAGGCAGGGAGAGAAAATGAGCCGAAGCTAATTGATAAGGCCTTTTACTGCCTGTGACAAGCAGCCTTTCATTACCCACACACTCCCCAAACTCCCCAAACCCATTTACCTCGATGCTCCCTTGCTTTATTAGATTTTTGCAGAAATGTTTTTTGTGTCTTGGTGTAGCTTGACAGTCCTTAGACGAAGGATGTCTCTGAGCTGGAAGACATAATAAACACGGGGAGATAATGATCGTATCCTCGATTGGACGATGAATTGAGATTTATTTTGTTTGGACTGCTGTGACGTTGTAGTAGTGCAGTCCGCTTAGTCTGTTGCAACCTATAAAAATCATCAAATGTTGGGAGTTTTTACTTGACAGGAGATGTATTGAGGATGTACCTAATTTAGAATATGTACTGTGTTTGTGCAGTGCAGTCATAACAGGCATTTACTCAGAAAGGCAGACACTTCATATTGATCCTGTTTCACATTTCAAGCAGACATCTTCGAGCAGTTCATATTTTCTATGATGGAATGAACTAGCAGGGTCAATTACAGAAATTATGAATGAATGTTGCACAACCCTAAAAGGAACATTGTTTTGCTTTTATAGACTATTCCTAAACTAATTTTTGTAATTCTTTAGCTCATGTGCAGCCCTGTCATGTAGCGTGATGGCCTGCAGTTCTTCCAGCTGCAGAGAAAAATAACGGAGTGATAGTTTATTGTTTGTGTGGGTGTAGCCTGGTCTTCCATCCTAATCCTCAGAGAAATGGAGCTTGTGATCCAGGCTGAGCTACAACCAGACTGCTATCATCAAAAGAAATCCAAACTGGCGTGCAATGGAGTAGGCAACACTGTATGAATGACTGATTTCTCAATAAAAACGTGTTAATGCAAAGTGTTGATTGGTTTGAATAGTTGGTCTTGGATGCTCCTGTATGATTTATTGCATAAATCATGACCTCGTCCTACTGCGATTACTTTGGTACGTTCTATACTGATGAAAATGGCTATGAATGGGAGGGGCATCAGATCCATTTCACAAAAGAACATTTCTGCAATCGAATGGCTCACCCGGCTAATGAACACAATACATTTCTACATTTTGCAAAAGAATCTACAAAAACGGCATCCTGAGGACCTCTATTGTTCCCAAAAGGCTAGTTGTAATCAAAAGTAGAAAGAAAACAGAAACGTCATACAATAAATTTACAGTTGCAGTCTTTTTTTTCCCCCAAACACTATATCAAGATAACCAACAGGTGACTATTAGAAGTGATCCAACACTTACTTTCACTTATGAACCTTTTTGTACTGAATAAAGCCAGGGAGCTGAAATAGGTCATGGCAGAGTTGAGAAGAGCTTAGTTCAGTTTGCTGTGAAAGTTTGAATGGTTGGAGGGCTGACCTAGTGTCAGCTTCCAAGCCGCCCAAAGGATTTTCCATATGATGTGCTCCACAAAATATGTTTTAGTATTCCAGGAGTTTGCTTCTGACCACCTGAAGTGCGTCACCCCTGCAGAGATTACAGAACCAGTGCAGTTCTCCCTGTAGGAATGGATTAGGTGTTGTGGCTGGACAGCATGTTAACAGGTCTGCAGCTTTTAAATTTATGTAGATGAGCTTTTTCAGTGATGAACTGTTGGCTCTCTGGTTATGTTTTCCCTAAGAATGGAGTTAAATGAATTTGTTGGCTTTTCTAAAAACACGAACTAGAAACATTTGGGACAATATGGAAAAAATAAATTGGCTGTTTCGCATAAATCCCTTTTAGAATTTAATGCCTGCAACAAATGACAAATAAAACTGTGACAGTAGAGCGTTGACCACTTTATCCATTTGTTCTGACAACATTTAAAAGGATTTCTGGCATTAAGGACACCAATAATCAAGCTTTTCCTTTGTTCTAAGCAGGTGATATTTCTCGCTCTTTTTTTTTTTTTTTTTTTTCTATTTTGAAAACCTCATATTGTTATGGATGTTAAGACTGCAAGCAGATTAGTCCAGCACCTTCTTCTTCCTCATCCATGCCTTTGTACGGGGGGCAGGGTTTACGGTTAAGGTAGGGTATACAAATCCTTTCTGATCTGTATTTGAGGATCATTATTTTTAACCCTTTACCAAGGCACTAAGGTATTTGATTACTTCAAATGATACCACAATTAAAAGATTGTAAAAAAGAGTGAGAGGCTTGTGACCTCGACTGGGGACGTTGTTGGACAGTGGAAGGAATACTTTAAAGATCTCCTCAATCCCACCAACATGCCTTCCACTGAGGAAGCAGAGGCTGGGGAATCTGCGGTGGACTCTTCCATCACCTGGGTCAAAGTCACTGAGGAGGTTTGTTAGTTCATCGGTGGCAAGGCACTGGAGGTGGATGAGATCCGCCCTGACTGCCTCAAGTCTCTGGATGTAGTAGGACTGTCTTGGCTGACACCCCTCTGCAACGTTGCATGGAGGTCGGGGAGAGTGGCGCTGGAGTGGAAAACTGGGGTGGTCGCCCATCTTTTTAGAAAGGGAGACCAAAGAGAGTGTTTTATAAATAGGGGATCACACTTCTCAGCCTCCCTGGTAAACACCTGGGTGCTTGAGAGGAGGAGCAGGCCGATAGTCGAACCTCAGATTCAAGAGGAACAACTGGTTTCGTCCTGGTCATGAAACACTGGACCAGCTCTATACCCTCCACAGGGTGCTTGAAGCTGACATGAAATACCTTCAGTTTATACCGTTGGCAAATAAAATCAAATCCATAATGTCCGAACTTTTTAAAACTTAGAAGTTTTACATTATTTATTTTAATGTTTTATTTCCTACCTCAACAATTCAAATCACTGTCATTTTCTAACATCATGTACCCATCATGATCTCATGGCAGAAGACAAAGTCGATGGAGCATGATTTGATTTTAATGATGTATGTCTAGTAGGTGGCTGAGTCAGCTTTTGGATTCCTTGCACTTATTTCCATATATTTAACTCATTAAATCTGAATATTTTTCAGCCCGTCTTGTCTTGATGTTACTAAAACTCCAGTCTAAGGCAGCTCAGACCTGACATTGTTTTTCAGCAAGACCAGACCCAAAATTAAAAAGAGCATCAGTAATGTAAATGACTCCTAAACAGGTTTTCCCATATCCAGTGTATGCAAAGCCAAATTAATGTTACACTGTGGCTTTGCAACTTCAGGCATGTCGTGTCTTAACTTAAGGGTCTCTGCAACCCATGAGGTCCATTCGTTTCTCAGTAGCATCTCAGTGCTTCACTTCCTCTCTCCCTCCCTTTGGGATCATGTAGCCCTGCAGTTTATTCACCATATCTCTAATTGTCACTAAGGGGGGCTGTGACTCTCGTTGCATGTAGCTCAGTACCAGCCACAATGGGCATTTCTGAGAGTAAATCCAACATCAGGGAATTAATTAGGCAGAAAACAATGGGCCATAAGAGTGCTAACGACAGAATAACAAGCCACACAGTTTTATTTGGTGCTCCACAGACACACAGCGCAAATTCAAAGATGCAGAATGCTAATTAGCTCCAGAGCTTAGCTGTGGCCCATTTTCATCTATTACAATATTTTATGTTTTTTATACATTTCACTGTGTGTGCCTTTTGTTACATTTTCAAAAAATGGTCTCTGTTAAATGGGGCATGTTGATACTTTGTACTCTGCATTCACTTATCATTTACTTAATCATTGATGTGGATTTTAAAAAGAAATGGGTTTTTTTTTTTTTTTTTTTTTTTTTTTTTTTTGGATTATATTATTACTGTGAGCTCTAAATGCACAATGCAGTGGCCATAGAATAGCAATCAGTGTTAAAATTGTTCTGGGCCTTTGAATGCAAAATACCTGGAAAAACCAGCAGGATTTATCCTGAGGAGGGTTTTTGCCGTTGTGCAACCAAACAAATAACTTTGTTGTTTTTTTTTGTGTCAGTTGATCTTCCTGTGAACAAGGACAGTTACTACTACTGTATTATTGCCTCAATTGTGCAGTCTTTTGTAGTAAACAAAAAGCATAATAGTGTAGTTTGTATTCTCAGTATACAGCAAAGAGCAGCTATCTGCATTATTGACGAGAAATGAACAAACTTTTTCTCTTGGTGATTTTCTCCCTCCCACTTAGTCAGCAAGCAGGCTTCTTGTGTTGGCGGTGTCATGTTTTGTTCGTAGCTGCTGGACTCTGGAGGGATGGAAACTGGAAGCCGTAAGAGGCCTGTTGCACGAAAGCAGAATTTAAGAGATCTGGGGTTGTTGAAAAAGCAGAGGGTTCATGCATCCTATCAAGTTGATCTTGTTCCGCCTCACGATCACCAAGCCAGGATTAGAAGGTGCAACTTTGTCAAACCTGGTGTAGCAGATCCTGGCACATACTCAGTCGCAGATTTCTTAGGCAGACTGACATTGGACATTGGTCATGTTTCACCAAATGAGCATCTGCTTATATTGGAAACCTATAAAGAGAATTACCTCGACAGTTAACACCTGAATAAACTATCTATAATGTTGATCACAATTTGTGATGCATGATCATGAAAATCAGGCAATACACATACAGAAGAGCACGAGTTGTTATTGATTACATTTATCTTCGATTGGGCTGTAAGTGACTGAACCGATACAGCAGCACCACAATGGATAAATCGTCGTGGTAACATATCCGCCCTGCTTTCGTTCAGCCAGGGTAACTGACATATCCCAACTTAATCCTTTATCTTGGTTTCATGCTGCAGCCCTGTGGTCTTGGCAGCCGTGGGACCAACAGTCATTCATATGCTCGATTGGGACTGTTATCTGTGGGCGTTCAGAACAGCTGAACTCGCCACCGCAGAAACTTACGTGACTTTTCATGTCACAATGTTTGTTAATTCTTATACGAAGTCACAACAGCACTGAATTTTCTATATCTCCATTTTCTTGTGTGCACCGGTTCCTGAGGTAAATACAGCATCTGTCCCTCCAGCTGCTAAATCCTTCATGTTCCCCAGCTACAATAAATAGATTAAAAAAATTTAAACGCTGGATCTTTCACAGCTTCTTTGCTGAAAATGGCTTCCTACCTGCTGGTTAAACCCAAGTAGAAGAAGGCTGTGAAACTGGATCAGAAATATTCAGGCTTGGGCTATTAAAAGCACCGATGTGAAATAAAGACTTTTAAAACATACTGGAACTCAGTTAACTTGAGTTTTATAATCACATTCTGTGGGTTCACCACCACAAGTGACCTCTTTCACATAACAATGTGATGATTTAATCCAAAATAATTAGTTGCTCTCCAGCAGCAAGAGTTTCTAAAACATTGTTGTTCTTGTTCATGCTCTTTGAGCTTTGGAAAGGTTTCAAGAATAACGATCACCCCTGTTTAGAGGCTATTTCTGCTTGATTTAAGCTTATGCTTCCCTTTTTAAGATTTTGCACACTTGATTATATTGATTCCTGCTTGTATTTGCACTAGAAAGGTTTTATTCAACGGTTATGAAAAAACTTGTATCAAAGAAGTCAAGTTGCCTTTGCTCTTGACACACCTGCTCCTCTGGCTCATCAAATCCAGGAAGCGTGAAATGGCTGGGGAGTTATAAGTAGAGAAGGAGCTTGAATATTTTATTAATATCTATTCCACTTCTCAGTTTATGTCTTCTTGTAGCCTACATCACCGCGATACCTAAGACACTATGCAACGAACACAGAAAGAAGGAGAGTTCATTAATTAGATCACACGTTGTATATAGTTTGGCACTGAAAAGCATGTTTGCAATTCTACTTTGCATTCTTTATGAACAAAAGTCTCAACAATAGTGATCTCTCTTCTAGATTTGGTGATGGCTACACAGTGATTGTGAGGGTCGGTGGCTCTTCTCCTGAGCTGAAGCCTGTTGAGGGCTTCATCCAACAGACTTTCCCAGGCAGCGTTCTCAAGGAGAAGCACCACAACACTCTGCAGTACCAGCTCCCACACTCAGATGGAGCCTTGGCCAAGATCTTCAGCGAGTTCACCAGCCACCAGCAAATGCTGGGCATTGAGGACTACTCCGTTTCCCAGACCACTCTGGATCAGGTGAGGCTACGTAAATGTACGTGTACGATAGTGGTCGCTTGGCCTCAGTAACAGCTGAGATATAATTATGAAACATGAAGAACAGCATTTGAAGGCATGTGCACGAACATCAGTACACTTTCTTTAAATCCCATGTTCTTTTGTCTAAAAAACATGATGGAAATCATTTGTCTTTGACAAATATAACCTCAGACAGACCAAAATCATGTAGGCAATACTAAGAATACTAAGTACCCCATGATTCAACTGCTCATAGTTCCACCTTTATCACCAATAACTTCAAATAGGTACCTCCTATATACACATTTTCAGTCTTTGTCATTGATATGGAGGAAATCGGGCCCATCTTTCTTCACAACGATGCTTCCCGCCACCTAGAGCCTTGGTCACAAAACAATCCCAATCATCACCCTTCTGCATGGTGTCCGACAGTCAGTCTTTACACCAAACATGGTCAAACAACTCTTATTTATACACTAGAGCACTGATACAGATTTCTTGGAATCGGTTCAGTTGCAGTTTTGTGAACCTCGGATGTGCTTCCAAGTTCTCCCGTCCAAGCAAACCATACTAGTTCAAAGCTCTTCTCTCTGGGCTTCATCATCTAGCATCCTCAGTGAGATCTGGTGAGACCCAGATTTGTCTCTGAGCATTCAACCATCTGACCTTGGGGTAAAATTTGCTGGGATTTCCATTTTGTGGTCACTGGCAACTGTCTCCAGCGCTTTTTAATATATTTTCTCAATGTTGAATGCTGAATTTATAGTATTTTGGAAATGGTTTCATCACCAGATTTCTGTGCATCAGTCTTTGCTTCTCTAAGATCATGACTTATGTCTTTCCCTCTTAGTATTGTGTTAACACACATTTGAAAGCTTTGGATCACCAAAATGCCAAAACATGTGCCATCCAGTTCATCAAAGGCAGATGATTAGTAGCACCTGGCTGCAACTTATCGTCTTGAATCCTGTGGAAGCTGTAAAGCGTATTTCATATTTTTTTTTCCTTATGGCTTCATTTTTTTGATAAATAAACAATAACATGGTGAAAAAAGTTCCGATTTCTATTCATGTAATACCAAGACGCACCATGGTCAGATTTGTTTTTGAAGCATATGTAGGATTAAAACACAGGGTACTATTTTTTGCACATAGTAAGTTTATAATAAAGTTGTAATATGCATTTCTGTAGTGCTACATGGAAAAATCTCATCTCAAGACTCTAGGCATCTTTTTTTATTGGCATTTCATCATCTAATTCTCTAACAGGAAAGCTGCTATGAAAGTCTTAGAGTAGGTAGTAGATTTTGAATTATCCACATTTATTAAACCCTGCAGGAAAACATTTGGTTCTGTGTCTTGACAAACAAATAGCAGTGTTGTGGAAGTGTTAAATAATTTCTGTGCTCGTTATTGAAACGCAGAACATCGTTTTAGCTGGTTTCAACTTAAAGCAGGGCAGGACATGTGATATAGACGGACGATAATATGACAGTCCTACTATAGTTAAGTGGAGTGATAGCTCAGTTTAATGCATTATTGGGCCATAAACCAACACATTGTGCATTTTTAAGTGCTCCAATTTAATGCAAGTTATTTCAGGAGTGGTATACACAATTTAAAGGTTACTTGTTCTGCGAACATTGTTGTCTGCCATTAAAGGCCGTCAGCCTGATCCATAAAGACAGTTTAACTGCCAGCTCTAGGTATTGATCACAAATTTGGACTTATACAAAATGCTGCCATAACCAGTGCATTTTTATTATTCCCGTCTAGCCGCTGTACCATATTGGTGAAATAAGCCCCAACGCTGGATGTTATATAGTCCGTCTTTATCTTGTATTTTCCTCGCAGCCTCAGAGACCTGATACAATCAGGGACTCGGTGGTGAGTGCGGGTGTGTCTGTTCTTGCAAACCCCACATTAGCACAGCAGCAGACGAGCAGGCGGGAGGTGAGAGGATGACCTCTTGTAGGTTTAGAAAGGTCATCAGTCCACTTCACTGTGAAAGGGGGGCTGAAGAGACACAGATGTGAGTTTTATGTCAAGGCTGTATTAAATCAGTGAATGCTGCAGAGATATAAAGGGTGTGATTACAATGTTTTGTTTTGTTTTTTTCATGAACATCATGTGAATGACTCAGAACGTAAAGAATTCACGAGGCGCTAAACGCTTTAACTACTAGTTATACTCGGGTTTTATCTCACTAAAAGGATTTTTAACACCAGTTTTTTGTGTGTTTGTGTGTTTTAACTTTACAGACCATCATTGGGCAACCACAGCACAACTTCTAACCTTGCACATGTATCTTTTAACACGACTGCCAGCTTGTCCCACATTCCTCCCTGGTTAATATTAACCAGATCAGAAGCAGTAAATAAACTATACTTAGACCAGGAGGTCACGGTATTAAGACATGGAGGGGGAGGGCTAGAGAACCTGTGAAGACCCCGACAGTCACCTTTCAGCTGCTGATTTGTAGAAAGGAGTCTTGACCTATAGTGTAACACCCGACTTGCACTACAATTAATATTGATCGCACAGCCTGGAGCTCAGGGGTTGATGTTTATCGCCAACCCAGCGCAAAGCAGATTTTCAAAAGTTCTGTTTTGGAGCACATTACGTGTTAGTGAAATACTTGCTGCTTTGTGTTTGAACAATGGTCCACTTAGTCATGAAAGCAGCTCTGAAACAAATTACTTTTTTCTTTTTTCTTTCTTTTTTTTGTCCCTGTTAGTATTGAAAAAATATTTAACTTTTTGGTTCGTGATCTCCACTGAGTTGGAGCTTGGTAGCAGTAAACAGAGGCTGTGTTAATCAAACTGGTGAAAACAGCGAAGCAGTTGGAGGCATTATGACCTTTTAAACTGCTTGGTTGACTAGAACAAGCAACAAATGGTAAAAAGGGCATAACATTTCTTTTAGCTGATAGCTGTATTATACTAAATTCATACTTTGTCGGTTGATTGGAGGAAAACAATATTATCACAGATGGCTTCTTTGATCCATCGTTTGCATTTATTGGTTTCTGATCCGATGACGTGTGCACTGTCCCAATCCATGACGCGGTTGTTTCTTTTGCGGCGATCTGATATTGCTGTTTGACGTTTTCCTGTAGCACTTTTTCTTTTCCTGTTGTACCGCTGTTGACTTTTCATACTTCTTTTGAGTGAACTGGTCTGTTCAAGCTCAATCACACCATCCTGTTCTTGTAGTTGTAGATGAGTTTTAGGTGTGACAACCAAGGGGCTAGTCTCGCTCGAATAAGGAAGTTCCAAAAGCTGTAGTTCCCCAAAGGGCCACTAGAGACCGACATTAAACTCAAGTCATTTCCATTGACCTCCATCTTCAGATGTTCAAATTTACAGCTGAAATAGTCCTAGGTAGAACCGGGTACATAAAAAAATAAAAAATAAAAAAAAACAACTCTCCAATGCTAGATTTCACATCCATGTATCTCGTCGGTTAAAATTACATGAAACCACAAAGCTCTGCATGATGAGGGGTGGGTTTTTTGAGTCTGTGGTGAACTTTTCTGAGCTGTGAATAAAGACCTAACAGAATATTCTCTTTACTTTTAAAGATAACGAGGCTTGTTTTTACTGTTAATTGTATGAACAGACCACTGCTTAGGGTTGGCCTGGAAGGGATCAAGAGGGGAAGGCTTAGCCATGCAGTCTGCATAGGTACCTTTGCCTGCCAAAGGCTGGTAACTACAGCTAACCGGAGTACGGCCATCCAGATGACTTCTGGGTTGTCGGCTGCTAGCTCTGGCAGCGGCAGGAGCAGCCGGCTGAGCCACCTCTGCCCACAAACCCATCCTGGCCAACTTGGAATCGCCCAGAAGCGCTGAACTGTTATGCCATGCTAAGGATTATGACTTTGTGATTTCCATGTTCCCAAACCTCTAAGATAAACAAGAGGTGCTGATTCAAAAAAGAAATTAAAAAAATAAAGCATTCTAGTGATGTAATAAGCCTCAGACCTTTATCCTTTTCCCAGGAGGCGTTGTTAGTGAAAGTAAGATAAGAAAGGTTGTTGTTGTGTTTCGTGTTGTGCGGAGTGACTAAGTCTGAGCAACATAACCAAGATTTTAACAGTTTTTCCCCCTCTAACATGAATAAACAGCAAAGATAAATCCTTCCACCTGATAATTTTGTTTGTAGAAAAGCATAAAACTTTGGCATGTACTGAGGAGGAAAATAAATCCATTTTTACATTTAGCACAGACTTTCTCCATATATAACAGAGGTTAATTAGGTGAATCACGTCCTAACACCTCCTGTGTCATGCCTCAGCCGTCACGAAATAAACACCCGAATGCAACCTCTCTAATATAATTAATGCTTGTATCATTGGTTATGAAGCAAATGCCACTCAGCAGTACCGGTGCATGACGTTCACGTCATGAATGGATGACTGGCTAACTGCAGAACGTAGAGATGATCAGACACCACAGCGCAAGATGAACTCACACTGGCTTTCTGGTAAAAATGTTGCGCCATCAAAACTCAGAACCTATAGATCTCAAAGAAAGTTAACCACAAACAAAACTTAGAGATTCTGCTTTATAAACTTCACAGCCTTGACTGAATACCAAATGCTGTCCGTGCCTCCGCATATCAAGCCAGTATCAGCCGGTGGCAGGGTCAGAGGCTGAGAGAGATGGGTGGAGAGCATATTTGTTGTAACTGTCATTCTCGTTCTCTTACTCGTTCTCCCCTGACAAGACGCCATGACAACAATGACCTTGATGCACACCGCTGACGGTATGACATCAAACAAGCGTATTTTAGCCCTGGGTGTTCTGCAGGCAGATCGCTTTCCCATCACTTACATGTTAACCAAGTAGCCAACAATATAAAACGATTTCTGTGAAATTCCAGTTGAACAGAAAAAAAAAATCTCTAACTTTCCTTGTCAATTAACTTTTATCATTTCAGACATTTCTTTTTCTTTTTTTTTTAAATAAGGAGAGTTTTAAGCTGGTTTCATAATTACATGGAATTAATTTAATTTGTTGATTCTGCGCTATATAGAAGAGAAACCTTCCACATGAAAATGACACGGTTTAACACGGAGACCACTGACCGCGGGTTACTATGACAACTCCACTGGATCTGTAATGGATGGACTGAATCATCTGAGAGGGTTTTCCACATTTTTGATTTGTCTTTAATTATTTTTCTGGTAAATCAAAAAACAAATTCATAGCGACTAAGAAGATATGAATTCTGAATTTTGCAAACTAAGGATAACCAAGCCACAGCGCCATAACTGCACACTGGGGAGTCACTTATTTCATAAACAATTACAAATAAATCCTAGTCATTTCACATTGTGTATCATTTGTTTTTTGTTTTTTTTTTTATCTTTTAAAACCTAATCTGAAAAGCAGAAAACATTTTTTATTCATCTTTGTATTGTAAAACCAAATAAGAAATACTTAGAAATAATTTTTAAATTATTACTGTAAAAGTTAAAAAAAAACACCATAATTAGCATAAACTGTCTCCAAAGAAAACACATTGTACTTTTCTTTTGTTTTAAACAGGTAACTGTAACTATAGTTTGTAATACATGAAAAGATATTCTCAATAGTGACAAAGTAAATATTTGAGCCTAATTGGCATCAATGGCAAAACAAGTCAGACCTGGTCGTCATGACGCGCACTGATTAAAGCGTATTCACCAGCTGAGGTCCAGAGATATCTGGCAAAATTAACGCAGGTTCACCTGAACACCTATCTAACAAAAAAAACAAAACAAAAAACAAACAAAAAAACCCCCACTAAAAGCAAAAATATTGTGTACACGAGAGCCCTAAAAGAAAACTGTCATGAAACAAGATGCTGTTGTGCATGACAAAATGTGGTGTGGGAGCAGCATAAAGGATGAAAACGTACTCAGTGGTGGTGCATGACATGCTGTTGACAGCGGAGCTGCATGTTAACAATATTATTATCTCAGGCAAGGCCGTAGCCTGCTGCATAAACACCAAACGCTGGTGCGACTGTCTCCTCCATCCTTCAGACTCAGCAGGTTGGCCTTCGTGTTGCCTTTTCCTTTTTTTTTTTGTCTCCTTTGTAGCAGCTTCATTACACTTCATTGTCTGAAACTGGCTGTTTTTTCTTCTCTGTTATTTGTCTGTTTAATTTTATTCAATGAAGGCTGCGTTTGCATGTGCAAAATTATCACTTAAATATAGACATTTCTTAATAAAATAAAAGTATAAGTATTTGATGCCATGAAAGCACAAAACTACGTAGTAATTTCTTAAAAATAGTGTAACCTGTTCTAAACACCGGAACACTTTTTTGCAACAGTCAGTGAACGCCACATCTCCTGGGTTAGAAGTTAGTGCCGGTTCGTGCCAGCCTCTAGCGGCCAGTCGAGGAACTGCAACGAATCTTAGTTCTGCAGACTCAACCCGGATGTTAGATGGTTGGTGCTTGGTAGTTACAAACCAGGACTTGTTTTGAACTGTGAACTAAAAGCAGACTTTTTATTCAAAAAAAAAAAATGTGGCGCTACATCGCAGGGCTTAAACGTTCATTAATGATCCGTGGATGTGGGTGACTTTACACTCCAGGTCCTGATGACTTGCATAAGTTGTTTGTGTGTTTTTTTTAATACCAGAAATTGGTAAACACTGTTCAAAAACATGAAAAATAGTAAAAAATAATTACCATGAAACAATTTAACTGGTTATTTTAATGTTTTATTTGTTGTTTCATTGGAAAACAAAAACTCCAAATGGATGTTTATGTCTAAACTGGAATAGCATTTCTTAGACCATTAGTGCTGATGCTTATATCCATTGACTTGTGTTGCATTTGTTTATATGCCATTTACTTCAGCACATTTGTTGCCATAAAGAGGGATTTAATTGATGGAAACGGAATAGTTCCTGATGAAATTGGTCTGGACGACTTCTTTTTTCCGTCGAGATTTTAAATGCAGCGCAGTAAATCCCGTCCTTTTATATTTACTCAGACGATTAAATCCATTTAATGAAAAAGCAATGCTTTTATCATTTTATATGATCCCGGCTTTTTTCTCTGCAGAATAAAAGTCGTTTTTTTTGGGAAGCTCTACGACTAATGCCGAGCAAACCTAGAACTTGAACTACACTGGTGTTTACAGCACAATGAAATGCACACAGCGTTTTATGAAAGCCATGGGATAGATTTCCTCTGACATTAAATGGGCATCACAGAGTGAAGAATGATTGTTTTATTCTCTTTCTCAGCTGGTCAAAGATGTCAAACTGACATTCACTGTGTGAGTCCCGGCGCTTACTTGATGCTTCATAGCCCTTGTCTTGCAACTCATTCAATTGTGCCCTGTTGTCTGTATCAGTATTGCTGTTAGTTTTAAATTCAAATGGAGGAAAACAGCAGAATGGATGTAATAGATTAAAAAAAAGTTAGTTTATAGTCTCTTTATTTTTCCTGGTGTTTCTTGTTAAATACCTCTGTCTTTTTGTTAATATTTCAGGTGTTTGTGAACTTTGCAAGACATCAACATGGCGAAGACGACTCTCAGGCCTACAACAACCCAGTGGACATTTCAGATGAGCTCCCTTTGGAGTCGGTGAAGACCTCCAGAGAAGCGGAGAATGTGTAATGGGATGATCAATTCAATGCACTTATGGTGACCCGGCAATATATCTTAAAAAAAATTCCACAACTGTGATTTTTCAGCTGCAGCTATGCATTCCTGACCCTAACCAAGTTGAATATTTCACTTAAATTACCATGCCTACTGTGCCTTGACTGGTGTTCAGAATTTGTCAAATTGAAAAGCCAAACACGCCACTATCCAAGTAGCAATGCCATTCGGGAAAGAAGTTTCATCCTGCCAAAGCTTGCACATCGCTTGTGCTGAGTGGGTTTCTTTAGGCCTGCAGAGGTCTTACTTTATTTAAAATGATTCGGTCTCGGATGCAGAGTAGATGTTGCAGTACTTCTCAAGTGTGGTTCTAGAAGTTCAATAAAAAAAAGTATGGAGCAAGTTAGTGCAAAGACCAAATGGGTTTTAACTAATAGGCATAAATAATAATTATATCTGCTTGTAATTGTAATCGACTCACATCCGTTTTAAGGTTTATTAACAGAGGCATCAGTTGTTTCTTTTTTTTTTTAATGATTTAATATTTTTGGCAGATGTTGCTGATCTTTGTATGCCACAGTTTGAGTGTACGGGCCAAATCCCGCCTGATGAGTGTTATAGTTTGCACAGCACCGAGAAGACCTCAGGCTTGGTTTTCAAACGGAATAATATTTTATCGTTTTATGATGTTTTTTTGTTTTTTTTTTTATTATTTGCATTTGCTACAAATTATATTGACGATGCACTAATAAACAAACATTTGACATTCATCATACATATCAGGAACCTTTCTTTTTTCTTTTGTTTTGTTTTTCTTTTTTTATGCAGAATGACTTATAATTGTATATGAGTAAGTTTATATTGTATGATTTTTGTAACGCTTTGCCCTGTGAATTATATCTGTTGTATTGATCAGTCTTTCTGTGTATCTGTAAAATTAAATATGGTGATATCAGATCAATAGTCAATCAGTCCCAGGCCTATAAAACAGAGCAAAGATTGCTACTAAGGCAATTTCTTTTTGCCCACGTGTCCTCTAAACAAATATCTCACTACTAACCTCATATATGATCCCCCTAAGTAACATGTTTAATGTCCACACTTAAAAATAAAATCTTTTCCAAGCATCATTCATTTAATCGGGACTTTATGTAACTCTGCATTTGCTCAGCCGTTGAGAGACGCCTGGTGCTTCACCACAATGTGGCAGGAAATCAGTAGCCAGACACTTTCCCTCTATTGTTCCCTGATGGTGGAGTGACCTTCCAAACTCTGTCTGATCCACAGGGTCCGTACCTACTTTTAACAGCAAGCTAAGACTGCGCTAATTAAGGATCATTTCCACATTTATTTTAACTTCTCTGCTCATCAGAATCAGTTAGAACATTTGTCCTGCTCTTTGCATGACTCAGCACTGAGAAAGCTGCATGCACTTATGCCAAGATGATGGTATGACGGTGAATTTAAGACCTAGTTTTGCTGAATAAAGGGACTATTGTAGGGTGGGAAGAGAACAAAAATGTAAAAAAAAAAGAAAAAGCTCTAGCACTCGCATGGCAGCACCTGTGTCCATCTGGACTCGCAGCAGTCTGACCAGCACTTATCCCGGCTGCACCCTCCTATTTGATTCCCTGCTTGTTTTGTTCTCTCAGATGTAAGTCGCTTTGGGAAAAAGCGTCGGCTGAACGACAGTAGGAGTAGTAACTAAGTGCTCAAAGTGGCGTCCCATCACGTGGCGCATGTACATTACATTGATACCACTGATAGATTTGGCGCTAACACTAATACATTCTAGTTTCTAAATCTGAATTTCTTTTTCACATCCTGGGGAAAAATAAGTCCTTTTTGCTGCTTTAACATTTGTTTGTTCTGTCAGACACTTGGCGTGATGTTTTTAATGCCTTACTTCAAAGTAACCGCATGTTTTCTACAATCTCTTGACAGATTAAGTCCTATTTAAATCCCAACAACAGCTCTTGACTTGACGCTTCTGAACAATGTTCTTCATTTTATGTTTTGATTAAATTAGCATATTTATATGAAATGTAAAAATATGCCATGGAAAACTGCACAAACTACATTCAAGACTGTGTAATGCCTTTAGGGTACATCAAAGACGCGATGCCTCCCATCACTTTTATGTACAGAATCCAAAATATTACATGCTTTTATGAAGAGTTATTTATTAACACACTCTTATGGTTTGGTTTTGTTTATTTTCTGTACTGTACAGTGTCTTGTGCTGCTTGGTACTTTGTCTTTTTAAATTCTTAATAAATCTTTAATATTCTTGTCACATGCTTTCTGCTTTACTTTTAATGTTTAATGTCATTTGTCATCTAAGTCCTACTATTACTCCCGCCCGCAAAGAATAATGTATCCTTCTTTGTTATCAATACTCGTTTGCCCGGAGAAGTGATTGAAAATGTGTGGAAACTGTTATCTAACTCCGAATTGATGTTTATTGGATCCTGTCAGTTTCCAATGAGTCAGCGGTGTTCCAGCTCAAAAGTCTCTTCGGTTCCACTTCCTACATGTTTGTCTAGTTGACTTTTTTTTTTTTTTTTTTGCGATATTTTCATCTTCCACTTTGAGTGCGACTGCCAGTTCACGTCTCTCCTACATCATTCTCTTCGAGTCTGCAGGACGCCAGTCTCAGTAAGTCATTTTATTTCACATTTAGTGGAGTGGCAAAGAGACATTTTGTCTGGCGCAGTCCTGAGAAGAATTCATTTCCCTGTCAAACTATCACACAGACACTTTCGGTGTGTGGGCATTTTCTCTTTATATATATAACATTTTGGGGGCTGATATAAAGCCGGTATCCTTTAAGTTGTTTTCTCAAATGTATTTAAATATCTTAAATAACCTAAGTTTAACAGCACCGTCTCCGTATAATGAACTAAGATCTCTCCTCTTAAAACATCCCCTGTACTTTTTCACTTGAAATTAGAAGATTAATCTATTTTAGTAGTTTAAGAGCGTGAAAAATGAATACCTATGTTTTTTTTTTTTTTGTGAGTAAGCAGCCAGATGAATAAGGATTTATTTTAAATGTTTACCATGGAATTAAATGACTTATAACTATAATATAATTCTCCCAATTTGAGATGATCCTACTACACTCTTATTTCTGACATACAGTAATGAATGAGAAGCCAGGCAAACTCTTTCTTTAAATTGAGCATCTGCAGTTAATCTTTGGACCTCTGCCACATTTCACACCTCTTTTGCGTTATTTCCGCTTTAGATGCCAGGTTCTGGGGCGCAGCGCCAGAGACGATCACCCGAGTGGGAACCTCGCAGAGGTGATAAAATTTAAGTCTTAAGGTAAGATTGGTTGCCACTTTTCTCCATTATTCCTTTGCACCTTTTGTCCGAGTGTAATATGCAGCTATATTCCATATCAGATAAATTGGTTGTCCATGCTGCAGGTTAACAAGCTCCTGATGCCTTAAGGCTGCCAGACAGAGTTTGCTCTTTTACTCTTTGCTGTTTTTGTCTGCATCTTGTTAGAAGTATATGAATACAATGTGAATTTATAGCTCATACAGATATGTAGAAGAAGCATCTGATGCTACACTTACAATGCAACAAAAGTGGAAAAACCCACTTTTTTTTTTTTTTGTAGCGTCTCATT
Source organism: Xenentodon cancila (assembly GCA_014839995.1). Classification (NCBI taxonomy): domain Eukaryota; kingdom Metazoa; phylum Chordata; class Actinopteri; order Beloniformes; family Belonidae; genus Xenentodon; species Xenentodon cancila. Next base: position 20,725,786 of record CM026212.1, read on the forward strand.
TCAACAACATTTTGCATTGAAATTATTAACAAGACTAATGTGCTGTTTCAAAAGGGTTTGTGTTTGACAGCGAGAGGTTTAGATCGTTATGTGCAACTAAAGGACGGTGAGAAAATTGCATAGAATTGCTTACCCCACCTTTAAGCAACTGTAAGGATGATGTAGGAACATTTAATATCACTGGCGCAAAATCAATGCTCTGTTCAAATATTACATATATCCAGATAAGTCTGATCACAAGTAGCCAGCACTAAGCATTCGTATTCACACCTGGCATTAAAATGTGTCTTTTTTTTCTTTTGTCTTCAGGCTACAAAGAGAATGTGGACACAAGATCCGTCTGGGGATGCATTCAGACTTTGCATTAGTGTAGAGCCACCTGTGATCAGATTTCTTAAGATGCATTTTAATCCAGTGTCTGAACTTGGTCTTGGGTAAGAAGACAGGATGCAGACGGTGGAGGCCGAGACAGATGGAGTCTTTTTCTGAAGCACAACATGGCAAATCCAAGTGCTGGTGTGCAGCAGTGCTGCAGCCTGGCTTCGTAGCAGTTGTGCTCCATCCTTAGTGCGACCTCAGGTCCCGCTGAGACCATTTCAGAAGAGGCCAGCCTCCAACTGCTGCCTCTTCTGTAGGATTCATGAGATTACAAGCTTACCAGACAGTTTCAAGAGTGGAAATCTGCTCGTTTAAAGGCATATTTCTTTCCACGTCTTGTCTTTCTGCTACTATCTTCATAAAAAAAGGATAAGTGATATAAAATAGCACATAGTTATTAACTTCTGAAATGAACCTCTCATCATCTGTGGAAATCTCTTCTATGTGAGGAAGCTCAGCTGATTGAGCGGCGTACCTGTGTATGTCACAAAATATTCCACCACATAGTACACTCGTGGTGTTTAACTTGAAAATCGACCAGTTTTATTCCCGCCAGTTTGACCTGGTGTGTGTAAATTGACGTGGTTCATCTGTTTCTGAATGCCAAAATGGATTTGGCGCGTATCTTGGCAGAGGACGCTTCTGCAAACGCGCTACAGCACTTTGGGGCGGGACCGGTCTCTTTGGCCAGAGTAGCTGTGAGAGATTAATTCAAGCTGAATTCCTGTAACTAATATTTTGTAGCTGTGATGAAAAATGACTCTTTTTGAGATTAAAGTGGATAAGTCGAGCTGCAAACCTCCAGACTTGAACCATTTTAACTAGTTTAGTTCTTCACTACAATCAAACTCTTGGTAGGAAGTTTATCCAGCGTCTCGGCCATGAAAAACAGCAAGTATCCTTGCTGAGAGTCGGTACCAGGTAACAGGATCACCGCTGTGGACAGCTGTGCTTACTTGCAGTCACATAAAAATGAATCTTCTCAGTGAAAAAAATCTGGCCGCTTTTCTTCCTGGTCAGTATCTACCATGGTTGTTTTTTGTTTTTTTTTTCCACAGTGACTGAACATCACTAGTTTCCAAAGATTAATCAGAATATTTTATTAAGCTTTTGTGGGTTGGTTTTTCAGTGCATGCTTACATAAATAATAAATCGTGGCATGTGTACAGCTTTGATTTCTGGAAATGGTTGCTGCTCCTCCTGCTTCCTCTGATGTTTAGTAGCCAGTGATTCTTTCACACTCTCCCATCATTAAGATTAAGTAAGTTCTTTTTTTTTTTTTTTTTCCTAAATAAAGGAACAATGTGAGTGGAAAAGTGGAATATTCTTTCTCCAGTTTTCCTTAGTAGAAATGTCTGTGGTTTCTTTACACATGGGTCCCTTTTTTCCATGTTTTGGAGTGTAACTTACACAGTTTGCAATACATAACTTTTATGTAAATGCTACAGGGCACGCTGCACCGGCATTTGCTTTCATCAAAGTAAAATCATTGTTTCCAGCATGCTGACTAAAACGCATTGGCAGTAACTTAAAGGAATTCTTTCTCTGTTTCGTTTTGGTTCATGTGAGTTTTCAGCAGGTTTTCCATGAATCCGTGCAGAAAGTGAACTGTGCTTAAGAACTGGTGGGGCAGTGACTTGATGTAAGGTTGTGAGAGGGCAAAAGGAGTAGAAGAAATTACTGCAGAAAATACAAGCTCCCTGTCTTGTAACACAGCGACCGCATTTAGCCCATTCAGACCTAAAGCCTCAGTCAACATCAATACATGTGTTTCAGAGCACTCAGAACGTGAGCTCTTAGACCCTTTTTTCAAAATGCCATTGTCAGGACATCAAGAGAAACTTTCGCTCGCTGATGGATTTCAAGCACAGAGCCACCCCTGCGTCTGAACTCTGTGCAGGTTCTGCCCTGGTCCTGTGAAATTGCATTTCAGCCAGAGACAGCCCACGCCACGAAGAAAGTGTACGCCAAAATGTCATAAAGGAAGTAAGTGTTTTCTAGTTTTAGTTTCTGCCAGGGCAATCTAATTTTCTTATTATTCCTAAAAGTACACATTCGTGTTTCAGTGAAATGTCACATTTCATTGAACATACGTAACGTAACAGTAAATTGGTTAACAAAAGCTAAAAAGCATTCAACTATATCTACAGGATATGCATTCATTAATCATTCTGCTGTAGTCTGTGTGAGGCTGGGCTTTGCCGATAAAGGTGATTTATGCTTCTGCGTTGAATCCATGATGTATGCACGTCTCAGATAGAGACCCTACGCTATAACCTACACTGTTGCCTGACATGCACATCCCCAGAGATGTAACGAAGCATCGAGTCAACACACACGGCAACAAAAACGACTGGTCCGCTTGGTTGTATTTAATTGTATATCTTTCAATACATTTCCGGCTATTGTTTCTTCTTTGTCATTTTCAAACTGGACAGAACGGTGCAGTCTCAATAAAAGATATTGCTGTTCAACATTTATCAACTCCAACTCATATAAGAGCTGCTCCATTTGCTCTGTTTGCTTGATCGAGCTCCATAGAGGAAGTAAACTAAGGGAATCTCTGCCCAACAGTCCTGCCAGCTTCCAAGCGGTTGGTGACGTAAGTGCAGAGCGATAAAGACAACAACCTTCACTGTAGATGCTGTACGTAGGCGAATTTGTTAGAATAAATCAGACTAAACCGGCGATATCTCCCAACAGAAAACATTCTCCACCTTTTTCAACATTGTTGTGCAGCTGCACATGCGCAGCTTTTAGAATATATTGCAAAGTAAGCAAAGGTGGTTTGTGAATCGCACATGGGAAATTATCCAGCAGGTAAAGTGATCAAATGTCTCCCTTTCCACTCCACAAATGATCTGTGTACTTTGGAAATGTCATGCCTCTCATGCACAACTTCAATAACTAGTGCATCCAGCGCAGACGCAACTTGATTAGGTCATGCATACGTCAAAGCGTCTAAAACTGAAATTATTCCAACTTTACTCTGATACAGGCATTTCACAAATGGCACTGTTTTGATACTGGATTTGTGAAGGAGACATGCTCAAGAACCAACTTTTGGGTTGAAGAAGACGTGGAACTAAGAAAAGCTGCAGTTCATCGACTCACCACTGGGTGCAGGCTTCAAATGTGAATTTCCACTGACCTTAATGTTTAAACTTCCAGCCATTTATTGCAGTTTTTTTTGTCATTAACTCCAAAATAGAATAAAGTGGTATCTTTAAAAAAGCGCACTCAATCCTTATACTTCTCAGCCCTTCCCTTTATGCTTATTAATATTCTTGTGTAATGTGTCAAATGTTGATGTGGCACGTCCATTCATCTGGGCTTTAAAGCTAAAAGCATCAGGTCATGAAGGGATCGAGAAAAGACTCATTTATAGTCATTTGTGCTGAAAATATTAAGTATAAAATGATGAGAAGCAAAATACACCACAGAGTTGACATGCAATTTCCACTTAAATGCAGTTACATTTATCACTTCTTCCTCACCAGAGGATCATCTTTTTAAATCAAATTATTTTCTTTTTGTTTATTTTCTGTGAAGTCTAAAGATTCGAGCATGCAGAGGAGAAGCGTACACACGCAAAAATGTATTATGACATATTTCCACCAGTCACACTGCACATGAAACCAGTGAACAATTTGTTAATCTCCGTGTCATGTACAAGAAGACACAAACACTCATTGTCGGTCTGAATGGAAAGATTACAGAGGTTAGAGGAGAGTCAATGAGCTGCTCGATGGGCGAGCTTTATGCAAAGGCTCTGCCAATCATTTCAGGCTGTAATCATCTTCTGTTCTCTGAGTTTGCTATTTTTGCTTTGGGGTAGCTTTTGCAGGACCCCTAGAGAAGCAAGTAATTGGTAGCATGTGCATCTCATTCTCATCTCAAAGCATCATAGACTCCTCAGACAGCTTGAGCCTTTTATCTGTTGAGAATTATGCTTTAAATTAGCTGCTGATCTTAACATTCCTCATTTTAATGATCACGTGTCAATGTTATGTGTATTCATTGTTTCTGTTATGGCCTTGAGGTGCAACCTCTTCAACCATTCATAAAGTCGGCAGTCAGAGTAATAAACTATAAAACTATTGCTCACGAAGGCAAACATTAGGCTATGTCTAATAACGGCCCATGCCAAGTTGAACAAAACTTAAAAGTCCAAAACGCATAGAAAAATAAAGGATTGGGAGGAACTGAAATAAAGGCATGACAAAACTGGCTTGTCATCTTTATTCTTTGCACAGAAGGGTCACCAGTCTGCCAGAGTGACCAAGAGCAAAGGCCAAGTTATGGTTTTATCGAAGAAATTTAGAGGAAAATCTGACAAAAGACGCAGCTGAATGTCATCCTGTGGCTAAACGTGGCATAGATGTTGGTACAGCAAAAACACTTCATCACCGAGCAGGACATTATAATTCAGGCCAAATATCAGTAACATCAGATACGCTGCATCTGCAATTCCCTCACACAGCACTGCATCAAGTGCTGTTATTCAGTAGTTGATATAACCACCTAAACTTCAACCATTGCTACTTAACTGTGCAAAAAGAAGCCTTTTATTAACCTCTGTACAGAGGTGAAATGAATATCTCTGGACTCTGGACCTTTGCACTGTTAAAAGGTGTATTATGTATCATTACTAATTTTTTAGTAATTGGACACGCTTTTTCATTCAAATGAATGGGAAAGCGTGTCCAAACCTTTGACTGGTGGCGTATCTCATCCGGTGTTACAAAACAACACGGGTTCTTATGCTGTCAATTATGCAACCAGCTCAGGTAACCGGAACACAGCTGGCCAGATAACTTGTGGCTTTTTAGCTGCTGGCTCTTGCAGCAGCTTGGGTAGCTGGGTCCTGGAATCGAACCAGCTTTGCCCTTGGATCATTCCAGGACTCTCGTCAGGTCGATTAACCGGACCACCAGCTAACAGCAGGTTCCCTCGGATGTTAGTCAAAAGCCTCATTCCAACGCTGGCAGCATGTGTTTTTTATTTGATTTCAGTGGCATCATCTATCTATATAATTGTGCTCCATTGTTCTTGTAGTTTGTTGTGCTGGTCTGTCCCCTCTTTTTCTATCTTCCGTACATGTTCTGCAGACCAGAGCCTCAGGAGCTGCATCCTGACCTGCAGTCCCACCCTCTGACCATCCCAGTGTTTACCTCCACCTGTCCGTATAGATGTTTCTGTTGGATCTCTGCTGACATCCTGACCTGCAGTCCCACCCTCTGACCACCTCAGTGTCTGCTGTCTACACCTGCTTATATAGTCGTCTCTGTCGTCCACCAACTAACCAGGTATCAGTCATTTATACATGGAAGTCTTAGTTCTGCTGCTGACGGATAGTTGTACTGATGTATCTTGTCTTTTGTACCTTTGACGGTGTGTCTGTGTCGCTCCTTTTTCTGTTCTTCATTCTCTCTCTCTGATTATCCTTTTCCTGTTCTACCCAGCTGGCCTTCGGCAGGAGGGTCCCCCCTTATGATCCAGGTCCTGATCCAGGTTTCTTCCCTCTTAAAGGGGAGTTTTTCTTGCCACTGTTTGGTTTAAGGTTTTTCTCCCACTAGGGGAGTTTTTACCTGCTGTTGTTTATGTAATAACTGCTCGGGGGTCATGTTCTGGGTCTCTGGAAAGAACCTAGATACAACTTGTGTTGTAGATGCTATATAAATAAAACTTATTTAAATTGAAGTAACTGCGTTATGGTGATGTTCCAACCAGCTGCCAGCCTTGCTTATCCGACTCATTTGTACATTTGTGGATTAACTGGGGTTGGGGACAATCCAGAGCTCCAGAACAAAAACAAAATAAAATAAAACATCCAGATAAGTTTGTAATTTGATAGGAGCAGCAATCACAATGTCACTGTTACTTTGATGGCCTGCATAAATAATAAGTGAATCCTAGTTCATAAATGTTTCTGTCTCTGAAAATCTTTTGCTCTAGAAATATTTGAACTGATGCTTGTGCAGTTGTTTGAAAGAAAGTCATATATGATCTCTGCCATTAAATATTTTCAGGATATTTAGTTTACCAGCAGTAGGATAGTAATGTTTCAACAGAGCTCACACTGTAGCTGATTTAAATGTTTAAGGGATTCTGATTTTAGTAGTAAATGTAGGACTATTTTATTAATACATTCTGTAGCCAAGACATTCTGCTATTTGGATTAAGATTGTGTGCAGCCTGCAACACTGCAGTGATTTTTACCCAATTAAAACATGAAACATATATGTAATTCCCATGGCCTATGACAGGAACAACAATGCTGCTTGAAGCAGCTTTGTGCATAAAGGGATTTGGGGATTTCTACCAGAAGTTTACCAGATGTTTGAAAAAAAAGAAAAAAGAAAAAGAAAAATGCCCCTCTATATTTTAATTCCCACTGGGAAGCTATTTTGATACCTAGTAATGTTTCTGAGAGGCTTTAATATTTTAATCTTACTTTAAGTATTTGTTTCTTTGATGTTTTAATAAGGATATAACTCATTTATGTATATATTTGTCAACATAAAAATACATTTAGACTCCAGTCTACAAAGGGAGTGATGCAAATGATAGATGTACCTATTAATACACATTTTTAAGATAACCTGATGACTTTTTTTTTTTTTTACTATATGCCATATTTCAGTATTAATCAAGAGTAGTCAGCAATCAGCTCTGCTGTTGTCCCCTTCCTCGTCACGACCTGGCTTGATAACCTGCTCTTCTGACAGGAACTTGAATATGGTTTCCTCTGAGGGGTGCAAGACTTTATTTCAGGACTTTACTATGTCATAAGCTGGGATTTGCTTGGATTGATGCTATGGGTCAGAGCGCGTTCTGGCTGCGTGTCAGGATGTCAGCCAATTGGAGAACAGCGAAACGCCCAGTCTAGCGGACACAGCGCACATTAAAACTGACACTTTCCGACAGTGCAACAAGGAAGTGGTGATCAGCTTGTGCTTCTTACAAATTCGTATGTTTTTGTTTCCTTAATGAATTAAAAATTTTCTGTGTAAACACCAAAAAAAACATCTTACACTTTTAGCCAGACTGATTTCGCAAACCAGCTTCAGCCAATAGTCCAAATCAGAGATGTTACTGATGTATATTTGTTGTGGTTTGTTGTTGCAGTTGATGACTTTCGACTGTGGCTCAAATATTGCAGGAAATTGCAGGATTTCTGGACTTGTCATTGTTGAAAAAGTAAGTAACCTCTCAAAGGTTAGTTCATTGTTGTCTCACAAACTTGCAAAAATTGAACCAATCAGAAAACACTTTTTTGCTCTCTTTTTTTAAGGACGTTGCACTGCTTAAACAATCTCGCTCTAAACAATTTAATTTTTTAAGAGGGACCTTAGATGTGATATAATTGCTTAGAAATTACAATCTGATACCTACTTTGAAGATCTAATTTATGACGACATAGTGAAAAGTTGTAACTTTGACTTTTAACGGTCACAATCATGACGGTATTTTTTAAACTGAGGGAATAAAAAAGGGAAGCCTCATCGCCATTTCATGAAAAGAGGAAAAAAATAATAATAAACCCAGGTAAAGAGCAGCAGATGAAGACATGCTGACTGGAGAATAACAGTTCAATACGATGATTTGTGGCTAAACTCCATGTAGCGGCCTCGGTTTCAGCTCCACATGAAGCAGAAAGTCAACTGACTAACACGCGGCCTTGGCTTGGGAGTCGAATAGATGTGTGCCATTATTGATGTTTTCAGCTGAACCAGAACTGAAATGCAGGGAAAAGTCAAGTATGGGTACAGGTGGTATTTTTCCTGTGAAAATACATTTTAAGTGTTTTGCTGACAAAAGGGAAAAGCAAAAAAAAAAAAAAAAAAAAAAAAAAAATCAAATAAATAAAAATACGAGAAAGCTTTAGAGTAGCTGTTACTTTGGACTCTGCAGTTTGTATTTTATCCTTTTGTCCAAAGTAGTTGATAAGAATTCTTCACACACAACCACACAACCACCTCGCCGTGACCCTTTGTACATCTGAGGGGAAAAATATCACGTTGGCTTCTGGTGTGTTTTGGAAAAACATCTCCTCTTCTCCTCCACACGATTTTCTTCACTGACATTTTTATATAAACCCTCCTTTTTTTTTATCTGACCTGTTTTTAGATAATGAACATATAATCTCCTTTGTCTTCCAACTGTCACTTATTTCATTCTCAAGACATAAGGATCAAGCTTCAAATTGAATTTTTTTACGCAAACTCTCATTAAGCACTGATATTTGAGAGTTAGTCTCTGATTTTGCTTCTTTAATGAAGTGAGCGTTATTTCTTCTATCTCCAAGCGCTCATCTGACGTGCACTTGTTGTGGCGAGGCTTACACTGACTAGTAATTTGTCTGCAGCACTGCTTTGGACTATTTTGAGCCAGTTCAGAGCTTCAGTCTTCCTTCTTCCTGCGGCTGAGTGACCTTTGTGGAAGCAGGTGTTGAGGTTTAGGAGGCTGTGATGAGGCATTCTGTAACAAGGTTCAGTTTAATTGAAGTTCTTTATCTTTAACAAGCCAGAAACACTTCAGAAATGACTATGATGCCTATGGATTGCCACATTCGAAGTCTAGGGGCAATTTAAGATTTTTTTTTTTTTTTTTTTTTGACAGCTGCACATCTCTGTGGGGCTTCACACTGTGGGATGATGAGGGTTCAAGCTCCCTGTGTGGGCCTTGATTCTCTTTTGATTGGACTTCACTTACGATCTCCTGCAGTGATGAATGCTGCAACACCATTCAGTCTAAAATATTTCTCAGTGCCATCCAGCAAATCCTCTTCCTGTACACTCTCTGCGTCCAAAGTACTGCTTGAACCTTTAGGAAATGCTGGATGGGGTTCAAAATGACTTCCTTTCCTTCATAATTCATCACATTTCTTTGGAATTGATTAAGTTGTACAAATTGCATGTGGTCCACCTTGATGGAGGGAGCTTCACACTGATTATTACACCACAATGGGTACAATAATAATAAAGCATAACTAATATTATAATCTGATTTTAACACTTTCACTGTTGTATCAATCGAAATAATGGATCATCCATGGAAACCTTAGGGCTTGGCACAGCTGAATAGGGTTCCAAGCAAAGAGACCACATGGGATCTGATGTTTAGCTTTTACACTTCTCAGCTGGATCATGACTGCAGTCCAGAACCGATGGATGCAACTAATTATCAGAGGTGAGTTACAGACCTGGATATCTGTTATCTGAAATATCATTCCAATCAAAATTAACCAGACTGTTGTGGTATGATGCATGCCTCACACCATTTGCATTTGAACTCGTTATCAGATGTGAGTCTTCAGATCTGTGTCATTCAGCCAAACCTCGCCAAAATATCTGCAGAGGTGCCATCAGACATTTGCAGTGGGATATACCGTTTAACATGTCGACTCAAAGGCGATTGCAGATGAGGAAGTGATAATGGCTCGCCATTGGCTGAGCTGACTGTCAATCAGTCATATTAGAAATAATCATCATTGCTTGATAAAATGAAGGATTTCAATTTCAATTGTATTTATTTAGCATCTAGGCACTTTCCAGAGACCCATAACATGAAGATACACAAGCACAAGAATTAATCAGCAGCAGAACCAAGAACCCCATGCACGCACGACCGATACATGGCCAGTTGGTGGACTACAGAGACAACTATATAAACAGGTGTAGAGAGCAGACACTGATGTGGTCAGAGGGTGGGACTGCAGGTCAGGATGTCCGCAGATATCCAACAGAGACGTCTATACAGACAGGTGGAGGTAACACTGGGGTGGTCAAAGGTGGGACTGCAGGGCAGCATGCAGCTCCTGAGGTTCTGGTCTGCAAACATGTACGGAAGAGAAAAAGAGGGGACAGACCAGCACAACAAACTACAAGAACAATGGAGCACAATTATACTTATGAGATAGTTCTAATTAATAACTGAGGATTGAGATGAAGAAGGGAAAGAGTAACAGAGGAGGTGAGGGGCACCACTCAGTGGATCATGATGGTGTCCCCCTGCAGCAGGTCTACAGCAGCAGATCTAGGATGAAGCTGTTTAAGACCAGCTGCTCCAGTCTGGTCCTGCAGCTGCAGCTGTGACTACTGGCCCTGACACATTAAGGGACTAATTATAAACTAACTATATGCTTTAATAAACAGAAACGTCATTAGTTTCATTTTAAAGGTGGAGGTGGTGTCAGCCTCCTTAACCCAAACTGGAAGTTGGTTCCATAGTGATGGTTCCTGATAGCAGAAGACCCGCCCTCCAAATCTACATTTGGATCCTCTAGGAACTACGAGTAAACCTGCACTCCAAGAATGGAGAATGCTAATGTAGTCTAGAAGACACAAAAGTTTTTCAGCATCACTCTGGGAGAGGATGCTCCTGATCTTTGCTCCTGATATTACAGAGGTGGAAAAACGCAGTTTTACAAACCTGATTAAGATGCTGTTTAAATGACAAATTCTGATCGAAAATAACACCAAGGTTTCACACAGTTTTACTGGAGGCCATCGCAACACCATCTAATCCCTTCCTAATCTGTTTGGGACCACAAACAACAACCTCTGTTTTATCAGAATTTAGGAGCAAAAGATTAGTGGACATCCAGTCCTTGATGTCCTTAAGACGCACCTGAAGTTTGTCTAATGGTTCTGCTTCATCTGGCCTCATAGACACATACAGCTGCGTCTTATCACCATGACAATAAAATTAATGCCGTGGTTCCGGATAATACTTCCCAAGGGCTGCATGTATAAACTGAACAAGATTGGCCCTAGCACTGAACCCTGCGGGACACCATAGCAGACCCTTGTCTGTACTGAAGAAACCTCATGAACATGAACAAACTGGAATCTATCAGGCAGATATGATTTAAACCAATCTAGAGCTGTCCCTTTAATCCCAACAACATACTCTAGCCTCTGCAGTAAAATGCTGTGATCTATAGTATCAAAAGCAGCGCTGAGGTCCAGCAGAACCAGTATGGACACTAATCCATTATCTGAGGTCCAGCAGAACCAGTATGGACACTAATCCATTATCTGGGGCCATAAGAAGGTCATTCGTGACTCGAACCAGTGCTGTTTCTGTGCTATGATGCATTCTGAACCCTGACTGAAAAATTTCAAATAGATCATTTCTATACAAATGGTCACACAGCTGGCTTGCAACTACCTTTTCCAGAATTTTAGAAATAAATGCAATGTTGAAAATTGGACTATAATTAGCTAAAACATCTGGGTCAAGAGATTTTTTTTTTTAAGTGAAGGTTTAATTACTGCAACTTTTAAAATCTGTGGCACATATCCTAAGGCTAGGGACAAGTCCAGATCTGGTCCAGTATTGTCGTACAAATAAAAGAGAAAACATTTTTAAGTAGTCGAGTTGGGATGGGGTCTAAAGGAAACGTGGATGATTTAGCTCTATTGTTGAGCTCAGGGAGGTCAACAGGAACAAAACAGTCTAAAGTCAGGTGAGAGCCTAAGGGAGTCGCTGAAGCTGAAGAAATGCCCACAGCCGCTGCCCGGTGTACCTGGTTGATTTCCTCTCTAATTCTGACAATTTTACTGCTAAAATAGCTCATCAAGTCTTCACTACTGAGAGCTGCAGGAATACACGGCTCAACAGAGTTGTGGCTCTTTGTCAGCCTGGCTACAGTGCTGAACAGTAAACGTGGGTTATTTTTATTATCCTCTGTCAACGATGAATAATACGCTGTTCTAGCTTTGCGAAGGGCTTTTTTTTATATATATTATCAGACTATGTTACCATGCATGATAAAAATCTACATTCCTACAAGAGTTCCACTTTCTTTTCCATTTTACGCACTTTTTGTTTCAGCATACGAATATGCAAATTATACCAGGGAGTTAAGCTCCTACGGTTAGAGACCTTCTTTCTCAAAGAAGCAACTGCATCTAAAGCTGAGTGCAGCAAATCTGCAGTGTTACTGACAAGGAAATCAACATCTGTAGAGGTAAAACCGAGGTCACAGCCCTCAACTGCTTCACTATGTTCCACTGTAGGAAGATGAAAAGCAATGGCCTCCCTAAATTTAGTAACAGCATTATCGGATAGACATCTGCTAAAGTAATTCCTCCTGTTTTGGGCTTTAACATTTACAATGTTAAATTCAAGCTTTATTAAATAGTATTCGGATAGGAGGGTGTTTACAACAACCCTGTCAGCACTGGATTCAGTTTGGTGAGTGGATTATTAAGATTACGATGCTCGTGAAGATGACACAGATTCATATACTCAGCCAAATGCATATTTCTACACTAAATATAAAAGGTGTTTCATAAAAAGTGCATCTTCTTTTAATTAAACAAAGTTTATATTTCAAACGTGTGCAGGTATCTGCCCGTGCTCAGCAGCTGGCAGTCATTTGCTGATGTGAGCATGAGTGAGCAAGGCCCAATGACAAACTACAGTTCCAGAAAGTTTATTATCAAAAACTTAAATCTATACTTTGGTTATTTGTTTGAACTTTTATTTACAGGGCACAAAACAAATGAAAACATTTTCAGTGTAACCCCATGTCGAATTCAGCCTGAGACCAAAGTGAGGATCAAACAGGGTTAAAGACCATGAGGTTAAGGACATTTAGGAATGCATAAGATAAACACGATAATGTCTGTTTCACAATAGTTGCACCATCAAGCCTGTGTCTCGTTTGGTTGCGTTACCTTTACCTTTTTCCCACTTTACTATGTTCTGCATTTCGGTCCTCATGCAGCTTCACATGTGACAAAATATATGGTCAATAAATACGGCCTTGGGAACAGTTTGGGATATAATTTAAAAACTGTAGCCTAAAACTACCACTTGACTTCTTGGAAAATCTGCTAGGCATTTTAGAAGTGGTTGTTGTTTACCTGTGCAGCCTTTCCATTAATCACCTCAGGGCCAGGGACAACTTGAGTGAAAAGTGCTTATAAGATCCCGGCTATAGAAAATAATAATAATAATACAAGTAAAGAAAACTGTCTCCCCCCCATCATGCCGTCTCCTCCTCGTACCATGAAAACATGCATAACTTCAGTTACGCAACGTTCTGACTGCAAACCTTGATAAATAAAATTGTATCACTCATTCAAATACAGTTATTTGCAAAAGTTGGTATTCCAAAACCATGCGAATGCAACCACAGATGAAAAATGACATAAAATCTTTTTTAACCTTGTCACTTTTTTGTTTAACAATAGAAAAAAAACATAATTTGGGCAATGCAAAGTAACCCCCCTCACTGTTTCCATAGCATTTCAGAGGGTATGTTGCAGCCAGGTGCTTTTACTTGTCAGTTTTTGATGACATATAGGCGTACAGACCTCTATAAAAGCAGCTGTTAGACAAGATTGCTGGTCAAAATAGAAAACTGTACCCAAGATTGTTACTCAGAAGTTTCACTAATTGCTGTAAGACCGTGCTGAAAAGCACTTTTACCTTACCAGTGCAAATATCTTCTACACTGCTGTCTACACAAAAGTCAAATCTTCATCAAACCAAAATAAGGGTTTGCAGAATCTGACAAAAACCGACTTTGCTTTCTGTGCAGGCTAGAAAACATGTTTAGATTTGAGAAGCAATTAGAAATCAAACCATGTTTCCATGTTTTACATAGTTCCCTGACAGCCGTGTTTGGCTCTTTTCTTCGTTGCCGTCGCCGTTTTACTGTGCTGTCTTGACCGCCACGGGCAGGTTCGAACAGCGGCCGTAACTTTGTACATAACCTTGTCTGTAAAGTGATGCACTCGCTCGAGAAAAGCCTAGTGTTCTCGTTGACAACAGAGGCGAAATAACGATCAGGCTCTCACCGCCTCCTCCACACTTCAAAACCTCACTGCCTAATGGGTCGTTGAAGAGGCTTGGTTTTTCCAACAAGGTTGCTGGAGGAAAATGAGGGGAATAAAACAGAGAGGAAGGAAAACCGAAGGAGAGTTCACAGCCCAGACTTTCTCATGCCCTTCTGTTTTCTCAGCTCTCTCTTCTGAATGCCTCCCAGTGACTTCCAGTCTGTTTTGTGGCGGCGCGCGCTACTTCACTTCCCAGTGTTTATCTGACATCATGAAGGGGTGTCGGCCACCCCTGCTTCTCTTGACAGCTCAAACCCTTCAGTGTGCTCACAGGCCAGCTTTGCCAGATGACAAAGCACCGCTCAGCCTGACGACAGAACCACGCGGCTCCCAGCATGCTTTGCCCTCAGCACGTCAACTACCTGGTCCGGCACAGACGCAGTCTTGGAAACCACCTCATTATTCACTCTGACAGGGTTTTATAACCCAGCAGCTTCATCCAGCCTTGTTCTGGGAGCATGAGCAGGTGCTTGAATCTGCGGCTATGACACGGTTACCAAACCGGGGCCGATTATGGAAGCAGAAACCTCAACAGTAAACAAATACAGATACGAGTTGTTAAGCCGAGGGTCTGATCTGTGTTCATTTCGTATCGAATCACTTTTTCCTGGTTTGATAATGTATCCGAGTCAGAATCTGAAAACCTGACTTAGTCAGACAAACAAAAGCCCAGTTTGATTTTAAATAGTGTTGTTATTCAGTGCAGGTTTGAGACCTAAAGAGAAAGCCTGGAAGAAACCTATTAATGCATCACACACATTTGTCTGCAGGTGCATACTGATGAACAAAGCTCAACTGAACCCAGGGTGACTCACTCGGGTCTTTATTTTGATGAAGCGGTTTCAGGGTCTCCTGGAAGACCCCCCTATCCATCCTTTGTCTCCTCAAGAAGGAACGAGGCCCGTGGCAACAGGAGGCCCGAAATTTCCCACAGGCAAGGGGATTTTTATTATTTCAATATATTTTATCCCCTTCAATCACATTAGCTTTGACCTTGCTGTCACTGGAATACAAAGTGAGCAAGACATAGGGTCATTGTTTAACTGGAGATCTGAACGTAGCGCCCAAGCACAAAAACTAACAATATCAGCAACCTGAGCCCTGTTGACTGAAAAAAAATGAATATATACATATGCTTACTATCTCTATACTTCGCAGCACTCAGGAAAAATTGGGAAAAGTGTGCACAGTGGCTGACCTTTGAAAATGTGAGCGCAGCTGCACTAACAGATTTATTGTTTTTCTCCTCTGGTAAAACAAAAGGAAAGATCTGACAGATATCAGCGCTGATATTTTAATAAAAAATACATCAGGGATAGCTGGGGAAGGCTCAGGGCTGTGTATATTGTTGAAATGGCCACATTTTGTATCTATATTGTGTTTATCATCTCATATCCTCGCTATTCTATGAGAATGAGGACAGAAGAAGTAATTATTTATCAGCAGTAATTTGTACAAAGTCACTTTTTTTTTTTGGGTTCCCTGTGAAAGTTTTTGCAAAATCTGGCTGGCATAAGTTTACAATAGGGCTGCACAATAAATTATTTTTAAAAATTGCTATCTCATTTCCAATTGACAATAATTCTTCTGCATTTTAGTTCACGAGCTGCATCACAAACAAGCCGACTGTTTTCCTCTGAGTTTCTCAAACGTTCCTCAAAGCACCCAACGGCTGCACTGTCCGCCGGCTTGTCCCTAAACCTGTAACAAGGTGGCTTTACGTCACGTGAGTCATTGGCACCGCAACCCAGCCGGCACTGTAAGAGTGTTGCCGACTTGGGCGCTTTGATGCTGTATTTAGCAAGTTTTCCGACCTTTCTAGTAACAAATCTAGCTGCTTTTTCGGGTCTTATTGGAGGCTCTACAGTAAAAGCACGTATTGTTTTCACTTGTTTTTCAGCGAGCAGCCGGTGCTGCCTCGGGCCACTCCCCCAGTACCGAATCGCTCTGAAGGTGACCTTTAGACCATGTCGCAGCCACTTCAAGCTCAGTTAGACCAAGAGATGGAGATGTTCACACCTCCCTCTCCCGCATATGAGTTTCACGAAGACAGCGCTGGTGTCATGCAAGCCGCTTTGCCCTGTTTTTGTCCATATTAGTGACCCAATGCTGTTGAATAATTAATCAAATATTTACTTATTTATACTAATAGTTTGTCCCAATTTCAAGAAAGATTGGAATTACATTATAAAGATAGTACAATCAATATATTGTAAAAAAAAAAAAAAATAGAAATATGGAATTAAGTTCCTTAATATCAAGAGTTACATAGACATCATCACTATGATAGTAAATACAAGCAGAAATTCATAATAAGAATAGAACGAGAAGTATAGAAGATAGAAATTCAAATAATTATTTAATGTCACTGCACTGGACTCTAGTCAGGATAAAGAATTAGGGATGAAATTGTGACATTATTATTGTGACTGACAATAAATGTTTCAATTTGTCAAAAAGAAAAAATCCTGTCAGAGAATCACAATCTCAATTCTAAGCAAAATACAAAGTGTAATTGTAATTTTTTCCAGAATAATGCAGCCCTAGTTTATACTGCTTTTTACTGCTAAATTTAAACGACAGATGCTTAGAAATCTTGCCTTGTTTTTTTATGTAAAATCTGCAGTAAACCATTAACTGTCCACGTACCAACGTACGTACATCTTTAACATAAAACTGGGTTAATATTCACATCCGATGCTCTTAACATCGCACCTCCGGTAACAAGCTCTTACGATCTAACGTCCTTTATGATCATATGAGAGGAGGACTGAAGTGCGAGACATCACACTTGAACAGTCTGCAGGATATGAGACAGAATATTTCCATTAAATCCTTTGCAGACTAGATGTATTTTGGCAACTTTTTGCCCTGATCCCGTCTCCAACAGCAAATGTAGTCAAATGTGGAACTTTTGTGTGCAGGACTTCTTTCTTTACTCCCCTGAGCATGTTTTTCCATTCTTGTCATCATGTACTAGACAGTTATTTATAAAGGTTACATACAGCATATGGCTTTGGATAAACAAAAATTACCTGAAGAGCTACGAGTTTGTGTTTGTACAAGTAGAGTAAGAGCCACTTCAATTCAATTCAATTCAGTTTTATTTATATAGCGTCTATTACAACACAAGTTGTCTCTAGGCGCTTTCCAGAGACCCAGAACACGACCCCCGAGCCAGTAATACATAAACAACACAGGTAAAAACTCCCCTAGTGGGAGAAAGACCTTAGGCCAAACAGTGGCAAGAAAAACTCCCTTTTAAGAGGGAAGAAACCTGGATCAGCACCTGGCTCATAAGGGGGGGACCCTCCTGCCGAAGGCCAGCCAGGTAGAGCGGGAAACGGGAGATCAGAAACAGAGGATGAACAACAGAGAGAGGGGTGTTCTCCTGGTCAGGAATACAATAAATAACGCTTGGAGACAAAATCCAGAAATGCAGACATACATGTGTGAGCTAGAATTAGACCTTTAGTATGAGAACCATACTCTGGAGCAACAAAAACAATCAAAATGCAGTCTCCTGGACAGCAGCAGAAGCAATCCAACTTCCGCAGAGTTGCTGCTCTATGTGAACACTAAGTGATGTGCATGGAGGGCCATCAAATTTAGCAACAATAATGACTTTTGACATTGTATACTCATGATGCTTGCACTTAATAAATGCACACACTGTTCACCTTGTTCATATCTTCATTTCTCCAAGTTGCAGTGCAGCTCAGAAAAACGTCTCCTGGGGTGCAGTAATGATCTGAGGTCAGCGCAACGCAAGGATCTCAAATCTTTCCAACCCTTATTTTGAGCTGTGCTGTTGGATCGTCTTTTTTTCCAGATATGACTTTTTCTCTCCTTCTGCTTGGTGACTAGAATTAGAAAAAACAAGCAGCTTTGCAGAAAACAACGAATTGCCTTTCCTACATTGTAGGCAATAATTGCCTCTCTCAAAGTCCACTAATTCGTTATCAATCCAAACCACCTTTCCAGAGTTGTTTTCTTAGAGCTGCAGCCTGTGCATGTTCTTATCGTAACCCCTCTTGTTAGACAGATAATCAAACTACTTTACTTATCAAATGGATCACCGTGCACAACAGCTCTCCGCTCTGGGGGAGGTGAGGTTTGCAGCATGTGCATTTGTTTGTGCCTTGCAGCTGGTTGTTTGTGTTTCTGGCAGCTTTGATTCCAGGACTCGAGCTGACTACATTGACTGCAGTTGTGTCAGAGGATGGGGCCGACTGGAAAAGCACAGAGAAATGTGGAGGCTGGCTGTTTACACCGCGCGCTTAAAATAAAGATGCTGGGAGCATCATGAATTGTCAGCTAACAACAGAGGCCATCTGACTTCTTGTAAAGTCTTTAAACCATGGAAAGTCTGCCCCAACCTACTGCACATATGTATATATACTGTAAACATGTTCGTCTTAAGTGTCAAAGTGGAGCATTTTTTTCAGCGTAATATACGAGTCTCACTTTGGATGAATAAAAAACAAGCCAGTGCAGCTCAACTAGACAACAGTTTTTATCAAAATGAAAGAATGAATGAATGCACCAGAAAATCAATTAAAAAAAATTAACATTAAAAGGGAGAAAGCCTCCATCTGTCCACCAATAAACACATCCATCCATTATCTTTTCCTTATCCATGTTTAGGTCTTGGGACAGCACCGAGGCCCAGACTTCTTTCTGCACAGCCATTTCCACCATCTCTGCCAGGAGGCATTCCCAGGTCGTCTAAGAAGCATCATCTCTCCACCCTGTCCTGGCTCTGCCTCGGGGCCTTCTCCCAGTTGGACAAGCCCAAAACACCTCCCTATGGAAGTGTCCAGGATGCATCCTCACTAAATCCACAAACCACCTCAATTGGCTCCTTTCTCTGTGGAGGAACATTGATTCTGCTTTTGAGTCCATCCTAGATAACTGAATATCTCACTTTATCTCTAAAGGAGAAACGAGCCAGCATGTGATGGGGAACCATTCCAGCTGATTGTATTTGTGATCTTCTGACATTTCTTGACCATAGGTGAGAGACTGAGCATAAATCGACGGGTAAGTTATGAGCCTTGTCTTAAGCCTCAGCTTTCTCGTTATCACAAAAGGACTTGTACAGAGTCTGAAATAGAAATCATAAAGGCCCAGGACCCCATACTCTTGGAGGACCACCACAGGACACCCAGGGGGACACGGTTGAATGTCCACACACTTTCAATACAACAAAAAAAGAGGGATAAATGCATTTGATGGATGAGAAGAGAAGAAAGCTTACATGATAATCCTGTAAAGTAAAGGTGTTGCAAAACTATTTTTTATGCAGTCCACTATAAAATTAGAAAGAAAGAAAGAAATCCATCAAAAATAAAATCCAAAATGTAATTAGATGATGAATGATAACATTTACCAGTGTACTTATTAGTCTAAAGATTATATGGGATCCTCACTGTTGTGTTTCACGTAATTGCATCAGATTAATCATCAAATAAAAATGGCTTAAAAGTTACAACCCATGAACAAAGTTTTGCTGCACCATTAAGTATTATAATGGCATTATGAAAAACATTAAGAACCAGAACAAATGCACCACTATTCAGTCTTTTCTGTCTAAGCTGCTCCGCAAACTCGGATCATATTTTCAGCTGAAAGAGCCATCGAAGAAATGTTGTTTTACAGTCGCTGGCTACAGTTTAAGTTATTAGGTGCATTTTCATTTGCAGGGAAAGACAGGAACCTCTAACAGGGCCGACTGTCTCCTCAGCCCCTCCAGCCGGCGTGTCTCCATTTCACTGTAGTGCCACACAAGAGCCACTGACTAAAAAAATAACACAGCTGACCACGAGGTGGCGGTAATCCACATTTTTTGCTGTTCGCAAATGGCCAACAATATAGAAGGAGCAGAAAAAGTAGAATGTAATATGTCATCGAATCCTGAACCGACTCGTCAGTCTATCTGTTGTTTTTTTTTGTAATTTCCAACTACATCAAATGTACTCGCAGTAAAATGTTTCTGGCCCAATGGGTCCTAATGAGACGTGGTCACATGATTAATGTTCAAGTGAGTGTGGAATGTAATAGAATAGAAATGTAATAGAATAGAAATCCAGATTAGTAGAGATTTTTTTTTAATTAAAATTCAAGGTCTTTTATTGGCAGATACATAAAGATTTTAGGAGTTTCGTGGCCACAAATCCAAACTTTCAATGCCATGTTCTTCAAACTGTTTTATCACTTTTTCCTTATGAAATAGTGTTCCATGATTCTGTAAAAATGCATTGATGATCCTTAAATCTCTCATGGATTTATGGAAGAAGTTACCCTTTGAACCAGTCTCGTGCCCTTTAACTTCTGATGCCCACAAGTCTTACTGCATGTGTGGATGCAGACACCAACCGGCTGCTAGTGTTGAGCAAGCTCCTGGTTGCGACAAGATTTCTTAACTAAATCTTCACAAGGAAACTACCCTGGTTCTTCTTGGACACTCTTGGACATCCTTTTTATTCTGTCAGAAGGGTTTTAATCACACCTGTTCTGTTCACTGAACTCCTGACATCACATGGCCAAAATACAAATAAATTTGTTTTTTGTGATTAAACATTTGTGCCAATGAAGCTCCTTGTCAGTACATCTGCTCACTTCAGAAGACAATCCATAGACAGCTTGAATTGCCACCATGAAAACCACATCAGCTAAAATTGCTCCACACAGAATCGGTTTCACTTCCACGACTGCAGGCCTGCAGATCATCATTTGGATCGCTTTCTTGACTAAGATGGCCAGTACCACACCAGTTTTTGTGTGTTTTAGTGCAGAACTGGGGCTCAAACTATTAGAAGAGGCGCATTGACTTCCTCAAACCTCATCATCACAGTTGGTTAGTAGACAACCAGCAGAGACACGGCATCTTCTTAATTACTGAGGCTTAAGGGTACTACTGGACCGGTTTTTGAACTTTGAATATTACAGCCTTGCTGTTTCCTACCTCCAGTTAATCACTCTCCAGTGCGTACTTCATACTCATCTCCTCAACAAACCCATGCACAGCAACACAAGTGGCTAAATTTCACCATCCAGTTTCTTCTCTAACAAGGGTCATTGTGGGGACAAACATGATTTCAGTTTTTTTTTTTTTTTTATTATATTTAAGATATTTTCAAAGAAAGCCTTGAAGACGCATTGTCATTTCATAGCAGAATTAACATTTATATGTGAGTGACGCCCAGGTCTCGATGAGTTTGACCCATTTCCAAATTAACATCCGATTTTCAATCTTCTCTTTTGGCAAAGAGTTTCAATTTTGAGCGATTATTATCTACGCGCCCTCACCACATAGGTCCACATGAAATACTTTTTTCGGACAGGAATGACAGCCACAAAGATGAACGCTTTCAATATTTGAAGGGTATGAAGTTCAGCATGACGTGCTCCCTCCGCACCATTCGATGCTCTCAGTCCCTCTGCATCCTCGCATCCTGCTCATTTCCCTGCTCTCACTGGACAGACGGGGACATCTGGGGTGACATTCCGAAGCAGATGCAAAGAGTCCATTACGGCTGCCCCCCTACCAGCTCAATGCCCATATTTTCTCTGTCACTGTGTAACCACGGCAATGAGATTCTAAGGGAGGTGACCAAGAGCTTGGCCCTGTCACCAATGCAATCTGCTTTCATGACGGTGGAGCAGACGTGGTGTCCTAGGAGCAAACATGCTCAATCATACGCGCAGGCATACACAGCATCACACCATATGGCAATGGTGCATAATGAGGGTCATTAATGTGTTGTTGAAACGAATGACTGACGGGTGGCGGGTGCACTGACTGGCAGGTCCCTCTACAATCGAAACGACGGAGCTGCAGGTGTCACAGCAAATGCACAGCTGACATTTTTCCATCATGATGCAACCGCGACGATGTTTAACTTCTTACCTGGCATTAGTGACCCACCTCAGTGCGCCTGTTAATGAAAATCCCTGGATTTATATCTAAATTTTCAAGAATCTTTTCTGCCAATGGCTCACGCTGGAATATCATTGATGCCGGTTTATTCCTGTCTGTTCAGTTTGATTTGAACTGCTGTCATGGCTCGATGCGATTATATTAGGCCTTTTCAAAGGCCAAGGAGAGCTCTTTGTGAAATGTGAAATAGGATAGAGAGCAATATGGCAAACTGTCACTGGACTTCAGTCTCTGTTCTGAAACTGTGTTGAACGAGAACAACTTTTACCAAGTGGTGCAGCGACTCAAGAATCATTAAGAAAACTGATTTAAGCCCATTCAATTTTCTCTGTGGGTGGCTTGTTACAACATTCAAAGAAGGACTTTCATGTTTTACAGATTTGATCAAAATGACTCAGTGATTTCACTTCAAATGCTGCTTTTGTCTAAAATATATCCGTCCAAACGAAGGTTGAAAAGAAAAAAAAAAAAGGAAAATGTGGGGAGATTGGTTAAGAATTTGAAGCCTTAAGCTTCAAATGGGTTGAAAGAAAATAAAATAATGGCCTTGCCTTCAATGAAACTATTGAAACGTGTTGGTCGGGAGGTGACAGAGGCTCCCACGGAGCACTCTTACAGCAATTTTCAGCAAAGCATCTCCATTTGTCAGGAGCCTAAACATATGTTTTAATACGTCCCGACCCCATAGACGGCAGCAAATTCTGGTATTCTTCCCTGGAGATGTTTTGCCAGGCCTTTGCTGCATCCACCCTCCAATTGTTCCCGGCTTGTTGGCCTTTCTGCAATTCAAGAACTCTCTATTGGTCCTCCTTCAAAAAGTGTTGAGTTGCTTTCATAGTAGGTTTAGGATCATTATCCATCTGCACTGTAGACATGATGTGGTTTGAATGGAATCAGGAACTGTTCTTTTCACCTTTTCCCCACCATAATTTTGATACACATTTATCTTTTTATACCTACCTTCTCCAGACTATTAGACCTCTGTTGATGTTGTGAGGGTATTTTTCTTTACAAGGAAAGGAGTCCGTGATCGTCCACCTTTGATGACTTATGTTGAGCTCACCAGAGCTCACTTTCTTTTTCCCTTTAAAGAATGTGCCAAATGATTGTTTTAACCACAGTTAAGGTTTCTGCTATCTTTTATATTGACTTTGAGATCTTCATTCAGATCTTCTTGGACTTTACATTATTAGTTTTAGTCAAAGAGCCACAAACTCAATACCTGGTATCAACTCCAGACCTTTTTATCTGCTTCATTTGTCTTGAACTAACAGGAATGACCCACGCCGGATGATTAACTTGTTTTTAGTGAACTCTCCAATACGTTTTTAGTATTTTGCTTAAAAGGTTGTAATTTTAAAATAAATGCCACATTTTATTGAAACCAAAGCTGAAAAACACTTCTTCTTGTTTGTATTTCAAATTAATTGTGGTGCTTTCCAAAGGCAAAGTAATAATTATTTAAAAAAAACAAAAAAACGTTACAAATACCTCTGCACTTAACTGCATAAACTGCATAAGGAAAACATTTGTATTACTTTAAGTACATCTCTAGGTTCCACTTCTAATTCTAAAATACAATTTCTAATATTGGACACTTTTATTTCCAGCTTTAATTCCAGCACAAACTTTTAGTTGTTTATTGGTAGTAGGAATCAATACCGACGTGTGTGTCTGACTGCTCTTCCTGAGCGTTTTAGGGCTTGTTTTTAAAATCTAACAAGTAGTGAGTGATAATTCATAATGTTTACAGAAGACAAAATGATTGAGCTGCAATAAATCCTATTGCTTTGAGGGGACCACGGGGAATCAAATAGATGTATCAGTGATTATAAGAAGCCCAATCAATGATTCGTCCTGTCAACTTACAGGAAAATAGGAGAGCTTGTAAAAATAGAAAGCAAGACAAAATCAATAACCCAGCAAATACCCTGGATTTGGCTTTCGATTATAAGACCATTTAAATCTGGAGCCCACTTTCCTCAGGTCTAACAGTGTTTATAAGTTTAGTTTACAACAGAGGCATTAAAAGCACCCACTTTTAAAAGTGTGCATTAGTAGAGGACAAGATTTTTTTCTCAAAGTAACTTCTATGGCAGATCTATATTAAATTATAAGGAAAATGTAGGTAATGGTTAAAAAATCCCAAAATTATGCAACTTAAGGTCAGATATTGGGAAAAATCAATCACTACATTTTTTTTGTGCTTAAAGGAGACATATGTAGAGTTTTTTTTCAGGTCTTAATAAAATGTGTCTTTTTTTTTTCTATTAGAAAAATATGTATTTTCCACAGCACATCCCCTTAAGGAGCATATATTTGGGTGTCTGATGTAACTACCAACAAAAGAAATGGGACACCTGATGTGGAGAAAGGAAGCTATTTTTATTATGCTCCTGTGGGATTTTAACATTTCATTAAGACATTAAGAAATTGAGCCAGAAGGTGAAAGGGGGTCATATAGTGTCTCCTTTAAAATCAGGATCTGAGGATGTCATTTTTTCTTTCGCCCACACATTGCTTTTGAGTTTAATTTATGTTCATTCATTTTCCATGCTCACTTTAATCCTTTTGCATGTCCCTGCTGCCATCAGGGACGAGTCAGTGTACATCAAGGATGGGATACGAGTCTGGTTTAATGTACATGTCAATGCAAAGAGTTCCAGCATCACACGACAGCCTACTGCTGTTTTGAGAAATGAAATGTGAAAATGCCAAACCACCAGTACATATACATTAATTGAAAAGTCTTAAAACACTCTGAATCCATCACATACTTAGACTTTTACTGATGCTCTCTCACACATGTTAGGTAACATAAATTTATTAAGTACATGATACTTAATATGGGACCAGTAACATTTTCCAGCTCATGGACATTAACCAGAAGTCAGAGAAAAGAATAAATTTTAAATACGCCTGCTCCAGAGCAGTTTATATGTATAACACAGCCACTATGCCAGGTCCAAAAGGTCCAAATGAGACGTGGTCACATGATTAATGTTCAAGTGAGTGTGGAATGTAATTTAGAAATCCCAATTAGTAGAGATCCCCCACCAGGACGTTCCTGTTGGCCAAACTGAGTACCTCTTCTAGTACAGGAACGTTTTATGCCCCATAAAGGTTCTTGAAGGCCACTTTTGCTGCGCCGTTCCTGGTAATGGAGACATATGTCAATGGTACAAGTTTTAGCTTTTGCAAAGTTTGTTGCTTTAATATTCATAGATCATGTGTTTTATTTGTTTTGCAAAAAAAAAAAAAACAACAAAAAAAAACTTTTTTAAAATTAAAATTCAAGGTCTTTTATTGGCAGATACATAAAGATTTTAGGAGTTTCATGGCCACAAATCCAAACTTTCAGTGCCATGTTCATCAAACTGTTTTATCACTTTTCCCTTATGACATATGACATCATTCTGTAAAAATGCATTGATGATCACCAAATTACTCGTGCATTAATGGAAGAAGTTACCCTTCGAGGATATTTTAACACATTGATCACAGCAATGTCATGGGGTAGAATTATAAGTGACCCCCTCTCTGAAGACAAGAACCAACCTCAAACATGGATGATCTCTGGATGTTTCATTGTTGGCATGATATAAGGCTCATGTCACCATTTACCTTTTCTTCTGTGGACGATTCCCAAAATCCGGTAGGGAGCTTTGTTGGAGAAAATACCTTTTGAACCAGTCTTGTGCCCTTCAGCTTCTGAATTTCCTGGGGAACTTTAGTCTGTCCTGGAAGATTTGTTGAAATAAGTGGCTTCTTTGCGGCATCTTGACACCATCTGTTGCCCACAAGTTTTACTGCATGTGTGGATGCAGACACCAACCGGCTGCTAGTGTTGAGCAAGCTCCTGGTTGCGACACGATTTCTTAACTAAACCTTCACAAGGAAACTGCCCTGGTTCTTCTTGGACACTCTTGGACATTCAGGGTACCCTTTTTATTCTGTCAGAATGGTTTTAATCACACCTATTCACTGAACTCCTGACATCACGTGGCCAAAATACAGCTAAAATTGGATTTTTGTGATTAAATATTTGTGCCAATGAAGCTCCTTGTCAGTACATCTGCTCACTTCAGAAGACAATCCATAAACAGCTTGAATTGCCACCATGAAAACCACATCAGCTAAAATTGCTCCACACAGAAGGTGCCGGTCCTTAAATTTATTAAGTACATCACCACTTGATATGGGACCAGTAACATTTTGTAGCGCATGGACATTAACCAGAAGTCAGAGAAAAGAATAAATTTTAAACACGCCTGCTCCAGAGCTGTTTATATGTATAAAACAGCCACTATGTTAATCGAGTCAGGTTGTAAGAAATCAATCTTTATGACTTTGAAAATTGTGACTTCAGGCCCAGCTTACCTGCACTGATCTCAACTAGGTAAACCAAAGACTGGACGCATACATAACTGGGAAAAACACAGAAAAACATTTAAAAAATCGCAGGACGTGGCTAACAAAAGGCCAAAACCATAGCTATATAAACAATAAATGTGGCTCTAGTTTCAAATAAATTAAGGAAATACTCTGATTGAGAAACTGAAATTTGACCTAAATAAGGTTCTAATCAAAGTAAGCAATAATTGCGTTAATAGATGTGGAGGCATAAAAATGCCTTTATCCAAATATAATAATCTGTTGGAGTTTTCTTTGCATTTCTTTAGCACCAAATTGCCTCCAGAATTTGCACTTGTGAAACATCTGAGGGCAACAACAGTGCAAAACAAAAAAAAATAAATGACATTAAAAATTCAGAGCTTTGAAGCTTTTGCTAAATTGACTGACTTCCTGGGGTTTTAAGCAGGACAGCACAGGGATAACTGGATTGTGGCTGCTAGGCTTCATAGCAGCATTGTTTTTTGTTAGTTTTTAGTTTTTTTTTTTTTTTTTTTATCTTTTCATCTTGGCTCTTCCTATCACTGAGAAGCAGAATTTCACCAAGCGTTGCCTTGTTCCCCCACTAATAGGAAATGGGAATTGGGTTTAGCACATCAGGACATCACCAGTAATGTGTTGTTGGAACAGAAATCCCATTCAGAAAGTAAGTGCAGGTTCAGAAAATCATGCCAAGCTGCCACATGTGGGATTATGACTCAAAACCTCTGAGTCAGAATCCCACCTAGACATAACAATACTATAGTGGCAGGAATCTTGGTGAGTCGTAGATGGCTCGCTCCGGCCATTGTGGCAAGCCATTTGCGATCAGGTGGGGATGTGGCAGAAGGATGGTTACCACACACCGCATCTGTGTGGAAAAAAATGCTTCTAAATCAGGCAAACTTAAGTAATGTTTAGTGTTGTTGCATCAAAGTCTGGAGCAAGCGCCACAATGCCAAGTTTTGCATGCCTGCTGAGAAATACTAGGAATGTGGGAATACTGGGAATGTGTGCAGATAATACAAAAGTTAGCGGACATTAAAACTGTAGTTTTAATGCCTCAATCGGAATATTGATGTATTTCATGAAGGTCAGTAACTAGACTATCCTTGTCCAACTAGTCATTGATTCTGCACGACTTGCTGGCTTTGTCTAGTTTTTTTCTTCTATGAAACCACTTGGTTGCAATGTGTTTCTTTCTACTTATTTCCCGCTATTACTACCTCTTTTTCATTTTTCCAAAGAAAGATAAATTGCTGTCAGTAAACATTATTTCTCAACTCCACTGCTGATAGGATATGTTTTATTTCCTCTGTTGCGCTGAATGAGCTACATAAAGGAAATAAATAAAAGGAAGCTCAGCAAACTAAGCTACATCGCTGCACAAAATACAGTGACTCATACTGCCATCTAGTGTTTGGTGGTGTAATTACATTGTTACAAACTACGAACAAAGATAAACACCAGCTATGACATAGGATCACAAATCAAACTTAAGTTGTACATAGGGATTAATTTTTTTCTCGCTTACGGATTGTATTTAAGTCATTTTTCTTTACACTTATTTAATTATTTTATACAATCATACTTGCATTATGCAAATAGTATGCTATTTAATTTGCCTTTAAAATATAAAATATTGCATTTTTATTTCTGATTCTTTTTTTATTGTATTGTTAGTAAGTAGTGCGCTGGGACCTAGAGCACAAGAAAAAAGTTAAATATTTAAGGAGGTAGGAAAAAGTCATCTTTACAATCCAAAAAAGAAGCACATTAAATGTACCTGGCTGTCCTTGGACAAAGAGGCATCTCTTAAAGTATTGACCAAGAGACTGCATTCAGTCTTAAAAAATAAAAATAGTAAAATTAAGTACTCCATAATAGTCTTGAATCTACAAAAAAATTTAAAAAAAAGAAGAAATTAATAAAAAGAAGATAGACAGGTTGGTGCATTGCAGCAACATAGAGCATCGGTCAATCCAACGTCTACATAGATAAAGTATTTCTGTGGCCAAAACCTTAAAATGGATCAAATGCTACATTCAACTATGAATTGAAGCATGGGAAAGTGTTTTCATTTCAAGTCCATGCAAAAGAAGACAAATAAAGATCTCTGCTACTGCTCGAGTGTTCGTTCAGAAAAAAATAAATGAGAACCAGCCCCAAATAGAAAATAAGGTTGCTTATGAATTCTGGGCCACATCTGGCTCTTAAAACACATCCCAAAACCTAATTCTTGATTTTAGGACATGTCTGGCCTGGTAACTGCCAGTGTCGTAACTATGCCATAAGCACCAAAAGTAGTTCAGAATAGATCCAAATGTGTGCAGATATCTGGAAATGAAAAGATCAGAATGGATCTGCCCGTGGCCAAAAGCCACTGTGTTGTGCACTGTATAAGTGTGGTTTAAGATTCAGCACACAACTCTTACAGGCTTTTACAACTTCATAGTCGCCAAATTTCAATCTTCCGAAAATTATTAGGAAGCACTGTAAAAGCACTGCAGCAGATAGATGACGTGGCCTATTTAGGCCTTCCGGAGGAGAACTGCAGGGCCAGGTTAAATAACGCCCAGACCCCAGCATGTGGGTCCAAGGGCACTTGATTGACATTTCCAAAGACCTCCAGGGTCACAGTCAGAGCCTAAAAGCTGCCGGATTTCCAGCCGCGTGAGCGGCCCCCTCGAACGCCCATCAATGCCGAGGCTGTGTGTGTTCCACCTACACCGGGCGTCCCCCCGCTGTCAGGGAAACATTAACAAGACAGGTTGTGCCCTGTCCTCTGCACTCCAACACCTGGTTTTTCCTGTTGACTGTACACAGCATCTTTCTTCTCAACCTTCTGTAAAGAGGTGACCGATGTTGCACGGCTGCCTTGAAAAGGCACGCGTTCTGCAGTCCTGCTGTGAGCATGCCTTTGATTCGCTGCTGTGATATTTAAAAGTTTCAAAACAAGACGGCAACAGCCATACTCCTTCAACTCTGAGGTCAATAAGTTGATGAAATACCTGTCATAGTCTAGCCTCAAATGGAATGATATACAAATAGAAAAAAAAAAGTACATGTTCCTTGCCGTTTTTGTACTTTGCAGACAGTATGACTCAACAACATGTGCTTTTTCTTCACCAGCTTCATTTCAATTATTATGCACCCAGTTTTTGCAATTTAGGCCATGTTCCAAAATGTATGTATGGGGGTAATTTAGTGTTAGAAAGTTAGAATAGTGTTGACGTTTTTAGGCTCACTTTCACCCCTTCTGTGTGGGTTATTCAAATTCCAACATCTTATACATGGATCAATTTAAGGAATAAGAAGTAGCTTCTCACATGCCTTCTGCTGCCTCACCAAGATCACTGCTGCTCTTAAAATCCCACCTCCTCCCCGGCTTCTGCCTGTAGGGTCCAATTCTGGTGATTGGACCGCTAAGTTATGTTCATAATTCTTAACACCTCTAAGTATGCCTAATGCATTGGGATTGAAGATTGAAGCCTAGACACCAAAACTCAAGTGAATTTTATCATTAATAAAGCATTTGAAGTCTTCATTGCATATGTTGACTGACTGAAATACTTAAAACCCATGTACAGGAAAGATCGGAAAGAATTTGAATATTACTTCTTCTGTGGTGCATAGTATTAAGTCAGGAATCTGGAGGAGTTTCAGTTCGTAGAAGGGCAAGGTCACAAGTTTAAGATGGACACAAACAATCACAGATCCGTCCGATGCCGCCACATCAGGAACCGGCATCCATCAACAGCTGATATAACAACATGGGCAAAGGATTACGGTGCGAAAGCACTACAATACAGAGCTACATTTAAATGCCCCTGGACAAAAATGAAAAGGCTCGAGCTGAATTCAACCAAACGCATTGCTGACTCCTTCAAGGATCTGGGATGGACTGTTGCAGAGTGGTGTTTGAAGAAATAATGGGAGAAAATAACAGCTGAAGTGTTTCATTGCTTGGTGATCTCGCTGCCAGAACATGTTTTAAGTGTTTTGAGAGAAATTGCACCATCACAAAGTGGTCAAAGCTTTACTTTCCTCTCTTTTTTCTTGTTATGTGAATATAGTAAAACAAAAATTGGTATATAAAGACAAATTAGTTGATGTTTACCGGAAAACCTTGATATATCTCGCTTTCATATTGTCAGCAAAAGGGATAGATGTTGAGGTAAATGTAAGAATTTACCTGCTTTTTTTCTTTTATTTCCACAGCTTTTTCTGATTTGAGGCTGCACTTTCCAGTCGATCCGACAGAACACGGTTACAACTCGCCACTGACAGTCGTTTAGCTGATTAAACACTGAGTAGAAGTGGAGCTCGAGAAACCGACCTCACCCCCACAAAGTCAAGCCGATGCCCAAAGTCTTTTTTGTTTTTCTCACTTTGTCAGGCAGTCTGTTGGGAAATTAACTGATGAAATCATGCTGGCAACAGGGTTGCTATAGAAACTTCAAATCTAAGACTTGGGCTGGAGTTTGTCACCGGAGAGAAAGCCGGAGAGGGGAGAGACAGAGAGGTGGCAGCGGAAAATGCTCGTTGGTGAGGCATCAAACGTTGAGTCATTTGCAACACGACATTAACGCCACTTGTCCAGTTCTACGAGGCATCCCAGGCCCAAGACGGGAAGGTTTTCGAAACTTCCCAGAGCACTCCGTCATAAATACCAAGACAGACACTCATTTTTTTATGAGATTATGAACCAAATTGGACAATAAATTACACTCGCTATCCTTCAGCAGAAGAGCCCATTCTTTTTAGGGTGTGTTTGTATTTCAGGGAAATCACAGAGGAAACAGCAGGCTTTTGGCGAGCAGTCCAGCAGTGAGAAGTGTCTGACACCACGTTTGCTGGAGAAGCTGCGTGTAGGTGCATCGCACGTTCTGCTACTGGCCCCTGGTGGTTCAAGCAGTAAATGAGCGTATTTCTTGTGTACAAGTAGGATTATGTGATGATTTCATTGTCTTGAAATCACATTTCTATTCACTTTTGCCTTCAAAGAAAGTTGTAGTGGTGTACAGTTTGAAATAATAAAATCAACTTGTTTTTTTCAGCTGTGGAAGTCCTTACCACCACTGTGCTGCACTATATAATCAATAATGATGCTTGTCTTACAGCTCTTGTTGTAGTTTATTGGATGTTGTGGCTCAAACTACATTTCAAGGAAAGCAACAAAGGCTTTACTAGGAATAAGTTGTTCTGGTTCATTGCCAACAATAACATTCAAAATAAATTGATACCTCAATCACATCTGCCGTATTGAGGAGAGGAAATGACAGGTATTACTCACACTCCTTTAGTTGAGGGAAAATATACCGATAGAAGAGAGATTAGAAGTGATTAGAGGGTGAAATTCATTTCTCGTCATGGTGGCTCTAACGCGGATTTACGACTGTCCGTGCTTGTCCTAATTTCAGTCTGGGTGGCAGTGAGCATCGGCACCAGGCGAGGCTTTGGGCTCCGACAGGAGAGTTGCAGCGCTGTCTCCCGTCTGTCCAGCATTCCCACCACTCCCAGTTCTCCTCTCATTCTGTACCGCTGCGCCTCCTCCATCTGTGTGACTTTTCGAGTGGAGGAGTCAACATTGCCACGCTGAGCTCACGCACATATCCGTCAAGAATCCATGCCCCTTGGAAATAGTGTTAAAATGAAAATAAGGGAGAAAGAAAGAAAGAAAGAAAGAAAGAAAGAAAGAAAGAAAGAAAAAAAAAAAGATGTTTATTTCTGCCCGTGCTAATCTCCCCCTGTGGAGACTGCCAGTGGATATAAGCAAATGTTTGCAAGGAGAGTGTGCAGACGCACTAACGCACCGTGAGGCGTGTTGTGCTGCTGATTTGAGACTCCCACACAGACACACACACTCCCTTGCTCCTTCTTCACATCATAAACAAAGTAAACAAACGCGTCTCACTCTCTCCACCTCGTGTTGTAGTTATGGTTGGCAGAGCGAGGCCTCACTCGATTCCAAAAGAAACCCAACCTGGGATCAAGTCGACTTGGAGTTGCATGAGAGGGAAACAGAAAGTTGGAATGTCACCTTCTGCTCCTTCCCATCTCAGCTGGGAGGACCAGAGAAAGTGCAGTGTGACACATGGGGGGGGTTGAGGGGGCGCCCACGTGAACTTTAGCTCGGGACAGATGGCAGGTTTGGGCCCTTGGACATGTTAATGAGCAGGTCCGGCCAAGTGGTGTACGAAACAGGGACATATGTCAGAATGCTCAATCAAAACCACCATCTACGGTGTCGGTGGGGTGAAGACACGCCCTTCTGCATAGAAGGGGGTTTGATGCAGTCCATTAACTAACAACAGGTTCCTGCTCAGAGCGTTTGTTGGCTTTAGGCCTGACTGTGTCCTCGAAATGCCAAATAGGTCAACATATTTCAAACTGACAGGAGAATAAAACACATGAAGCTGCTGGCGTCGCTGAGATGAGTTGGATAAATGAATGTTTTATACACTGTACACATCCTCAGTCTCACAAATACTAGAACCTGTAATCAAATATAAGAAGATAGGATGATGCATCTTAGAGATCCAGCGAGTGGCATTTAACCGTGCGGCCACACGTACGCGGTGGAAGCGCCCTGCTCGTCAAAGTACCCGGCTCATTTGTGCAGCAAGCACAAAGCCATTTGATTGGTTGTTAATGGCATGAGGCTGTTTTCATTCTAGTCGAGGTCTGTTCCTGTTTCTGTTTCCATCCATACATCCTATTCGTCCCCATGTTTTCCTATTCAGGGAAATGTGGGGACGTGCCGTAGCCCATCCCTTTTGTTTGGGCAAAAGGCAAGAATGCCTTGGACAGATCACCAGTCCACCAACACTGTTGCGTACCCAGAGATATCTCCACACAGCGAGATCCGTGATTTGAACCAGGAACTTTCAAGCTGTAAGTAAATGTTAAATTAACTTTTTTTTTTTTTTTTAATCAAATTTTAACACAGCTCCCTCTGAGAAACACAAAATACTCGACACAATTATTTTTCTCCTGTGCAGTTTCACTGCCCAGAACCTCTGTAGACAAAGAGTTGTGGCTGGGAAGTGATTGCCTCCCAGTGTAAGAGATCAGGACTAAATCCTCACCGCTTGTTATACATACAGGCTAAACATAGCTGAATGTTTAAGGATTCATCTCCGCAGGAGGCTGCCAGATTAAGTGGGTTTTTTCTAGTTCTGCTGGTGCCACGTTTTCCCTTTTTGATATGATCAATCCCCATCTCAGCGAGAAAGAACGATCTGAAAAAGGAACAAAAAAAAAAGGAATTACACCTTGTTCAAACATATTTTTACTCATCTCCTTGGTTTATATTTGTGAGAAACTATAACATTTAAAACGTGTGCAGCCTTCTGCTTCCAAACTTCAAAGAACTCATTTTAAGATTTTTTTTTTCTTGTCTCTTTAAATCTTATCTAAACGTAAGGTGTTAATGAGCTAATTAAGAGCTGAGTCGCCTTCTGAACACAGGCGCCTGTGCACTCATATGTTGCAGTAGATCTTCGACTGTTACGATATCCTTTACCATTTCATTGGCTGGAAAAGTACCG
Organism: Xenentodon cancila; assembly: GCA_014839995.1. Classification (NCBI taxonomy): domain Eukaryota; kingdom Metazoa; phylum Chordata; class Actinopteri; order Beloniformes; family Belonidae; genus Xenentodon; species Xenentodon cancila. The sequence continues at coordinate 20,759,910 of CM026212.1, forward strand.
GTAGTTATTTTTTCCACTGTGTGAACTGCAGAAAGACCCGCTGCGGAGTCAGATGAGCCAAGGATGATTTGAAAAGAATGTGATTGTTGATTAGAGGTAATGACTTTTCGAGGCACAGTCATTTTAAAACACATTAAAAAACTATGTCTTTAAGTTTGCTTCAGTGAACTGTCATCTAGTTTAACTTTGTGAGGGGGGAAATCTTTTGACTCAAACAACGCAGGACTTGCCTCATTTCAGGATGCTGCGTATTTCCTGAAGACAGAACAGAGGTCCGGAGTTTACTAGTCATCTGTACACTTTTTTGTTTTTGGAATAATCACCAATTTTACTGTGTGAAGCATATAAACACCATAGGGTGCAAACATCTTCACACCTTGGACATTTGCACTTCACACCTCGGTATCAGTCTGAGCAACCTGCAAATTGGTCAGAACGGTCAACTCAAGCTGTGATTGGCTCTAGCATGCCTGAGGACACATCCAGTGTTTTAAACCTTTACTTTTCTCACTTGCTTTTCTCTGACATATATGTAAATTGTTGTGGTTGCCTGTTGCATAACGCACAAACACGAGCTGCTTTTTGTGAACGCTCTCTCTTTTCACCACTGAACCAAGTTCGTGATCTGCATTTATATGCATCTCAGTTATCGAGCCAACCCCTGGCTTCAGACATAGAGCTATTTTGTTTAAAGCAACACTTGCAGATAGTGTAAAATGGCTGATATTGGTAGAATAGATCGCTTCCATCCTGGGAGCTCATTTGTGAAGAGTGTAGGTGTAAGGAGCAAGAGACAAGACAGGTAGAAACTTGAGATGGATGATGAGGGTACACAGTGGACCACTGACGGGAGAGCTTCAGTGGTTAAAGCATCAATGATGTATCGCATTTTGTAGTTTTGCTGCTCTCAGGTTGAAAGGAGTCTGGAGGTTGCACCAGCTCGCACCCAGCACTGTGTTGTCATATTTAGTGAGTGTAATGCTTTTGAAACATTATTGTCATGCAGAAGAAGTCGTCGGTCTGCTCACTGGAGGCTTTTTTGTTCCGCCAGTCAAAGAGCTGAATGGTTTCTGATTGACAATGCATGACAGTCCTGCACAGTGCACACAAGCCAAAAGCCATGCTCCTTTAATATTGCTTTATACAGTACGCTGAAGTCTTATTGAGAATGAAAAACCAAACACCACCAATTTCTTGCTTTACCTCTTTGGCCTTGTTTAGACTTTATTTGTCCTACTAAAACAGAGCTTCTTACAGTTGTACACTAACGGTGAGCTGTCATCTATGTTTGTGGATCATTTAGGCGTGCTTGAAAGGTTTTTATGTATTTAAATTATAGCAAGAAGGTTTCCTGGTTCGATTCCTGTCAGGGGCTTTTCTGTGTGGACTTTGCACGTTCTCCCCATCCGTGCGTGGGTTTTCTCTGGGTACTCCGGTGTAAGAATGTCTGAAACCTGTCCGGGGTGTAACCCTGCCTTTTGACCAAAGAGAGTTAGGACAGGCTCGTAGATCTCGTGACCATAAATAAGAGTAAGAAGGTATAGGTAAAGCGTGGATAGATGTTTAGATCCTGAGTGTCCATATTTGTACATTAATGTGGCTCAAAACAACATGAGATTTTCAAATTAGAAAAAGAATCATGTCGATAACAACCTCTAAATGAATCTGTAAAGGAACTACTAGTCCAAGAGTTCGCGTACATATACTTGGCGCTCACTTTTATGTAACAATATAAGGATACTTTTTCCTCAGTAAATAATATACAATGTATAATAGTTCTTTTATTTATATGTTTACTCAAATTATCTCGTTGGAGCTTGAAAAATCTGTGGATTGTTTGAATCCTATAGGATCAACAACACGGAGGACTCCATCCCAACTGCCACTGGGCCAAAGGTGGCGAACACCCCGAACATGCCGGCAGTCCCTCGCAGTCCCTCGCAGTCCATCGCAGTCCATCGCAGTCCATCGCAGTCCCTCGCAGTCCCTCGCAGTCCCTCGCAGTCCATCGCAGTCAACACACAAACAAGCAACTACAAATATTCACACACAACTATGTGACACTTTAGAATTACCAGCCAACCTTGCTGTGAGACAAGGTCGTAATGCTCGCCACTGCTACTCTTTCATAAAGAATGATAAGAAAATAGACATGAGCCTAACAATGCCCCTAATTTGCACCTGGAATTGAAACCAAGCTCTAATTGACTACTTAAAAAGTATGATGAGGTTTTTCCTCTCAGTTATTTATCCAGTTTCTGATAAATCAATATATATATATATATATATTTACCATTTTAGTTACATGATTCCTAACTTCAGAATGTATAGAAAAGATATCTGCATGTCAACTAAAGTACGTTTTATGTAAACACATCCGATCTAAGCACATTAGAAAGTCATTTAAAACTCCTGTAATTTGGACTGCTGCGTTTTGGGCTGAACTCGTCACAGCGTGACATCATACTCTTGTTCAGCTCAGGTCTGCTGCTGCATCATTGTTTCTGGGCAGCAAAGACCCCGCTCCCCCTTATTTAACGAAACAGTGCCATCTATGGAGATAGTGAAGACCGGGCCTGAGCTTGCTGGATACAAATCTGCAGGATTCTTAATGTTTTATGCTCCTCTGTGGAGTGAGAAGTTATACTCGGCGCTGTGATTTACTATTTGTCTGCAAGTGCTTAAAAAGTATGCTCCTCGAGTTACTCGCGATATACTTTTATCTGACCTGATTTATATTCCCTTTTTAGGAGAAAGAACACGAGGGAGAAATTGCTCCAAAAATTAGTCATAGATAAATCCAGGACTTATGCAGCTGCAGATATCCTCCTGACAGTTGGAAATGGCACTAATGTGTCAGGCTTGGCTGCTGTCACTCAGACTTAGAAGCTGATGTAAACGCTTGTCCCTTCAAAGCCATCCTGAGATTCATAATATATCTTTCTCATTTTTGCCTGGATCCCTTCCTCTTAATGTGACCCATTTTAAAACTAAAGGCAAAAATAGATTATTATCCCATGGTGGCATTTTATCGTGTCGTGCGGCTTCTTTAAGTTGCACAACTTTGCTGTTTTAATTCATCAGTCTCTCCTTTCTGTATGGTAAGTTACTGCGACCTAGTAGAATCCCTGGACACCAGTCTCAACTTTCCTACCCTGTGATTTTCCTTTATGGGGATACCTGCTTGAACAAACAACATCTGGTGTGGTTCGGCAGAGGAAGACAGTCTATACTCTTCTTGCAGTAACATGTCCGTGCTTCTGTTCCGGGAGATTTGTTATGACTTTGGTTCAAAAGACAGGTGCTAAGGACAGTCGGAGACAATCCCCAAGAAAACATATAACAATGGACTTACCTGTGTATGCCTCTGTCCTTTTTTTAAATGAGAAATGTCTAGACTGAACCTGGGCCGAGTGCTTAGGGAATGAACTGAGGCCCGAGGATTCCAAAGGGGCTCTGGGTTGGCTCTCGAGAGCTGAGAACCTGTCAGTTTCCCTTCCAGTCCTCGCCCTCAATTACTGAATCAAAGGCGAGAGGAAGGCCAAATCCCATCCTGCGCCTGGTTCTCATCTCACCCTGCTAGACCCGACAGGCTCTATCTGCCTGCTTGTTCACTCACTCTAACTCAAACATACACGGAGCACAGCTCATGGGAACCTTGCAAGCGAGCTGCCAGTTGCGCTCCAAAGAAACTTTAAAGTTCATTGCTCTTCCTTGGCAGGGGTGCAGATTTGTCCTTACCTCCCGTTTCCGCACAACCCCCTCACATGCTGTTTATTCCTAAACGGCTCCCCACATGAATGAATGCAGATGAGAAGCGCCAGTGTCATTTTCATCCCTCATCCACTGCATCATCTCCTTTCTTATCCGATAAGGAAATGCATTTATTTCATTTTATTCTCTAAATACTTTCAAGACTTACAACGAGAGAATTATGGAGCTTATCCTAGCAGCAAAACTACTGCAGCGACAGCCAGAATAAAGTATAACTGACAACCCTGAAATGATTTATGTTGAATGGACACTGGCTGATGCAAAGATCTTTTTTCCTGATATATAAGACCAGATGACTTTGTTAGAGGTCAAATACAGTCCAGCCGTTAGAACTAAAAGAAAAGTCTCAATTAAGGATGTGTATTACAGTAACTGGCAACCCAGTTTTCATAAATTTATAAAGTGATGGAAAACTATACAAATGCAGTTACATTTCCCTATTTTTGACTGTATGTTTGCAGACAAGCGTAGCAGTACCACTTCTGACCAGGTGAGGGCACTGTTAAGTTGATGTAAGAGCAATCAACAGCACTCTGCTAATGAATGAAGATGGTCCGGAACATCCTTTAATACCACTTTGGCCACACCAGGCCTCCACGCATAGTTTGGGCTCTGGTTTACTCTCGATTTACCGGTCAGTCTACGCTTCCACTCTCACCTGTGGTCATGAACATTGGGCAATGACCAAAAGGACAAGATTGCGGATACAAGCGGCCAAATTGAGTTTCCTCCGCAGGGTAGCTGGAAGCTCCATTAGAGATAGGGTGAGATGCTCAGTCACTTAGGAGGAGCTCAGGGTAGAGTCGCTGCTCCTTCACATCGAGAGGAGTCAGCTGAGGTGGCTTGGGCATCTCTATCGGATGCCTCCTGGACGCCTCTCTAGAGAGGCGTTCCAGTTTTGTTCCCACCGGGAGGAGACCCCGGGGAAGACCCAGGACATCAAACTGCAATTGGTGTCTATAGATGTAATCCTAATGCTAACATCAGAAAATCCTCTGACAAACTTTTTTTTTTACATCTGCAGCCACTAACTGAGACGTTCAAGTAGCAAAGCAAACTATATACCTCTGTGACACAACAGGTAAAAATGTATGACAGTCAGTAGCTGCATACATAATCATAACAACTAATCCACTGCAAATGCTGTGGTATCGTGCACTTAAGTGCAACGAATTGACAGTAATCTAATCGCACTGAAGTTGGCAAGAAGTCAGCTGTACAATGCAAGTCCAAGAAAGTTCAAGATTACTAGTGCAGCAAAACATAATCATCAGGGAAAAACTAACCTGTGTCGTGATGATCTAAACTCAACTCATGAAGAAGAATCAAACGTTTGCGTGGGTCTTCTCTGGGTACTTCGGCTTCATCGCGCAGTCCAAAAACATTCATGTTAGGTTGATAGATGATTCTAAGTTTCTCGTAGATGTGAGCATGTATGGTTGTTTGGTTGATATGTGGCGTTGATGGACTGGCGACCTGTCCAGGTGTCTCCTTACTGTTTGTCTGTAATGAGCCGTGATCGGCTCCAGCAGACCCTTGTGATGCTGTATAGGATTTAGCCAATATAGAAAATGAATGCTCATCAGAATGAGCCAGCGTCGAAGGATCAAAGAAGTCAGTCCCAGTCCCATGCACACAGCCCCTGTGACTGACTTGAACATTTCATTCATTGACATTTCCACCTCGACAGGTAGTAAAGGAGCCAAAATGGGAGCAAAGTGAGTGCTGTGTGTGCTGCGAATTGGCATTGCAGAATGACATAACCATGCTGTGACCTAAGATGACGACTTGTGGGATATGTGGGATAGGAAAAATCTGCTCTGATATTGGTCTGTGATGTCACAGAAACATACAAATCTCAACGACACATTTTCTAACTTAAATAGCCCAAAATAATGTGACAGATGCTCTTTGTTGCATTTTTTTACGTCTCCTTTAAGTAAGTGGAACTTAAACATAGATTGTTTTTGTAAAAAAAAAAAAAAAAAAAAAAAAAAAAAAATCAATATTCTTTCACTTTGAATTGTACACGACTCTATATGTTATGACCTCATATGAACTTCCTACATTGTTAGTGCAATTACAACTTCTAAAATCGTTGTTTGGGGAATATTGCATATCTTAATTTGAATGCCATTGATCCTTGATAGTTTTTAGTTAATTGTTTTAAACCAAGGTTTCACACTCCATGCACTTGAACACATTTAACGCAAAGCTCAGAGGCTAAATGAATTTTTAAAAAAAGGTCTCTGCTGTAGCATAAAGTGACTCGTGGAAGCCAGACGGCAACGCTGCGAGAGTGTTTCATGTCTCCTGCTGCCCCTGTAATTTAAATCAACTTCACTCTGCAGCGATCCCTGCTCTTGATGAACTACACTGCTCCTAGAAGTCAGTGAGAGGCAACAGGCTTTTTTTTTTTTAAATAGATATCTCCGGCTTTCGTTAATCAAGGCATCAGCTGCTTATGGTACATGTTTGCTTGGTTTTGGGGTCGTCCAACGAGCTGCTTTAGAGCACCGTGGAGAAAAGCTGCTCCTAAAGACAGAGCAGTTGATATCTACCTCTACAGCATGCTCTATACGAGAATCAGGAGACAGACTGATTGGTCTTTTTAGTACTATTATTTATGGCCTGATGAGGTTCTACATAGTCGGCTGTTTTCTGAAACTTTTGAATGGAGATATGAAGTCAGTACGTGCTAAATCATGGAGTTGCATTTAAAACAGAAGAATTAAATGACAATATTTGTCATTTTCACATTACACTCAGTGAAAAACAACACAAAATAAAAATAATGCCGTAAATATTGCTACATTTGATTCGAATGTGCCAACATAGGTGCCTAAACTGGAACGTGGTTATTTAAAAAAAGGTTAGTTAGAGGTAAATGCTTATTTTCTGTTAAAAATATGAGTGGTTCATGATTTCATAACTCCTTGATAAGTTACATGTTTAAATAAATTTAATTTGCTGGCAAAGCCAACGTTATCACGGATGACAAATGAAACGACTCAGAACCCTAACCACATGTGATGATGTAGGCATGATGTTTAGGGTATTTTCTAACTTCCTGATTAGAAAACATTAATTATTAGAATTAGTTTTCCTGCATCACTCTGGGAGAGGATGCTCCTAATCTTTGCGATATTACGAAGGTGGAAAAACGCAGTATTTACAAACCTGATATGCTGTTTAAATGACAAATCCTGATCAAAAACAACACCAAAGTTTTGCGCAGTTTTACTGGAGGCCATCGCAACACCGTCTAATCCCTTCCTAAGGTGTTTGGGACCACGAACAACAACCTGTTTTATCGGAATTTAGGAGCAAAATATTAAGTATTAAGATGTCCTTGGTTCTGTTTCATCTGGCTTCATAGACAAATACACCGGCGTATCATCAGCATAACAATGAAAATAAACGATTAGTATAGGTGGGTGCGTAGGGATGGATGGGGGCATGGTAGGAGAATAGCGACATGCTCCTGTGTTCCAGCATGCCTACCACAACCTCAAACACTGGTTGCATTTCCAGGTACCTACAGCTGCGCCACCACAATCACAACATACCTGAGCAACACAGTGTCTCAATAAAACCCAACTCCAACTGTTTACTACTTATTCCCTTCTTACATTAACTCCAGCTCGGCCATTAGTTCCATTTATGTTTTTTTTTCTTCCTTTTTTACCAGGAATCCTGACACATGCATCTCCTGGTGCATTGCTTATCACTGTCATTGTTGTATAACAACATTCTTTCTTCTTTGCTAATTGACACAGAAGTTACAATCCTTTATCAAGCAAAACTGCAGCAGTTACAGCATTCCCTACTGTTGGCTTTGGAACAACAACAGAATTGTACCTAAAGGGGGTTATTTCGGTACCATTTCCAACTTTTTGACAATCAAACACACACACAGGAAGAAAAAACATTTGCGTACCTCACTGGTTTGAACTGCTGCACATCTCTCAGTGGAAACAAGTCTGTATTCACACAATTGTAGCCTCACAGTGGTGAAGGGAAACTGTGAACATCTAAGGAGAATTACTGCCAAGAAGAAAAAAGGAAAACGTGCAGTCTCAGGTATGTAGCAAATAATTTGGCATGGAAATACACAGCTGGACTTCCTAGGCTGGCGCAGTAGTTATTCAGTAGAGAAGTTGTTATTCTGTCGATTCGTCGAGTGCAGGTGTTGATTGGAGAGTTAACAGTTCACAACTTTTCTGGCTTCATAAAATAAAATAAAAAAAAAAAGTTGTCATAACTTCCTGAGGTGATAAAACTTGTGCTACAAGTTAAATTACCTGTTTTTCTTTTTTTTTTTTATTAAAAAGATTTGTTTGGAAGGCTTGTTTAAAAATGCCAGCGTTTACGAGGGCAATACGACTACTGTTTCATTTGGATGTGTTGGCATACCCAGATGGGATTAACTGAAAAACAATCAAACCAAGACACTGCCACAAATCCACAATGCATTTAGATGTGAAATGGAGTATAAAAATTTAAAGTACCATCGTAAAAAATGATGACGTCCCGGACACTGTGCAGATGTCCAAACAATCAGACTGACAAATACTCCCAGTGTCATTGCTTTCCTTGAGTAAATGTGATCTTTTTGTTTTTTAATTCAATATAATATACAAAAATAATGATTATATATTCTTATATGTTTATTATATAATATAATTTATCATAATAAATATTTTATTATATAATTAATTATATGATAAACGTATGTATTATCTTTCTCTTGAACACTCACTGTGAAATGTCTTTTGATTTCTGCGACTTTCACATGACTGAATAATCGAATTGTGCGTAATGTTTTTTAACAACTCTGTGGTGTAACTTAAAGAGAATTGTTTTGGCAGAAGTTGTGAGAATTTTTGTGAAACGCACCGAATAGATGTGTGTTTTTTTCATTCTTCTCACGACTACCAGATGCAGTGTTCCCTTCCAGTGACCCAGCTCCATCATCGGCCTTTTAATGAGGTAATATCCAGACACACGGGAGCAGATGTTGCAAAGAAAACACACCGGGGCGTGATTGTGATCGATGCGCGCCTCCCACCATATCCACTGCATAATGTGGCGGATGGCATCGGGATAACAACCCGCATTATGTGGAGACAGCTGTCGCCATGGCGCCCGGACAGCCATCACACCGGCTCCTGCCTTATTCCAGGCAGAAGCGGGGGAGCCAATTAGAGTGATTTACAGCTTGCTGGTGTCGTCACCACCTCGAAATCTGCGTCTGGGTCCAGCTGATGAAAATGTGACCTGGGTTATGTAGCGAGGAGGGCGGCATGGAAACGGCAGCAGGGATGTTTAATTCTGCTCCAGATGGAAGTTGATGCGAGCATTTCATTTGCTGAAGTTATTGTAAACAGGATTTTATTTAAGCAAAATGTATGTGTTCATGTATGAACATTTACTGTATTGAAAATAAAAGTTTTTTTTCATATAAAGGTATTTAGATAAATGCAGTTACATCATAAATAAAGACAAGGCCCTGTGTTGACCTGAATGATGCAAAAGAGCTGAAGGTTTAAAATGTATTTGTGTTAATGAATCTTTGATTGAAAAACAAAATGTTGCGTTTAGAAGTGAAGAGAAGCACCTGCTAAAGTGGGACGTTTCTGTCAAAATACATGAAAAAATGAAGCTTTATTTTCAGAAATTGTGACAGTTTTTTTATGTACAAAGTAGCAGACTCTTAGTTTTAGAAAATAAGACTTTTCTAACTCAGTTTCTAATTGTGATTTCTTACCATGTTCAGACTGTAGTCTGAAACCCATCCAGCTGATCACAAACGTTGCAGTTAAGAGTTATGACAGGAATTAACAGGAAGGATCATATTTCCCCAGTTTTACCATTTTTATATTGGCTCTCTTAAAAATGAAGAAAATAATTTAAGATCCTTCTCTGCAATTATAAAAACCCTTTATGATCAAGCATCATCATATCCAAATGACTTCCAACTAAGCACTAAAACTACAGCTTCACTTGTGTTTTCCTAGTTTGTAGGAAGCTTTCAGGCTTCTATCTGAGGAACCAGCACCCAGTCTAGGTTTAAGAGTCAGACATCCTGTTTACTTTTAACATTAGGGTGGAAATGTTCCTGTGAACCCTGTGAATATAGCTCTTTCTTCCCAGGATGGATAAGACTGGTGTTATGGACCTCCCGTGTTGCACTGAGCACCTCTTTTCTACTCACTTTCTCTTGTGCATGTCATGGTGCCATCTTTCTCCATATTTGTTGTTTCTTTCTGTATTATTTTAGGCATGTTTTTGATACGTGGTTACTGGACTATGTGAAAATATGTTAAAATGCAAGTATAAAATGACATAAAGTTGATATATTTGTGTTTGTGTGTTTAGTCTGCATTTTTTTACTATCAAATCTAATACATAATGTTAGTGATAAACTTATCGAATAAATACAGAAATAAACATAAGGGTATATCTTTTTTTCCTGTGATGCATACAGTATGAGTAACAGACACACGGTGCATTACAGCGTGCAAAACCAACTTGCAATACCGCTCCCGTTCAGTAGGTGGCAAGAAGAGGCTGGTGGTTACGCTGCCCCGTCGGACGAAGACGAAGTAGAAGAGCGAGAAGTCGCTCGCTCTACGCCACAACTCCTTAACTCTTACGGCTCCGTTGTGACTAACAAAACAGAATTAAAACGATCGTTTAGCGGAAAATGTTGAAAAAGAAATCTAGCAGCAGCGAAAAGAAAAGGAAACATTTACACAGTGAAGAAAGACAAGACGGCAGGAAACGCAGGAGCTTGGAATCCCGCGTAGAGGTGAGCTGGGCTAGCGCCGTGCTAATCACAACACTGCAAAACAAATCACGTAAAACGTCAACTACGCAGAGAAATGTGTTTGAAAACGCGCATTTTAAAGCCCGGGTGCTGTTTTTGCAATTCCGACTCGTTACGGAGCTTATTTTCATCTTAAGTTACTAAGTACGGTTTAACATCAGAAACAGGATAGTTTCTTCAACAACGGAGGATCAGACGCAAACAAGTGTTTTCTCTCTCTCTCTCTCTCTCTCTCTCTCTCTCTCACACATTCACACACACACACACATCATTTGCAGAATATACATACCACGTTAACATTGAAAGACTGCTGTGTCATCTGCACATAGTTCATGGAGAGTCTAGTCTTACCCATCCATCCATCCATTTATTTATTAAATTCCTTCCCAGATTTGGGTTGTGGGGGGAGCAGCTTAAGTAAGGAGACCTGGACCATTCTGTCCATGGGTACCTTCTCCAGCACTTCCATGGGGATACCAACCCTAACTGAGAGAGATAATCTTACCAGCCTGCCATGGGTCTACCTTTGGGGCCTTCTTGGTTGGATGTGCTTGAAACACCTATCCAAAATTGGCATTTAGGTGGCTTCCTTACCTGATGCGCCTCTGGAGGGTGTGGAACGTAGATTTACCAATAAACAGAGAGCCTTACTTTTTAGACTCAGCTCTTTTTTCACCACAGCAGGCTAATACAGTACAGTATCTGCATCACTGCTGTTCATCTTGAGACATAACTGCTGTGTGATTTACTGCCTCCTGCTGTTCATCTTGAGATATATATATATATATATATATATATATATATATATATATATATATATATATATATATATATATATATATATATATATATATATATATATATATATCAAGATGAACAGCAGGAGGCAGTAAAGCACCAGTCATGAGCCACTGAAGCCAGCAGAGGGAGTGCAAGACAACATGATGTCATTATGAGGCGGCAGCAGTATCACCCAACTCTGAGAAACAATGTGCAGATGATTAGATAAAGGTGTGTAAATACTGTGATGCAGAAATGAGCAAAATCATAGGATTACAAGATAAATATAACATGGCTTAAGACACAATTAATACCCACCAGCCCTGTAACTGTGTCATGATTCGCTCTTATGACTCACTGGGACAGTAAGTGGATCATGTTATTTCTTTCACCTGTGCCTTTCCTGCTGTGAATTGTCACAGTGGGGTGTATTAAATAAGAGAAAGAAGTCTCTTGTAACAGTGATTCATTTGTTATACTGACTGCATTTCATTAACTGCATTTTAATTCAAAAGCGCTCCTTGTTTATTTGGGTATGTTATTTCTCTAATAATATTCGTTTTGCTATCAGCAGGAATAGGACGAACACACTACATTAAAACATAACTGCTGTTTAACATTTATAGATTAATTGAATTGTGTTGAATGATGTTTTGTTAATCCCCAGGGAAAATAATGTAGTTGTAGTAGGGAATATAATTAATTTCAAAAAAGGTACTTTCTGTCAGATTTTAAGTAAGTATTGTATTTTGAAGCAGTTATAACTGTGCCTGTGGGAAAACTTGAAGCTATGAGTTGCTACATATTAAAACATGAGGAGGAAATGTGGAAATAAAACAATGGGAATGCTGAGTTAACCAGGAATGTCCAGGCCTGCAGTTCCCATCCTGAAGTTTTAGGTAATTGCAGAACAAATGCTAACAGTGCAGTTGTTGGCCTTTTTTTTTAATTTGGTTTTAAGCAATTCACTACTAAATGATTTGACACTACAACAAATTAGAACAAAAGAAAAATAAAAAATATATAAAAACCTCACCATGGCCATTTCTGGTTTTGACGTTTCACCCTAGAACTCTAGACGGACTTGCAGGGATTTGGGGTATTTTTGTAAAGGTCCTCCGTTATCAGGAAAACTCCTGCAAGTAAAGCTTTTTGGAGTTTTAGCATGGCCCAAACAAGTCTCTGCCTCGGATTACGTTCTTCAGCATGGACCAGAAAAATTGCTGAGTGAGGGTGGTGTTGACTTGGCGCTGAGTGGGTATGCTGTAGAAAAGACGCAGTGTTATTTGACACGTATCCTTCAAGTTCAAGCCTCGAAGTGTCTAGAAACAGAATCACAGCAACCATCTCTACTCCTTCAGTCTTGAAAGTGGTGCACTACTGACAGCAGGCGGTTTGGGGTAGTTGTTGGCTGAGTCAGTGGATCCTCCCGGGGCAGCCACTGTAACGGAGACCGAACGGCTGTAAAGACCAAGGGGGAGTTCAGCCCCAGTATGTTTCCAGCCTTTTAGGCTTTATCCTGGACCCTCAGTAATGGAAACACACCTACGACCTCGAAAACACTCTAAATGACCCACTTTGATTTGCTTTCTCATTGATATCTTTGAAATTATGTTTTTGAATCATGTCAAATCTTTTCTTCAATTTGCAGGAGTCCAAGGATGAGCTCGCTGACCCTGAGCTGGACAGGGTTGGCAGTGACATTGAGGAAGGGGGACTGGATCTCAGCCTGCCCTTCCAGCCCATCACAGCTTACGTCAGTGACAAGAAGGAAATGCTGGAGCAGTGTTTCCGAGTGTTAGGGGAGAAGAAGCTCCGGAAGATGCTTCCTGACGAATTCAAGGTGATTTGTGGGCACATAGGCTCGGTTTTAGACTCTAAAAGTTCAACATTTTATAATAAATACAGCTAGACGGAGTGTATGATGATGTTGGAGTTAAATATTTTTTAATGAAGGTGTTATTTATTGATATGAGTTGATCATAGACGAATTCAACGCTTTTGTCCTTAAAACTAATGTCCAAGAAGATCCTTGACTGTAACTACATTTTAAAATTGTTGTATTATCCCAGTAAAAAAAAATATTCCATTACCATTTATAATTATTCTGCTTTAGAAGACATATATCAGAGCATTTGTATTGTTGCTTTACATATCTCCTTTTTGTGGTTTCCCAGATGTTTCCTCTGTAGCTATAAACAAGCTTTAGATCTTGAAGCCTTATAGAAATTTTCATCAAAAACGGTGGTCGATTCTCAAACAGGTGGAGAACTAAAGGAAAGCTTTTGGCTTTTACCGTTTGTTTGGAGAGTTATCTAAGCAACACAACATCAGATATACGTAAAACAAATTCTCCTTCACAGGAATGTAGTTTAGAGGAGATCAAATCGCTGTGTTGGGAGCAGCTGGACCTAGTCTCGGAGAAGAACATTATTCAGATCTTAGCAGGTAAAATTCTTTTAAAAAATACTTAAAGCATCGTATTGGACAGTGTGGGATTGAAACACTGCAGTGTTTTCATTTAGGTAAAAGCTTTGTTTGTGTTAAGGAGAAGAGCCAACAGGTGGAAATGGCAGCGAAAATGCCGAGGGGACCTTGGAAAGCCAGTGAGTTGCTGTAATACGACTTATTCAGTTCAATTTCAGAATGAATGTTAAAAGTAGTTGTTTTTTGTTTTTTTTTTTCTTTAAATTCCTTCATGTGTAATTTTCTTTGTTTCCCTTATTGAGGCAAGACAATAATGTCGACTCTACATCTTGCCTGAAAGAAATGTCAAAAGCTGAAGACCCTAAGCAAGGTGATGTGTGTGTTTCTTATGAAGAGCATCCTTCACTCTGTGGTTGAAATCCTTCAGCTGAAAGTATCGATTACAGAAACAAAAATGACATGAACCCTTTCCGTTCTTTACAGAGGGCGGTGGCTCTGGCGAAGAGAGTGATGTCCTCAGTATAAACGCAGACACTTACGATAGTGACATAGAGGGACCCAAAGAGGAGCAGAGCGTCCAACCTCTGGAAGTGAAGGTGAAAGTGGGTGACGGCGGAGGGGAATGCTCAGACCCGGCTGTAAACCCACAGACCACTGAGCCTAAGAAAGACATTCAAAAAGACATAGAGAGAAGCGTCAGTGAGATTTTAGCATTCACATCAGCTCCGAGCAAGGATGAAGGTAAAGATAAAAGTGCGCCGCCGCAGTCCTCAGACGTGGGTTTGCACGTTCAAGGTGCGCCTCCTCCAAGTGGAACTCCTCCGGTTTGTCAGCCTTCAGTTAAGCAACTTGAGCTTCTGGAGCTGGAAATGAGAGCAAGAGCCATAAAGGCTCTAATGAAAGCCGGCGATAGGAAAAAGCTTTGTATATCCAAAAACATTTAGCTTTTTTTTTAATTCATATTGTAGTTCACTCTTCACTTCACTGATGCTGACCTCTCCTTTGTGCTTGAATGATACAAGTGAACTTTTAAAACAAAGGGCTGGTGTATCTCCCTTCAACACCTCATTTATTGTTTGAGTTAACCTTTTAAACTACGTTGTTGTCCATATTGGAATTGGTTTCCGGTGCGTTTCGTGCAAAAATAAACAAACAAAAGACAAACCTACTGTGTGACTGTGATGTAAGGACCTTGGGTGTAGTTTCCGCTCCGGCCACTAGATGGCGGCGATGCACTGCACCAGATCATGATAGGACAGTCTGATCTTCTGGGACGGAAAGGATATCTTTCTTAGTCCATGTTAGAGTCAAGACGGTCTCATGCAGAGTGAAACTTTTTTTTTTTTCCCTCATTGTTTTTACCTCAGTCATGATGCCAGTAAGTAATGCAGCTTATGTGAAGAAAGTGTGTTCTTTGGTTAAAAAAAGAGCCAGTTCTTCAACCCCAAAAACAAACATATCTTACTGTTCACTTTAAAATAAAGCATTGCAATGCACTGCTTTTTTTAGCGTCACATTCACATCTTATAAAGTTTGGTTTATAATTTCAATTTAAAAAGGGTATCTGGTCAAACAAGCCACCAACATGCAGATAAACTAGAGAAGAAAGTAACATTTGCAAGATTTAGACCTCCTGCTCCCACCTATACATCAAAGTACAGACACTATCACAAACTTGAATAAATGGCATTCTTTTATTAAAATCATGAGGGTTTTTTTTTTTTTGCTGCAATTTGTGCTAAAGCTGCTCTGTTTCAGCATTCACTTTGTGTAGTTGTGTACAGTGAGCGTGTGCGGTTACAGATGCAGAGCAAAACATCTCTACCTCACTACCCTCAAAGGAGACAATGAAATGTGCGTTAAGAAGCCAGTTGCCTCCCGGGTATTTGCATTTAAAAGGTTTATTTCATGGTGAGGGTGGGAGGGTTAAAAGTGTCATTCTCAACCCATTTGGGTGTGCAGGTATCCTCAGACTCCTGAGTGATATAAAGGGAAAAATGTCTGCTTTAGTGAAGGTGCCGAGCTGCGGATGGTGGCTGTGATTGGCGAGTATTTATCGCTGTCATTTTACTGCTATTAGAATGCCAATTATGATTTGGCGTGTGTGAATAAATGGCTGTTAAAGCAGACCTGGGAGTGAGCAGGGCCTGGAAAATGAGTGTATGGAGGTGAGATTATACTTTCTAAATTCAAGTGAACCTCGTGATCCATGTTAAAATATTGAAGCGTGACGCTTCCGCCAAAGGTACCATTATCGAACTCGGAAACGAGGGCTCGCTGAAAGGTGCTGCGGCTATTCATCTCTTCAGTAGCTGTACCTGTCATTTTATTTGGCGTGTGACCAAGCCTTTGGTTGGTGCTGCCTATTAAAGATTTGAAAAATGCCTTTTTTTATTAAACCCATTATTTTAGAATAGTTTATCTTCTGAACTTAAAGATTTGAGATGCTGCCACAGCGACGTTAAACAAAGAGAGAGGCAAGTAGAAGGTTCTGGTCGATCATGTAACTGTCATATATTAGACGATGTGGAAAACTTAAAATAAAAAAAATATGGATTTCAATTTCAATCTGTGTAGCTGCAGTTGGATTGGCTCGCGCTGGCTTGGATGTGGGAAAACTTGAAAATTCCCCGAACTTTTGATGGACACAAGGCTGCCACTTGCAAAACACGAAATCCGCGACGCAGTTCAGCTCCTCCTGAGGTCACCCAATTAAAAGTAAACAGAGCAACGCCGAGCACCACTGAGTAGAAGAAGTTGGATGACGCCAGATTACAAATACTACCGATGTACTGCTGAGTATCTTAACAATCTCCCACAAAAAGAGAAAGAAACATTATTGAGGCTGTGTGGTATTATGGCACGAGGAACTCTGGAGTGTCGGAAGAGCTCAGTGTGGCCCGTTTCAACCAACAGCTCCTCTTCTGAAACCATCTACACCAGCCCCCATGTTAAAATGTCCCGCTTTGCTGCAGAAACAAACTTAAAATGAAGAATAAAGACCTCGCAGAACGCTGTCAAAGCTTAGTCAAGAGTAGGCGGCTTGTGCTGAAAACTGAAAAGCAGCAGAGATTTCTGATTTCGCCGCTGAGGCAGCATCTGAAACCGGGACGTCCCGCCACAAATGTTCACCAGCCGCGGGGTCGAGTCCCAGCGGACAGCCGCTAAGTCTTCATTTCCCTTCTTTCAGTTTGACACTTGAAATGAGGACGTTGGGACAGATTTAAACAGAATAAATGTAAAGTAACATAACTGGTTATCATCATGAGATCATCCAAAAACGGAAATCAAATAAACTCATAATCCAGATTCCCAAATCATGGGATTTTACAATGAATTAGAGCACAGCCTTGTTATTACAGTGGGAACAGGGTTTCTTATTCCCTGAAACAGGTTTGGAGGTTTTCATAAATCCTTCAGTCCTGTTATCTTCAGGAAACGGTACGAACAATCGGTGTTTTTCTTTTGATGCACATCTCTTACGTGTTTGTGTTTTCTTATTTGGCTTCTTTAGTGTTTTCCAGGTTTGAGATACATTGTACGTAGGAGTGCATTGAGTCGGATATAAAACTCAGGATGCTGCAAGATGTGACAGTGAAATACTGCAGGGAAAAAAGGCACTGAAAACTGTCGATGTTCCTTTATTTTTTTTTCTTCAGGAACACATCTCCTGTTTGTATAAACAAAGTAATTCTCTTCACATTTCCTCTCTACCATCTCCGTTCGTTTCTGCAGCTAGAAATTAAATTGAACTAACAGTTCGTGCTGACAGGCAATAAATAACTTAGCACCTCTGTATGACTAAATGAATTGATTTCCTCAAGCAATGACTCATCGGACACATTTCATTTTCTTCAAGTTGCAGACAAAACAGTTTTTCTTGCCAAAGCAGAAGAGATATTTAATATCACAAGCATTTTTCTTTTGATTAAACATTTATTTCAGTTAAAAAAAAATGCTCTTAAATCTCTTTTAAAAAAAATCTTTTATACTACAGAACATAGTCTCTTTTCATTAATGTGCTTGTTTGTGGCCGTGCAGGATTTTCAGGATTAGACAGATGTGTATAGTTTCAAGTACTGGCTCATAGTAGGCACACTGGGTGTGGAATAAGGTGTCCCACTGTTCCCGTTTGAATTCCCTGTAAATGAAAGGAGAAGAAGTTGTTTGATCACAGGTGTGTTGCACATCTGTTCACCATTCACTTCATTTGTGTGCAATGCTTGGCTCTTTCTCAAAAAGGAAGAAGCTTGGCTGAGTTCTACTTGAAGAATGTGAAGAGCTGCCCCTTTTTTCTTTTTCTTACTCGCACTCGAAAATCCTTGAAAGAGATTGGAACATTTGATATTCCACTCTAGTGTAGCATCTGCATTCGGAGCAAAATTCCTGCCTACTGCTGAGTCTCCTCTGACATCTGACTTTCTGATTTCATCCATGCGATGTCATTGCGTGGACCCCCACCCAACCCTCCTCAACTTCAGGGTCTGCATTCAAATCGTGCGTTAATACCATCAGACACCCATTGAGATTCTGTTGGGCAGACCACCAAGCCAATAACGCAAAATGCTTTTGAAGGATGTTAACAGACATCGGGCACAAGGGATGACCTTGCGCAATCAAATCAGCATAATCAAATAAAAAATATCACAATATTGCATCAAAGCCAGCTCCCACAGAAACTGCTGCAACATGATCGACAACCTCAGTCCTTAAGACTCTGTTTTCTCACAGAAATATTAAGTCTCATGGCATTTTTTAAAATATATATATATATATATATATATATATATATATATATATATATATATGATTGAATGTTAAAGTCTGTGATATGTAACACCTGTGATATGTAAATCCAGGGTAAATCAAAAGAATATGACAAGAATTATAATACATGTATATTAGAGCACATTCTTTGGTCATATAAGACCAAGATAAATTTGTTTGACCCAGATGGGGACCGCTTTAACTGCTTTGAGAGTAAAAACCAGGTCTGAATGGTAAAGCACGGAGGTGGAGGTGTGATGAGTTGGTGCGATAAACTAAATTCTGGTTGACAAGAGGATTCTATGCATCAATGAGCGTAATATTGCAGCAACTATTCAAAATAGACAAAATTTCAATAAAAAAAAAAATAAATAAAAATAAAAATTAAAAGAATTTTGCCTGTTTTTACTTCTAAAAGACCAGCTTTGGTGTATGTTTTAATGAAAGGCAACAGGAAATAAGTAGTCACTTATTTAAAAAGTTAAAATCTCTCTAACAATTACCACTCACTTTAAACCGCTGCCACCGTCTGTGATGCTGATCTTTAAACAGCTGCTTTAGTCTCTGCTGTGCTCTTAACATCAACAGCCCACCAAAATGTACCCCGGGCAGATGATGGATAACGACACACAGCCCTGGTAACTCCAATTTCTAACAATTTAAGGTGAAGACTTCACCTTTTGTGCTGGTACTGGAAGACACCGGACTGTCAGATCCTGCAGGGGTGCTATTTTTTATTTTATTGTTTTACTTTTTTTGGATGATTTATTTCCCACACAGGCAAAAAAAAATGCCTGCGCCAAGTAAATGACTTTTGTCAACGCTGGGATAAAACTGTCAAATTGCTTCCCACCACCAGCTGGCAAGCAACTGTATCACATGAGTAATTGTCAAAGGGAATGTCAGGAGGGAAGTGTATTCCTTATGAGTTTCTGCCTTTCCATCAGGGCTTCCATCTTGTTCCTTGCTTCGGGTTTACGGTTCTGTAGAGAAAAGCAATAATTAAGATAATGCAGTCAAAATTAATTTGAACACTTTTGCACTTTTACTTCGTTTCAGACAGGCATGACTTTTCACTTTCGTGTATGATGACATTAGTCTCACTTGCGCCTTCTTTTTAGGGTTCACAGTGAATGTCATTTTTATTACGGTATTCACAGACAGATTATTTTACAAACCCTTGAGATTCCTTTACATTGCAAATTTCTCAAGGTAGGACATGTGATGCTCTTCAATTATACAACCAGCATGAGTCATACCACCAACAATCGAAGCCGCATATTCCCCTCTTCCTATGTACGGAGAGCTGTTTTACTATAGAGCAACAGTAAATGTCTCCTTTACAGTTCCTTAAAAAAATCACTGGATGAAATGGTTTAGAAACCTGCAGTGACTCAATATGATGACACATCTTTGCTGTCTGTATAGTTTAGTTGGTCTGAATCAAGAACATACATTGATGCTGAACTACGGAGACGCTCGATATTTATTTCTGGAGTAAACCATCCACTGGAAACAGAACATAGTCAGTTGTGGATGGATCTAATTTCTTGCTTTTATTTTTACAGTTTTTTTTACAGTTACAGCTACAGTTACAGATTACTTTTGTTGTGATCTGCATTTGAATCACATTTCGCTCCAGGCATTCCAAAGAAAACCAATGATAGGAAAATCTTCTGGAGTGGAAATCTCTAAATTTTGAATTTCCGTCTGATTACAAATTCCCTTACAGCAAAAGCTTAAAAATATTTATGGAAAACAACAACAAGAAGGCATAAGAAGATTCAACTGTAACACAAGTTAGACCAAAATCATATAACGCCAACCTTTTTCTGTTTTTGTGAATTTCTCTGGAATTACTGCCCTTTTTATTTAATATCTATTCATCCAATTCAAAATAGCGTATATTCATCAAAGCATAATAAAGAACAATATTTGCAATGTTGTCTTTGTGTCATCCAATAACATGTGTTTCATTAAAATGATTAGCAAACTTTCATTTTATGCAGTTATCAAACTTTACGAAGAAAGTGCAGTAGGAATGGATTTCGCTTAACTTTGATGGATGGAATCCAAGAACAGAAACATCTGTTTCATTGTCAGCTCAAAGATTCAAGTGTAGACTTGCAAAAGTGACAGTATCTGTTATTTTCAATTAAATATTGGAATTAAACCATTTGTGTATCATTGCGTTTAAGTTTATTTCTTAAACTGAGGTTCAGAAAAACTTTAATTGTCCACTGCATTGGAAATTTGCATTAAGACAATACTTGGCGAAGTTTGGAGTTCAAAGTTTGTTGAAAACATTTAACGCGCATTTTAAAAGTAGATTTATTTAAATGCAGACTTGTAGAAAGATTCTACAGCGATTAGAAGAGTAAATTCTAAACCTGAAGTTTAGAAGGGGCTCATTTCAGGCTAATTTAGGCATTTCATGCAAGAGTAGTCCTATTTATCACATTAATCATAGCCTTCTGTTTGATCTTAAAAAATAAAGTATTTCATAGTTCCATGTAGAGAAGAAAATAATAAAACAACACTTCTGGAATGGTGTTCTGGGACGTCTCGATGGGAGATTTCGGTCTAGTACCCGAAGTCTGTGAATCAGCACCAGCTACCTGCGTCTTACCCAGGTTGCCTAAATTAGTAAGAGTGGCTCCACCAGTCCTTTTTTTTTTTTCTTTCTTTTTTGACGATTCACTCTTGAAGCGCTCATAGTTCAAATTTGCAATATTTATAGATTGCATTTGAGAACACAGCCATTTGGCGCGTGTGTGAGATTGAGCACAGTTCTTCAAATTTGATGATTTCCTTGGAATTAATCAAGGTGAGTTTGAAGTGATTCCAGCAGTAATCAACCTTTGCCAATCAGTCTAATCTGGTCCAACCCAAACTAATCAGTAGCAGGCAATACTGGGCCCATAACACTTCACATCTGAGCATTTGTGCAGTTTTTCTTCCAAAGTAAATTGACTGCAACTGTGTGCAATTAAAGGTCAAATGAAAGTGATGAGTCACTTCAAAAAATCAGAATTTTGAGACTAAAAGATCCATCATTAGTTGTGCCATATTCAAAGGAAAAGGTCCACCAATTCTGTCGCTCCACGGTATTGATAGCCTCACTTCAACCTATTCTTCGGCGAGTCATTAGTCACAGAAGTAATGATGTCATAAAAGAGCAATCAGCACTGTGGATATGAATGATGACTGTGCCTTAAGACCTACCATCTGGTTTGTCTGACCGGAGCAGGTTTGGTATTTGCAGCTGGAGCCAAGACGATCCGCCGCTCCCCGGAGGTAAAACAAAGAACAACCTGCCAGCCAGGGTTAGGCTCAGCATTCACCAAAGGCCTCTTTATTAATTTTAGCTATCTGAGAAGTCACAACAGCCCTGTTGCATGTTTCATCAAAGCTTTATCATCCTTACACCAGGCACATTATACAGGCACAAAGACGGCATCATAAAACATCAGGCAGCAGCTACTGTTATACTTAACCTCATCAAAGTCTCCATTTAGGTGATGGAGGATGCGCATATTTAGGCTCAGAGCTGCTAGAGGGCTGTAGGATATTTTCAATTCATGCTTGATGAAATGAGTCAGCAGTTTGGAGATAATTACACTAGTGCATTTCATTATGTGGTGTATTCTCATTCTTTATTAAAAGCTGAGCACAGTGTAATTGTTTTTAACATTTTGGAGAATTTCCTTCTGTTTTTAGACCATCAGCATTTGCTTCTTTGAAAAGGTTCTTTTCTCCCGACTGTGTATTTTGTGGAAAACTATGTGGACAGCATTCAATGCTGCACGGAAACCTCAGCCAAGTGCTCCACATGCCCCCGCTCCCAGCACGCAACATTCAGAATTAAAGTTTGAGCAAAAAAGACTGTTCTGGTGATTTTTTTTTTTTTTTTTTTTTTTTATTCTGGGGTTTAAGTCGTCCCTGAAAGCTCTTCCAAAGTGATGTGTAAGTGTCTGTTTCTGTAATGGGCTATGCCATGGAAATGTTTCCATGGTAACATGGCACAGGCACTAGAACAGCTCAATGCTGCTCTCTGGGGAGTATCCGGGGAGCTTCTGCTTACTGGAAAATGGTGATAATAGTAAAGAACGTTGGATAGAACTCAGCGGAGGAAGACTAGAGACGACCACGTTCATCTTCTTTTTTTTTTTTAAGGTCTTTTGACAGCATAAGTAACTCTTCAGGAAAAGAAAATGAGGACACAGACACAGTGGTGCTGCTAAAGCCTCTGATTGGTGAATTGTACTCTTTTCAAAATTGTAGCACTCCACATTCAGGCATTTGGAGCCTTACAGTGATATATTATAATCATGACAGCTTCAACTTTTGTCACTTCTTTTATATTCCAATCGGTATGCCGTTGGTGTATATTTCACAGAAAAAGCTGGATATCTTCAAGCAAATTAGAAACATCAATGGACAAAATGGTTTTAGAGAGAGGCAGCCACAGACCGGAAGGCTATTTGACCCCGTAACTCCTGCAGCAAGAAGCCTCTGCTCAAATCAGATAGCACTCTGTGCCCCGCTGGCACCGCTTTGCTCTTTTCCCAGCGCCGATATACGCACACGTGTTATTCACCGTTAGATCTCACATTCCAGCCGCTTAGGAAACACTGCTTTGTATTAGAACACAACTGTGCATAAATTATCTCCGTGGCGAGTATTAAAAGAGCAGAAGCAACTGAAGACTGAAGCTCTTTGGAGATGAAAATGTCACATTAATTTCAAAGACATTACCCCCTGCTGAAAAACTTAATGAAGAAGCCCATTAGAATGTCATACCTGCTTACTTGTGGATTCTGTGGAAAGTTTATTTGATATGCCTGAGTCAATTACCTAAAGTCTTTGTGATAAGAAACTGCTCTGTGGACCTGAACCCCGGGTTCTACTTGGGGAGCGGTTGGATATCTTACACTGGGCTTTGAATAATTTTCAGGCAGAAATTTGCCTTTGGTGAGCCACTTTAGTCCTCCCCTGGCACTGCAAAGGTTTTGTCCTTGATGTCACTTTGCAAAATGTGTGCAACTCAAATGAAGTTAAAGAAAAGAAAAAAAAACAACAAATGTTGCCCAGTTTGAAATGTGCTATATAGTAAAAACCTAAATATGAAACTTGTTTGTTTGATTGATTAATTCCAGACAAGTCAAAACCATTGTGTAAAGCATAACAACGTTAATGCTAGTATGAATCTATAAATAAATAAATAAATAAATATACATATACACACATGCATACACACATTTGAACATTTAGAACCCCTTAAAAGTAAATCTATATAAATAAATTTATGTACACAAATCTGTTTGAAAAGGGGCATGAAGGATATATATATATATATATATATATAAATATAAATCTGTCATTTATAATGAAACAGTTTTTTTTTAAGTGCATATCTGTTCAAGAAAGTCTAGTTTAAGCAGACTAAATCAAGCCGTTGTCGTTTTAACTATGTTCCTTGAAGGTCACATACGTTGATGTAAGTGTACATGGTGCAGCGTGACAGCCTCACTATCCATTCTTTGATTTGTGCTACGTGTCAATATTGTTCAGTTTTGTTTTACGTCGGATTAAGCGTTGTTTTGTTTTGACCAATCAGATGGGATTGGGCGGGACTAGTGGTACGCTGCGTGAAACGTCCTGGGAACCTGGACCAACGGAAGTCCCCATTCAGCCGTTTGGTTCCCAGCTGTGAGGTCGCCACCGCGAAGGTCCTCGGAGTGCGCGTTTGACTTCACCTGTCTACTCACCTACTTAATCTCCACTCCTGCTTTTCCCGATCCAAACTCGAACTGAAGGATTTGTGAGTACAAAACTAAGCGAATACGCGTGCTTTTTATTTCATTTGCTGAGTGAGCGAACGAGCTGTTTTGGTTTTTAGCTCCAACGCACCTGAGCATCAAAAATAACCTGCAAATAATTATTTTGGAGTTTAATTTTATGTTTGAAAAGCTTTACTTGAAATATTAAGGATCCGTATAGACTGAAATTGTGGTTTAAATCACTATAACTGAAAAGAAAGCACTGTGAAATGTTTTATTTTCACGTGGATGCACATTAATGAATTCAAATTACATTTTTTTTTTGCTTTACAAAAGTGTTGTTTAAACTTAAATTCTGCACCAGTGTCTGGTTTAAAAATTAAGTGTTTTTGTACTCCAAGCGAGTTTATTTGACTTAAACATTTATGCAGCTTAAATTCTTAGTGGGTTAAATAAGGTAATAATCCATGATTTCCTACTAAGCCGGAGGCACTGCCATTAAAATACATTCAAACTAATAAAGAGAGTATTAATTAAATGTAAATAGTAAGTTGTGTCTTCTGTAAACTGTTGGTACAGTGATCTTTGAAATAACGTTCCCACGTTTTGCCCTTACTTTAAACACACACTCTTATGCCAGGGACTGGTGCATTAACTTGTGAAATGCTACCCCCATGTGGTCAGGCTTGGAGCTGCTACATAGAGTGGCTTTAAAATGTCAGTTTCATTTGAAAGGATATTGGATTACTCGACTCGACTATTTGGGGAGGGGGGGCATCAAACCTACTATGTACTCCTGTCCCGTTCATCCCTGGTTACAACTGCATGACGGTTTGTGGAATATGACACGGCAATGATGAAAGTAGCTCACAGAGCTACAGTGGAGATCATGGCAGAAGTGACTAAGAAGCTTAAGAAAGTAATGATAGAAGCAAATGAACAAGAGAAAACTGCTCAAAAAGACTTTAAGCTGCAGTTGAAGCTTCTGCTCTGTTTGCAAATATCAACATTTTAAACTGCTCCGATCTGCCGCCATTTCGTTTACCACAGTACCGGCAGCTTGTTAGTCTGACATGAATTTTTATGAATAAATGATAAGATACCGTTATAAAGGAACCGTAATTACCGATAGACTGGCAGGATTTTGTTTTGCGCTGCAGCTGTGACTGTTGTGTAATTTAGCTTTTGCAGTTCAGCCTAACTAATCATAAACCTTAAACATGCAGAGAGATGATTTCAGCTGCTTTCATCCTCTTAAAAAGTCACATAAATGGAAAATATTATGCATGCAACTTGGTTCTCTGTCACTTTCACAGACGCGTCTGAATGAAGCACGAGGAACATTAACGCAGAAGTGACCAATGTTGGGATGACTAACCGCTGTCACGAGGCCATTAATGTAACTTATCTCCAGCCAGATTTTTAAAAAGAGATGCTTAATGCAATAAAAGCCTTACTGCTTTTGGCAAGCAGACACTGAATTACATGAAAGTTAACTTTAATTGAAAAATATATATATTTTAGGTTCATAACAATTATTGAGTGGACAATTTTTGTGTGTGAAAGAAGTGGAAAATGCAAACAAAGTATTTTTTTTAAAGAGGGATTTAATTCTGAAAAGGAAGTACGGGAGTAACTAAATGAAGAGAAAGAAATGTGGCGGTTGCTAAGCAACAGCAGAAGTAAGTTGTTGGGGGGGGATGGTTACGTCGCGGCGCCACACACGTTGAATGTTTGAGCAGGTGAATGAAATAGGACTGCTTGTTATTAATCGCCAAATGCAGGTATGTTTACTGGGTTTAGAGCTCGTCTGAATGTTTATTTGTTTGTTAAAAACAACGTTTTGACCCAATAATTCATGTATTTGATGTGTGTGAACAGGCTAACAACTGTAGCTCGAAAAAGTAGCACAGCTTACGTATATTAGACGGTATCTTTATGGCAGTGTCAATCATATATTTGACCAATCAGATCCACCATAATTTTAAATGTTTTTTTTTTATTTGTGTAAATAACTTTCTCCTTATTTGATGATATTTACTTAAAGCTGTGTTAAGGGAGCCTTAACATACACAAATAATACATTGAACTTTTCTATCTGAGTAGTTTCATTTACAGTTTGGGGTCTATATTAGCAGCAAAGCAGAAACGCATCAACAGCATTAAACGTTTGGCGTTCTGTCGTAATGGAGGCAGTATGTGATTTAGCATTGTCTTGCTGAAATGTGCAAGGTCTTCTTTGAAAGAGGTTTTGTATAAACTGGAGCGTGCATTTACCCTTCAGTGTTGATTTCCAGAAGTGTTCTTGGGTTTGTGCAGTGATTTCCATTTCAGTTTTAAATGCAACGCTCTCTTTTGATTTTTGGCCTTGTCTCCTGCGCACAGAGATTCCTCCACATTCTTCACTTTTATTCTTGACATGATCTAATGTATATGACAGAAGTCTTTGAAATTCTACGCTGAGGAACATTACCCTGAAAATATATACACATCTTTCTAAGATGGGCCTCTCTCATGTCACTGTCCTGTTACCGATTTATCTACTTAGTTAGATGTTTCTCCAGATGTTTCAGTTTATTAGCACTTACTTTTCTAACCTTTTGTTTCCCACCTCCAAAATTATGAGACATCTTGCTGGCCCCAAATTCCAAATATGTCAGTAGTTGCTCATGATATGGTAAAATATGTCACATTGAACTACTTTCTGACATGTTTTCTATGTTCTATCAGTAAATAAAAGGAGTTTGCATTTTGTTTCTAGACATTTTACAACAGTTATTAGTTGATAGTCATGTGTAAAATCTTACCATTTGCTGATAGAAACGGTACATTTTGAAGAATGAATGCAGCTCATCTATGTATCCATCGCTTCAGTGAAGAAGAGTCGGGATGTACAGGGTGTAAAGGTGGAATGACATTCTGACTTTACTTCTTTTCTTCACTATTTGTTGACTCATACTGACATCTGACCTAGTTGTGTTTAAACCCCACTGCAGTCATTTTTATTTGTCTGTATTCTCACCGTTGGAGTCTGTCTCTCCGTGGACGTGGAGCGTTTTATGTCCTCCTCACATTGCAGGAGTGCCGGGACAGACATCGGATGAGTGACTAAGAAAACAACTCCCCTGGATATGCCTGCTGCCTCGCTCGCGTCTCAGTCGTCTGTACAGTAGGAGCACGGGGCGCACATGCACACATGCGCCCCAACATCTTCTCACTCCTCTGACACACAGCCAGTCTGACAAATTCCCTCCTCTGCCAAAAAGTCAATAAATAAATGCATTGTCTCTCCACTTTCTGCTGTCGGCATCAGCCTGTCTAAATTGTCTCGGAAGGAAGTGGAGTGTGAAATTGAGCGGAGGAATGTACACTGGGCGAGGTGGCACAAGGCGAGCGTATGCTTGCTTATTTATCCACATCGCAGGAATATTCAGTCATAGTTGCACGAAGAGGTCAGTTAAACAGAGCGAGGTGTGGCCAGTGGAACTATGGTGGGTTTAAAGGAAGAGGCGTAGGCAGCGGTCCTCGCCAAGGTGCCAGTAGCCGTTACCGTGGGTTACTAAGAGAAGCGTTAGAGTGAAATTACGCATCGAGTTTCTTTCCACCTCTCAGTCCGTCAGTGCTCTGAACCAGGACGACTTCTTTTGACAGGCGCTATCATTGTTCTAAAATGCTACTGAAGTTGCGCGGAAAGCGAAAAGGTAATTTCACTTGAATCACTAAGGTAGCGACTGAATAGCTTCACAGTGGGTCGCTCACTCCTGTTTCTGAAAAAGATGAATTTCTCTCCCAAAGCCAAGGAGTTCACGGGAGAATAATAGAACCTGCCCACACTAATTTACCCCGAACGAATGGTTTGGTGCGGGAGTGTACGTTTTGTGATGCCTTCTGGAGATTTAATCAGCGGTATTAAGCAAATCTTCCCTTTTTGTCAACTCGTCTTCCTGCCGTGCTGTGATGAATGTGTTGTTACCAGATGATGTATGTTTATTGATTGATCGGGATAACTGCTGTTTTGAAGAGTTATGGCTGCTTCTCGCATCATTGAAAGTGTCTCTGTATAAAAATCCTCCGGGGACGTCAGATTCGTCTCTCATTTACACTCAGCACAGCAAATGATAAATGTGTATCATTTATCCAAAAAAAAAAAAAAAAAAAAAAGAATCACGAAACGCGTCCCTTAACTTTTTTTCTCATTTGATAAAGTAGTTTGGACGTCACTACTTTTGTCTACAACATGCGGTCATGAAAGACAGATTTTGACCAGTTGGGACCGGCTTCCGAAACAGGTCGATCTCCGTTGACTCTCGTGTTCAAATGTCCAAGTTTGCTGAAAAAAATAAACATTTAAATCTTGGTTTAAAAAAAAAAAAAAAACAGACCAACAAAGACTCTTCTGGGCTCCGTAGCTGTGGGTGAATGTCTTTGTGCACCACAATATGTACAGTTATATAAAGCAACATGTTTATGTGTAACTGGGGGTGTGGTCTTTTTGATTGACGGCTGGCATACCCAGTACGTAGCTGTCACGTAACTGTCACAATAATCATCCATAAGCTCGTCCATAAACTCCTAATAACACATGACCATATATAAATGGGGGAAAAAAAAAAGCTCTTTTTATGTAAATTGCCTCACCTCAAGGACATGTTGGCCCGTTTATCTACTTTCAAGCATCTGCAGCCATTAACTGAGTAAATACACAATTACTGTGACTCTAATTAACATTATTTGCCCCTGTCTTTAATTTTTAAAGAGCTACTATCTACCTTAGTACCATTAAGATGACACATCTACCACCAGACTGCACTTTGCATGAAACAAGTCGTTTGTCCTTTTTCTGAAATGCAAAGCCATTCTAATGCGTTTGGTAATTAGATTTAAAAAAAAATGCACTGCGGCCAGGACTCCGGCGCCCGTTTAGATCGCCTTGTCATATTGAATGGAACATGTTTGTCTTATGCTCTTGGCTTACTTTTGAGCTCCAATCTTGAACAATGCAAAGAACATGAAACAAGCTGGAATAGGTGTCGGTGGGTGCATGAGTTTTAACCACATGGTGGTATAATATAGATGATATTGTGGTTGTTTACTAAACATGCTGGGGGGGGGGCAAAGTCTTTCCCATGAAAGACTCTTGATCTCCAATCAGTGATCCTGCGCTGTCACAGCTTTGCAGGCCGGTGATGAAGGGGTGTCAGGAGCTAGTTACAAGTGCATTCTTTCCAAGCACTTCCAGTGTTGCTTCTCACCTCACATAAAAGTCACTACGTTTAAAAGTCTAGTCTCTATTCTTTCTAATGTCTTTGAATCTCTGAAAGGCATCAGCCACACAGACACGCCGCCATTACACAAATGCCAGCCAGCAGCTCCCTTGAAGTTTACCTGAATCAATATTTCAGAGCCGAATGGCAATTTTGTCCTTAAACAAAAATAATTTTCCTTGACAACCCGAACAAGCGTTAAGCCAGTTAGAAAAGGTTCGCCCTCCTCAGAGCCCATTAAAAGTGCTTTAATGAGCGGAGATGGAAGTCTGCAGCAGACCCCCCACTAGCTTTTGATACAATGCACTGTCACCTCATTAAATCCTGATGATGTTCAGCAGCATTTCAGGACTGCAGTGAGACTCGTGCGTTACTCCGCGGACGCCACGTCGCCACAGGGGCAATGCAGGGGAGCAGCGGGCACCAGCTGGACCTGGCACCACAGCTGGGCCCTAGACGGTGATAATGGCATCCCTGCTTCTTGTTCACATCACACGCTTTGATACTTTAAACTGCTCTATAATGGCCTTTATGGGCTGCCATGAATTGGGCACTAAAGAGAGGGATGTTGCCGCACATACCCAGTAGTAAGCCCACGTTTGCAAGGAGGTTCTGCTCGGCTCTTGCAAGTTTTTACTTTTGGCGAGTAATGTTGCCAAGTGTGATGCAAAAAAGAAATGCTGGTTTATAACTTGCACATTGCTCGACTCTTCTCTTGATCTTGTGGGTTTAAAGGGCACTATTGTATGAAGGTTGTGAACATTAATCACAGAAAACCTGTTGTAGGAACTCAAAAGGAGATCTTTACCACGTTCCCAAACAAAAGCATGCTTACATTGTTTTCCGTTTTTTCTTTAAAAAGCCATCGCTTGTGCTGGAAGTTGATCCTTTAACAACATAGCTGGTTGAATTTAATTATTCAGTGAGTAACGAAAGCTTTAAGGTAGTTATGAAACAAGTACATCTGTACAGTTATGTGGGAGAATCTTGAGTTATCATTATTTAAAAAAAACGCCTACGCAATGTAAACAAAGTAAAAACTCACAGAGATTGAATTTAATTGCATAAAATAAGAGAGATAAACATGGTTTTCAGAATAATTGGACAAGATGAGCCAGCGTACGAGATGCGAGTCTGCTCTCGGTGTTGGACAGGTACAGTTCCACGTTCGTGTTAAATCAAAGCGCACAAACTGAGGAAGGCGACTGATGAAAACACCCCAGATCGGTTACATCCCACAAGCAGCGTCGTCTTAGATTTCAGTCGGATGTGTTGTCAAAACGCACCTGGTAGTTGCTGTGATATAGTCATTTTAAATTAACTGTGTCATATTTTTCAACAGGAATCTCAGAAATGGGCTTAGTTAAGGAGTTTTGTAGGTTTAATTGTCTGTTCAATGTCAAACATTTACCAGTAATACCATTAAAAATATGTATGTCAACTTTGCTACTTTTAATAAACTGCATATATTGTTTGTTCCTGAGTCACATTCACGTCATGTGAATTTTTTCAGACAAATGTGTCTCACTCGCCGTTCATGGAAGTCTTTTGTTTATACCATGATTGGACTTCATTCTCCTGCAGACAGGTGTGTTGATCCTCTTAAGTGCTCACCAAGACCACGGAGTGTCAGTGTTGATGTGCTTTGCCCTGATTTTGGATTGTATGACGACAGGGATTTTCTTTTCCACATCACTTGGACTTGATGGCCAGGACTGATGGTTTTTCTGTTTGTTTTTTTCAAACATAATTCACTAAATTCACACTGTAGGTCACATAAGGTCAAATGAGAGTGATCTCCTTTGTGAAGAGGTCCAAGGGGAAATGTTAGAAGACGACGAAGCTTAACTAAATAGCAACCTTTTATTAACCGCGTGTTGGCAACGGTCGCAGCCTTGCAATCCCCCGGGACTTCATCACAGCTGGGTTCCTGCTTTTCCAGCTGAGTCATTTTCCAGGTGGGCTTTCCTCTCGGACCGACTAACTTTCCCCGACCTTTCGCCGAGACCTGGCTGTGGAGTTTCCACAGTGACTGCAATTCTGTGTCATCTCTGATGTCACCGCTGAAACATTTGAAAAGAGCAGTCCGCAGCGGGACCCTCGACGAGATGATGCAGTAGTGGTGGGAACTGCCCGAGGAGGCCATCGCGACACTATCGCAACGCTTAAGTCACAAGAAAATATTACATTCTAGCCTATTCTTTTTTTTCTCTTCTCAACTGCAAAATGTCCCCACATTAAAATGTTGTCATCCAAACACATTTTCAGTCGACTCTCCTTCCTTTACTTTTTGTTTTAAAGATGAAAAATGTGTCTGAATATGAACAGCAGCAATAACTCAAAATAGTGAACATTGTTCACTTTTGATTTAAACGAAATTCTGCATTGAAGGCCTTTAGGTGAAATTTGATCATTTTAAATTTGAGAATTTGTAACAAGTGCAGAAAAAGTTGTGCAACTCTTTAAACAAAAAAAAAAATCTTTTCACACTAAAATTAAATTTGTACCGTTTTAATAAAATTATATTAGATGGCAAAATTTTATGGAGGGGTGGCCGGACAGGGAACGCTTGCTGCTTTTTTGCTTTTTTTTTTTTTTTTTTTTTTTTTTTTTTTACCTTAAATAGTAGCGGAAAGTTGTACTTTGTACAAGATGAAAAAAAATCAACATTTTAAAAATGTTTTTCTCCAAATCAGCCAGGCAACGAGAGATCTGCCTGTGATGGAAAATGTGTTGTTTCCTTCCAGAGTTCTTGTGAGTAAACTCGGCTCAGACCAGAATTGTGTCCGTGCAGTTGGGCTCAGCTGTCTCACACAGCTGCAAGAGTTGGTTATTTGATCTAAAATTCACCCGGCTCTGTTCTGGTAAAACTGCTGCACTAGTGACTTTCTGTATCAAACCTCATTCATTTGTTTGTTTGTTTTTTTACACTTTTACCTGCAAAGATAATTAAATTCACCTAGGTCCAGTGTTGATTTTTGTCAGTGCTCCTGCGATTTCCGCTGCTCAGTGGATCTTTTGTGAGACCCAGTTGTCTCGTTTTATTTATTTTATTTTTTTGCACCTAATAATCAGCTGTTTCAGAAAGTGATCACGATGGAGGTGCAAAACCACCGTAAGTCTGAGCCCACTTGTCTTTCTCCCAATGTTCCTGATGTCCAGATTGGAGATGGTTGGATTCTTTCTTGCTGCTGAATTCACATGAGCACACACAGCAGGATGGGATAAAATAGCTGTTTTACTATGTGGTTTTAATTAACCTCTAGAGCAGCCTTTCACCCAGCACAAATCCAAAACGCTATAATCATTTAAGACCGACAAAGACTGACAATGACACAAAGACACTTCTGGAAAACAAGAAGACTCTGCCACAGGCGGCGATCAGATAGCATTAGCTCGGTTAAGTGTCTTCTGATTTAACACGGACCGCCTGGAAACCTCATAAGGAAATTCTCGTCTATCTTGTATGAGACACAATAATGGGATCTTTCGAAGTTCTGACAAATGTGTGTCTGGGAGAATTTGTACATCCCAGTTTTTTGTGCATTTCTTAAATACCTTTGTATTAACACAGGCACACCTCATTTTTTTTAGCCTCTGGGCAGACGTAAAATGCTTTAAAAAAAAAAACCTAACAAAACATGCTTTGTGTTTATTACTGGTGAACACTCAAATACTGCATTTATTTCCAATATTTAAAATGTTCCACCTTGGTGAATTAAGGCGTTCTGAGCTCTAAGCGAAGCCTTTTGCTGCAAACAACCATGAGTCTATATTGTTTTTCAATTTGAATTAGTGCCTAAATAAGCATTATGATGCATACTCCTGGCGTATCATCCCAGGCTTTTGTGCCATCGTTGGCGTTTTAATCACATTGAGGCATGGTTAGGGCAGAATGAGAAAACGTATGGGGATGCTAATTTTAACAGCTTTAATTTTTCATTAGACTTAACCTGGAGGTATTTTAAAGGCTGTTTGTGTTCTTTGTGTGTGTGTGTGTGTGTGTGTGTGTGTGTGTGTGTGTGTGTGTGTGTGTGTGTGTGTGTGTGTGTGTGTGTGTGTATGCATCTGTCTACAGGCTGTATACTATGCTGCTTAATTTCTTTTGACACTCCATACTTTACTGTAAGAAAAGGCGTTGCACTTCTCAACTTAAGACTTTTATATATATATATATATATATATATATATATATATATATATATATATATATATATATATATTTTATATATATATATATATATATATATATATATATATATATTTTATATATATATATATATATATATATATATATATATATATATATATATATATATATACACATACACACACACACACAGCAGTTGTAAAGTAAAGGCACAAAGAAACATGTTGCAAGAATATATTTTACTTTGTGAAGGAAAAAGGCCACCTTTCGCCTTCAGAGCAGCCTCTTTCTTCCTTGTAATGTCATACAGTTGTTGAACTGTGTGTAACTGAAGTATCACTCAGAAAAGGGAGCCTTTACTTCTTTGAGTGATGTAGGAGGCAGAAATCTAGTCTCCGCTCTGCGCTCCAGAAATTCCTACAAAGGATTTATCCAGCGTGGCTGCTGTTGACTTATTTCCCGTCTTCCTTTTCAAATTTGCACCATTTTGTATCATGTTATATTTCCACCAACTTATAATTTTTTTTCTTTTTTTTGGGGGGGGGGGGGGGTGATACATTGTGTGCAATTTTTTTTAAAGAGCCATGCAATATTTTTCAGTGCTACAGCCACTGTGTAACATTAATGCCTTCATCAGTCTGTTGAAGAAACAGCATTTAGTCATTTATATAAAGCTCACTTTACTCGCTCCTCATGACTTCATTTACATGTACTTTAATAGTGCTTTTGACATTTGTTAATAGATCAACTTTAATTGCAGAGTCATATATCTATAAAATATCAAAATAATCAGAGACTCAAAGTTGTGGTTTTTTTTTTTTGGCAAATAATACTTCAAAAACACTTTAGTTGGCTTTATTAAACCATTTTTAATTAATGATTTTATCACTGAGCACAGCCTGGATTTGGTGTTTTTTTTTACTGAAACTTGGTTGGACCAAAATAACAGAGCAGCTGTTCTCATGGAGTCGACCCTCCTAACTCCAGTTTTGTTGGTGAGGCCAGAACGAGCAGGAGAGGAGGAGGTGTTGCAGTTTTATTTAATAAATCATTTCAATGTGAACAGTTATGTCCTGGAAGGTTTCAGTCTTTGAATACGTGGCTGTACAGCTGAAGACCTCATCCAGAGTCCTGTTACTGAATGTTTCCAGGCCCCCAAATACTGTGCAGACTCTTTTGATGACCTCAGTGAACTGCTGTCTATGATCTGTGTTGGTTTTGATCGTGTCATTATTGTATGATTTTAACATCCATGTGGCAACCCTCAGGACAAAGGGACTAAAGACCTGAGTAAAACTCTGGACAACTTTGGGCTGACTCAGCATGTAACACACACTCTTACTTACTGATCTCTAAGGGTCTGAGCATTTCAAAGGTCACTGTGCCTGATGTGGGCCTGTCTGATCATTCCTGTGTTTTCTTTGATTTTAGTGCACACAAAAACGGTGTCTAACTGAAAACAGTAGTGACATCTTTAACCAGGTCTTCCCTGTAACACCTGCCCTGTCCAGGGGTTCAGTCAATGAGCTTGTCAGTAGTTTCAAAACGAAAATGTTAAATGTTATGGACACTATTGATCCCATTAATGTGAAGGTTTTCTCTGGATTGAAGAACTCTCCATGGTGAATCTCCACACTGGTGAAAAATGGAAAAAGAGAGTCGGAAAGCTGAGCGCAGATGGAGAAAAACAAATCTCCATTATGATATCTATAAAGAGAAACTTCACTCCTGTAATTTACAACTGAGGAATCCAAGGAAATCACCAAAAACAGGTGTAATGCTCTGGTCTTATTTGCCACAGTTGACCGACTAACAAACCCTCCTGTGTCAGTGGAAACTGAACTTCATTCCACCATAATCTGCAACGACTTTGCCAAATTCTTCAGACAAAATCCAAAATATTAGACCAGCAGTTGGTACATCAGCAGCAGGTTCAGGATATCTTACTGTGTTCGCTGAAAACCGGTTAAAACACCATGACACGGTTTCACCCTATTAACAGCAAAGGAGAGCCACTAAAAACAGCTGTAGTTTAACCTCTGCTGAAAAAGGACAAGCTTGCCAAGACACAAATGAACAACTACAGACTGATCTCGAGTCTCTCATCTTTAATCAAGACAGCTTAATTCAACGGCTTAATTAATTTTTAACACAAAAAACTGCTATGATTTCTTCCAGTCAGGTTTTAGACAGCAGGACAGTACTGAGATGGCTCTGACCAAAGTGTTTAATGACATATATCTGAATACAGACAGTGGAAACATGTCAGTCTTAGTTTTATTGGATCTCAGTGCTGCATTTGATACAGTTGACCACTGTACTATATATATTACTCAAACGACTGGAGAACAGGGCAGGTCTTCTGGATCTGTACAACACTGGTTCAAAATGTACTTGGAGAACAGGTAGTACTTTGTTTCAATAGACAACTTTACATCTGAGCAGATGACTATATGTGGAGTTCCCCAAGGTTCTATCCTGGGACCTCTTCTGTTTAGCATCTACATGCTCCCACTGGCACAGACTATAAAGAACAAAAAAAAAAAAAACGACCATAGCTATGCAGATGACGCATATATATTACAATGTCACCAGGAGACGGAGGCCTTGTACAGGCTCTTGGTAAATGCATTGATGAGATTAATGACTGGATGTGACAGAACTTAGACTTTAAACGTAGACTTTAAAGTTCTGATGCTGGTCTATAAAGCTCTGAATGGTCTAGGACAGCATCATTGAGCTCCTGACCCAGTATGAACCTTCCAGACCCCTCAGGTCATCTGGATCTGGTTGTTTATCAGTTCCCAGAGTCCGAACCAGACATGGAGGAGCTTCCTTCAGCTTCTATGCTCCACATGTCTGGATCAAACTCCCAGAAAGACTCAGATCAGCTGAAACAGTTTATTTAAATCCAGGTTGAAGACTCACCTGTTCTCAGCTGCAGTTGAATAGACACAAATCTGCACTGATAATTTTAAACTTGCGTTTCAAAACGTGATCACATTTTAACTACTGATTTGATCTACTGTTCTTTTTTATTTTAAATCATTCTTTTTATTTTTACCACGTGATGTCTTAATGTCTCTGTAAAGCACAATTCAACAACAATCACCTTGTTGAATTGTGCTTTACAGATAAATTGCCTTGCCTTGCCTTGCCTTGCCTTGCCTTGCCTTACACAATTTTCTGCCTAAGAACAGAAGACATTTTTATCCAGTCTTGTAAACTTCCCTTGTCATGAACCCAAATTGCACTAGTAAACCTTTTAACATTACACATTTTATCACTTGAAAACAGCAACATTAAAAACATTTAAATAACTTTTACAGGGACGGATTCACACTCATTTACTTTTCATTTAGTTCCCTTGAAGACTCATCAAAAACACTCTCTTAAAGCTCTTTAAAAGGTAATGATGACCATGGTCAACTTAATTAGATGCTGGCATCCTTTCCACTTTTGTTTATTTTACTTTTAAGTAGTAAATAGAACATTTGTGCATTAACATTTTGAAATATTCCCTGTGGAGTTGGGAAGTTATGTTTTTAAGATGTGCGATTTACCTCTTTACATGCATAGAGCTGTCTCCATTTGACAACAGCTATTTATTTTTTATTTTTTTGCAACAATTGCATGCCCCCCCTCCCAGCCGAGCTTTTCAGTCATCTCAACAAAGACGCGAGTATTTGGTCATCTGATTATACATGCACACTTGCGAACTGTCACGCGACTACTGTGTAATTAGACCACTTTCACTGTCTGCCAAATTGCTGGATGTTTTTCCGTCATGAGCTTCCGAGTTGTCGTAGGCCTGTGTTTGGCACTCGGCAACCAAGACCACTTTGTTCATACAGGGAGAAAGGCATAATGGATATTGTGAATTTCATGTGGAATATGTAACTTGAGAAGCTGTTCCTGGCCACTGGAGATTTGATATGCCTACTTCTCTTTTGTCAAGTTAAACAGACTGTAAAGGCAGAGATGTACCTCAGGGACCAATGAACAGCTAAACAGATGACATATAACCGAGCAAGAGTTGCAATGAACTTTCCTTGAACTAGAGAGGACGAATGATCCATACATGGATCTCTCTCTACTACCCCCCCCACCCCCCCCCCTCTAACTATGCTCTGCGCTCCTTTATCCCCGTTTCTCTTTTTATTCATTTTCCCATCTCGCTTCCATCTGAGAAGGAGCCAAATGTGGTAGTACAGTAGTTCTCCAGCTAAAGTCACTAACAAGCCGCTGTCACAGTGCAGTGCCACATCACTGCTTCCCCATCATGTGGGATTTTGGTTTGAAAGACAGCATTTCATTTTCCAACGTGCAGGCTTTCAGTCCTCTCTTTCCCGCTGCGACTGACCAGGAGTGTTCCCAGGCCATTGTTTTGATTTATCCACTCCGTTCTGGCAGTACAATACACCATGTCAAATGAAAAATCCACATCTTGTTATAAATAACCTTTTATTTAAAAAAAAAACTGTTTATCAGGAGCATTCTGTCATTGAATATTTAATTCACACTAATTTATAAATGACAAGCAAAAACTAATTTAGTTGTTTTGGAAGGAGGCCCTTTAGCCTGTCATCCAACAGCTGGCTTAGAAGTGTGCACGGTGCATGCACACGTTAAAAGCCTGTGTAATGGCTTAGTCATTGCAGAGGCAGACCATTTACAGCACACTTGGGGTCTGAATGTTTTCCACTTTTATATGACATAATTCTCATCTTTCCAGCCATCCATACTCCAAAAATAAAGGTATCAGTTCAAGGTCATTCTGACATTCTGCTAGTTAAATTTGTCAGGCAAAATTGAAGCGTCTCATCAATAGACTTTTAATGTGCATTTATGTGCATCGCCAACAGGGGGCAGTGTAAGAGCTCACAATGATGGCACCTCACCCAAAGTCTGTCCTTTTCAGATGCACAAAGGAGCAAAGGGAGTCATCGATTTACATACGTCAGATGTGTCTTTGAAATGCTTATCAAACACTTATCTTCCCCACGTCTCCCCTAAATCATATTTGTCTTCTTTATAAGGAAGGTGCTTTTATAGACACAACTAATGCTTTGAATGCTAATTGTATTTGCTTTCACTTTTATAAACATTAAACTCATTCGAGATTGATAACTTGTCTGTTTCAGTTCTGCATGCTCAAACAATGGATCTTTTGGTCGTGGACTGAAGATCTGTTGAGATATTCTCCCAGTAAGCCAGATGATGCTGCAGGAGACACCTGCCAACTTCCTACTGAACTCCCAAATATTTCTTAGTAATTACATATCATATTAGTTTTTAAAGACACAATAAATCATGTTTATCTTTCTCTTCCTACTGGAAGGTATATTGTAAAAATGGCAATATAACATTGTGGGGTGGAACATTACTAAATCACTTACTGCATCGCAGACAGAGCGATCCTGTGGGAGATACACATAGTCCATATTGTAAAGTCATAAAAAGCTTTTATCAAACACTGCTGGCAGCCAATAAAATGGCTTTAATATTGGCATGTTTTTTTTTGGCACAGCGTGTTACAGGTAAGGAAAAAGGCAGTAACATATAAAAGTGAGAGAAACTGAAGTAAAAACACAAAGACAGATGCACTAATAACCAAAAAATTCCAACACGATTGATTAAAATGACCACCAAAGGTTGAAATCAGGTTTCAAAAGTGTAAGAAAATGGACAATCGCCTTTTCTCTGAAAGAAGAAGCTGAATTACTTTTAAAATAACCAAATGTTTTAAATGTGAAATGACACATGAAGGTTTGAAGTATTTCTGGTGCTTCTAGCTGTGGATGAAGTTACCAAAATTGTTTAGTTGTGCAGCTTAAACTGTCATGGTGGAGATGTTTTTGCCTACTAAGTCGTTGATTTTGTAGGTGCAACATGCAACATGAGTGTGGAGGAGGAATCTCAATCTGGCTTAATCCTTGTGTTAATCCAGCAGGCATGTGCATGTACGGTTCCACAACGACTGTGGGACAAGGGCGTTTTAGGACCCTCAGTGGAGCCCCCGAACATCTGCTAAAGTGAATTTCAGCTGTGCTTTTCTCAAATTCTTCTGCTGATTGTTATTTGTTGCCAGTTTCAGCAGGACGTTTACGTTCTGCTAACTTTGACCTCCAGGAAAGATGTACTTCCATCATGAAAGCAGAATAGTTCACTAGTTTGGTGCCAAATAGACTACAAAGAACCTTTCTGCAGAGTACTTTTGAAGCCTCTTTGCCCTTCATATTGCACAGCATCATGCTGGGTCCCACCCTCACAGGTTTAGGCTGCTTCGTTTTGCCACAGCACCCTTCCAGAGCAACGCTGAACCGTTGGCAGCGGTGTCCTAAAGTCGGCTTCTGTACAGTTGTCGTGGACGTGGTAAACAAAGCCATTATCTCCACCAGACTGTAAATATGTTTGTTTTTGTTGGACATTTTATAATCGGGGATTTAAAGAAGATCGACTCATTTCTAGAGTTGCACCCAGTGGTGAGTCATGGAACTGCAACTTCTGACACTGGACTTAGTTTAAAAGACTGGACGTTGCAGCTTGGATACACTGCTAAACTGCGTGGAGGGGGGACCCACGCGATCAAGAGGATTCACCCCAAAAAAGAACTGCAAAAATATAAAGTGCAAGAAAGTTCTCAGTATTTTAACAGGTTTTAAGCCTTTATCATGTATAATGTTGCCATTTTCTTTACACTATTAAACAAGGAAGGCTGGGATTTATGAGAGACTTTCCCTTCCCAAAGTTATACACATCGTCGCTTTGAAATATTTGTTAAAGCTAGTAAATAACCCCCTTATTCTTTTGCATTATCTAATACTTCATATTTCCAAAACCTCTTGAAACTAGTTATTTCAATGTTAAATTACAGTTAATTCTTCATATTTGCCAATCAACAGGAACTCAATAAACACTAGCACTGCATTTTGAAAGATTATTTGTATATATATATATATGTATATATATGTATATATATATATATATATATGTGTATATATATATATATATATATATATATATATATATATATATATATATATATATATATATATATATATGTATAGATACATATATATATGTATATATACATATATATATGTATAGATACATATATGTGTGTGTATAGGCCCAAGAAAGCATACATGGAACGCCATAACCAAGTAGCGGGCATACTCTACAGAAACATCTGTGTGGAGTATGGGCTGGAAACCCCAAGGTCAAAATGGGAAACACCTCCCAAGGTGGTGGAAAATGACAGAGCAAAGCTCCTGTGGGACTTCCAGATATAGACAGACAGGATGGTGATGGCAAACCAACCAGACATCGTGGTGGTAGACAAAGGGCAGAGGAAAGCCGTGGTGGTGGATGTGGCAATACCAAGTGATGGTAACATCAGGTGAAAGGAACACAAGAAGCTTGAGAAATACCAAGGGCTTAGAGAGGAACTGGAGAAGGCCTGGAAGGTGAAGGTGACAGTAGTGCCCGTGGTGATCGGAGCACTGGGGGCAGTAACCCCCAAACTGGAAGAGTGGCTGCAGCAGATCCCTGGAACAACCTCAGACATCTCAGTCCAGAAAAGTGCAGTGTTAGGAACAGCAAAGATACTGCGCAGAACCCTCAAGCTCCCTGGCCTCTGGTAGAGGACCCGAGCTTAGAAGGGACACCACCCACGGAGGGTGAGGAACGAGTTTTTTTTTTTGTATATATATATATATATATATATATATATATATATATATATATAGTTTTCACATGGAGAATGCCGTTCTAATAAGAATAGATTGTGATTAAATTTAACATCTAAAATAGTTTAAAGTGAATAAGTATTAACTGTCAGAAGACAGAAAGGTTTGTATTCGCATAAAAAAACAAGATTTCAAAGACTTTGATGCAAATGTCAGCTTTTGTTGCTGTTTAAAATGACGCTTTAAGGTATGTTGGACATAATTACGCGTCTGTTTTTAATGTAGTTGCCAAGAAGTGATTAGATTAGACTGAAAAAGTAGTCTTTTTTAGTCATGCATTAATTGGCATCATGTCTCGTGCTAAATTAAAAGTGGAGTAAAACTGGACAGAGAGAGTAGTAGATTTAGGAAGACTGATAAAAGCAGGTTTTTCCTTTTTTGACTTCCTGAGTCTACAGGAAGCTCCATTTTGAGGATTAAGGTCACCCTCTTCCTTATCTGTCATGTAGAGTCAGAGTCCTCTCCTCAGCCATCTGCTCTTGAGATATAGACTTCCCTGCCTTTAACCAGTGGATGGGCAATTTATATCTCCTGACATCTTATCAGAAGCTTTCTCATTAAAGAACAGAAAACAACAGCCAGGATGTACTGAATGTGACTCAAGATTTCCCCACAATATATAGAGACATGATGTGAAAATTACAGCTGTCTAACATACTAACATTAAAACATTTAGTTTTGTTTATACAGCCAAATACCCCAGATTTATCTGAGGAGGCCTTGTTTTGCACATACGGTGGCCTCTGTCTCTAGACCACTGAGCTGAATCAGGGAGAGCCACAGAGGGCAGACGTGCTAAACTCAGTTATGGAATAAAACTTGGATTTAAAGCAACGGAGGCTATGAGGAAAAAAGACAACGTACAAGATCCACTTGCGCTATGCTTCACTGGTTTTCCCAGCTGTTTTGAAATGTGCCTGTTGTGGATAAATTTGAGATGTGGGCACGTCTTTGACTCCCAGACGAATGAGCCAGTGGTGGAAGTGCTGTCATCGCTGCAACTCCATAACAAGAGGGTCCCTGTCTTTTTTTTCTAGTCTCGCTGCCATTTCTATATATAGATTCTCAAGGCCCATTTATGGACCACGTAAATAGGCATGTCGTTATTAAACTAAACAAAATGCACAGCCATTTTGGGTATTAATTTGTTTAGCTCCACAGCAAACGAGTAAATAAGGAAGTATTACGGCACAAAAGGGAAGATTTTATCCCTGAACGAACACACTTCCATTTGTCTTTCACCATCGTGGACTCACTCCCAAATTGCACACAATCTCCTCCGAGCTATTATTCAATAACTGCTTGTAACTCTTCAAAACCCCCGTCACATAGATATATAGCGTCCGACGCTGCCTCCGACGCCGCCGTCCATTGGAACGATGCGTCAGTGCGGCCGCCAACTTGGGACACGACTATATAAACAGGTGTAGACAGCAGACAGTATTTAGTTTAATCTAGTTTTGTTTACTTTAGTTTAAGCGAAACATCACATTCCACACGTTCATAACAGTTAAAGTCTTACTTGAAAAATGTTATTCCTTGTTTATTGGTTTCTGTTTCTTTCACGGGGCATCCGTACGCGGATGTTGACAGGATGGGCCGAGAGGATACCAGCTAACAGCGGCTTTCTTAAACAGAACCGGTTACTGATTATTCAACATCTCTTTTGTTTCTGTGTTAAAATCTCCATGGACAAGTTTATAAAATCACTCGCCTAACTGATGCAGATATATCTTTATTTGAGAAAATTACAACAGATGTGATTACCAAATAATAAATGCACATTTACCAGTTCCCTCTGTCGGTCTGGCCTTAGACAGTGACGATGCTATTCAGGAAACGCGACCAGCAGACCTTAAATAGGTTGGATGAGCTGCGGTTAAGAATTGTACTTTTATTCAGCCATTACAGTTTTCAGCTTCTCCTTTGTGACCTCCATGAGTTAGCTCGATAAATGGTAATACAGCGGGCCATGTGAGGAAAAAGTCAGAGTCAGAGATATCAACAAACCAGACTGAGTTCATACATTTCAAAGAAGTGAATGGCGAAGCTGTTACACCAATGCACGCTGCAGACTACATCCAAGATGTTTTTGACTGTTGCAGTATTTAACTAAACTTGGAGCAGATGTTGGTGTTCCTATTATAGTGCTCCCTTCCCTGCTGGCTCAACGATATCAACTTTGGTACGTCTTTTCCAAATGACATTACGGATTAACATATCAAGCTTCATTAGAATCAGTCATTCGCATTTGTACTTATTGGAAAATGAACTGACTCTATAGAGGGTTTGTGAATGAGTGAACGTGGCCCGTTTAAAGTGCTTTGAATGGTCATCAAGACTAGAAAAAGCTGTGTATAAAAGTAGTCAATTCACCATTATCGTACTGATTTGATGTTGTAGTCATTAGATCACTTACACTTAAAGTAGTGATGTTCC
This sequence comes from Xenentodon cancila, assembly GCA_014839995.1. Classification (NCBI taxonomy): domain Eukaryota; kingdom Metazoa; phylum Chordata; class Actinopteri; order Beloniformes; family Belonidae; genus Xenentodon; species Xenentodon cancila. The sequence continues at coordinate 20,803,877 of CM026212.1, forward strand.
AGTGTGCTTTAACGTGAGCCCTGGTGGCGGTTTTGAATTTTCCTCAGATGGACGTTAACTTGTCCTTCACCAGTATGATGTTTTGTCTCTTTTGTTGTACCATGATACCACTTTCTGTAAACAAACTACAAGTTTACTCCTCTTGAAATTCCTTCCCATGGGCCTCTGGGTGACAGATTTTTTTTTTTTTTTTTTTCTGTTTTGACAAAATCAAATTTGATACAAATTGCATTTCCTTCAAAGGAAGAGACACGGAAACCTTTTCGCAAGAATGAGCTGACTGTGATTGCATTTGTCTAAGTAGATAAATCATACATATTGAACTTGTCTCACACAGTGTGTCACTGTTCAGACCTGATTCAATTTACCCTTTTCTGGCGGAGCAAGGAGCAGTGCTTACACAAAGAATATCTGAAGGTTACACCGTTTCAGCATTTTAATTAGTTCCACAGTGTCCCTCCTATTTGCAGTTTCAGCCGGGTGAAGCAGACCTCACAACAATGGTTTGTCCCGCCCAACTGCGTATGTTTCAAATGACTTGCAGTTTAAGATCCACAGAGACGGGAGAGGCGCTTGCAGTTTTGCGGACGTGTCACATAGTCTTATCTATACATATCCTTCTTACAAGTTTCGACATCTGTGGCAGATCTGTGCATTCGTAGCTCACTGTAAAGGCATTTTTAACTCAAATGAGTGAACTCGCACAGCACGGCAGAAAATGCTGTGTGATTTCGGAGCGGTTAGAGGGTTCAAGTGTACCTGATGGGAGATCAATTGTGTTCGAGTGCGGAAGTAACACTTATGATGCTCTCTGCAACAGGGTGGGGGTGGTGGGTGCAATGTCTGACAAGAGGACAGAAGCAGTCAGAGGATAAAGCGGTGATGAAAGACAAACCATTTGTGCCCACGACTGAAAGCTATATTTTACGGCTGCTATTCTACCAAATTGCTTTTGTGCGTTGGGGTGGCTTTTTAAATAATGCAATCGGTTAAAAGCTCTCCGTAAATGCTATGCTTGTGTAGCGTGGGATGCTGAAATGGAATTGAGTGCGTTTTTAGGAGTGAGGGTTATAATTTATGCACGATTGAAATATGGCCACTTTTTTCTCTTTTTTTTTTTTTTTTTTTGTCACTTTGGTTCAACAGGGTTCAACATGTACACCATCTGTTTGAAGATGCATTCAAACCCAGAGACCTTTGGTCCTGTGTCTTTAATAGAACTTATTCAGATGAGTCCAAATTGTGTTGATAATGGGGTTTTCAAGAGTATTATGATATGATGGCAACGTGTGGCCTTTGTTCCGTTTGGCCTTTTCAGACAAATGATTATAACTCGTACAGCTGGTAAAGCACCATTACCCAAACAACGGCATTTCGTGAAGCGGTAATACTGCAGCTCCGAGCGGCACAAATCTCCTCCACCTCTGCTTCTCTGTTAATTAAAAGCTGCAAGTGGCAGTTGTTAGCATGGTCCTGCATTCATCAGGGAGGTGTAGCTCATTGACCCTCCACACCACTGCTATTGCTGCCTGTCATCAGAAGAGCTCATGGTTCGCCCTTTGCACATCGACTGACAAAATGATGGATCAGTTCTTCCATTTTGGCTTGTTGTCCCGCAGTCGCCCCCGCCTTTGCCCCCACCACCAAAGTGAATATCGGCATTTGCCACTCAACCCACCGCTTTGCGGGTCCTGTAACTGCTGATTAGTCAAATGAGACCCGGCCTATGGAATAATTAATGTTTAACATTCGAGTCCTTGCCCCGTTGGTGATCAAATGGCCCAGAGGAGAGCTTAACGATGGAGATTAAATAGCAGCAGTCTAACACTCTATGAGGGGGGGAGTCTTCAGGCTGATCAATGGTGATGTTATCACAGCCTTAGTGTTCTTATAAGCAGATACACCGTGAGGTCAAGCAGGGGGACTGACATTGGACCCAGTCTTCAATTATCTATTCATTCATTTGTTTATTGCAATTTGAATCAACAAAGCTGTGTGTAGCAGCAAGAATCAAGAGGGGCCACATGTGTTTACTTTTCATAATGACTCTGAAATGTCACCAAGGCTTTTTGCCACTGATGTTTGCAGTGATTGCTGTATTGCATTTATTCGACTCACCGGTTATAGTAGCAACATGACTCAAGGGTTGGCGTTTTCAGCCGACGAATGTATTGATTGATCAGCCCAATTTTTTGGTTTATATTCAAGTATCTCAGCAACTAATTTAACGATTCCTTCAAAATCTTGCACATATATGCGTCAAAGTTGGTCTGGTGTCCTTTGACTTTTTCCCAGGTCTGAATTTTTTACATTTATGTATTTTTGTTCTTCTCTAATCAGTGAGTGGTTTGGGATTACATGTGCTACAGATATCTGTAGCCACGTTTTCATTACATTTTTGTGCAAAAAAAAAAAAAAGTAAATCTCTGAAATTTTGACAAAGGTAGCGCTGCAGGTGGTCGGTGTTTCCATTTAACGCTGTTTATCGAATAAGCGTAATTGTGGTTTCCATTACAGGATTTCTACCTTGATATTTGGTTTTGTGCAAGTCTAGGGGTGATGGAACCGCGCCTTGGGTTGGAGAGGACCAATCCTGCTGAAGTTCTGGTGCCCTCGCCAGTTTGTACTCAGCCCGTGACATATCTCGTAATACCACAGATGAATTTAATGTAGACACTTACGGTGTGTTAGAGGTTAAACTCCTCAGACTTTGATCACCTTCTAAATGATTAGGCTCACAGTTGAATACGATGAAGTTGTGTATTTTGGTCTAAACTTGGGCCTATTAAAAGGTGAGGTAAGGGATTCGCAGCTCGGGACAGCTCGGGTGCATTGTCAAGAGCAATGGCGAATGCGGGGAGAGGGAGGAGCTATGTTTTGTTTCAAATATCCTGCATTAGCCTGCATTTGACTTTTTTTTTTCATTTATAACAAACTAAAACAACTTAAAGTCAGGTGAGAAGACAAATTATTGTTCTTCATGGTTCGTTCTTGATGATTCCATAGTCGTCCTTGGAAAATGTGCTCAGTGTCTGCATGGAAAGAAAGCAAACAAAATGCTGACTGGTTAAAAGGAGTTGTATTTTATTAAGAGCCAGAAGTAAAGTAAAACATCTGCTTAATTGTCATTTTTAAGCTGAATGATAGAATCTACGCAACGTCATTTGGCATTCGTGGACGGACCAAAGCTCTGGACAGCCTCTGGGTCGCATTTCCACCACAGTCTGGTTCCCAGTGAATGTCCTGGTAACTGCAGTCTTCAGCCACCTTTCTTGATGTTTTCTAAGCACCGGAATAAGGCAGGATGTGTCTTCCACAATATTGTCATCTTTTTCAAGACTCAGGCTAAAGTAGAGGTGTCTTAGGATCCCTTCAGCTGGTTCAAACAGATCTTGGGGACTCCGGGACTGACATGACTAGAACCAGACTCAAATTTCTAATTATTTTTTTGTCACTTGCCTGTGTCCTTATATGTGAACAAGAAAAAAAACTAGGGATGAAGACCACTGAAGTACGACTCATATACTGATAGTTTGAAAATGATTTGCATAATCTCAGACTTTTTTTTTTTGGGGGGGGGGGCATATCAAAGCAACATTGATTGATCCAGACTACTGTAATCAGGAAAGATATAGTCTTAATATCACCACAGAGGAACACAAATGAACAAAATGGTATCGACACAATGGAAGAAAAGCAGGGAAAGACTCGCCCATTCCTTTTTTTTGTAAACGCTGGATCTGAAAGCCTCTCTCCATGACTTGCAGGCACGTTTGAATTGGCTGTACAATTTTTCATTTTGAAGTAATGAAATATTTAAGAGGCAGTCAGAAGTCGGTTCTGCAAGCTTGACCTTCAAAGTCAAAAGTCTACCCCGTTTTTTTTACAGTATCTATATGGCACTCCTCGCTCACATAAGTATGGATATAAAATGTTTAATTACATAATTAACTGAGGTGGAATGTGACGCTGTAGAAAACAGGTTAGGGAATAGAGGAAGATATAGAGCAACACAACGGGTGGACCGGCCTTATGTGCTACAAGGTATTACAGCGTATTACTGATTAAAGTGTTTATTTGTGTAAATGAAGGATGATTATGTTGATTAGTGGTTCTAAAGTGATTGTATGTGTGAGTATAAGTGTTTGTAATTATTTATCGCTTTTATCTTACTTGTTGACAGCTGCGTAGGTGACCCAGAACAGGGTAAATCCAGTACGGCGAGCATATGGATAAATTTACATGAATGAAAATGTACAAATTCAGTTATCATCCTGAAACATTCCCACACTGAGATGACACCTCTGAATGACATTAATGGACTTCTAATGGTACTCTGTTAGTTTTCAGTATGCTGAAGAGAGCGGGGGTGGGGGGGTTGAGGCTTAAGCGATAAGATTTTTTTTTCTTTACCTTTGCCACTGCGTTTCACCCATGATGTTATGGATTTATGGGGGAAGAGAAGAGTCAAATCCCAGATGGGGCTTCTAATGTGGCCAGATTCAGTTCATTATTGATCGTTCCTCTTTTTACTACACTAAAAGTGCAAAGAAAGAAAAAAAAAAAAAAAAGAATGATGAGAAAGGGATTACCAATAGCAGCTTGAAATGAAACATTAATAGGAGCACTTTGCAATTCCATAAAGCTCAAAGCTACTTTGAAAGGGAAATTACAAATTTACATTTCAAGTTGCTTCAGTATCCAGACCGATTCTGTCCAGTCTGCTGGCGTGGGTTTGTATGAAAACACTAGCACAACTGAATATCAGCTCTGTCCATGATTAAACAAATGTGAGTCATTTTTAATAAAATTGTGAAAAGGCCACTCACCTACCGCAATTTCATCCAGCCTGGTGAAACAGTCACAAACTCCTGTTAGTGCATGACATTGGTGGTAATCTGCAATTCCACAGGCAGTCTAATTAGAGTCAAAGTTGACCAAAGTTTTAAAAAAAATAAATAAAAATCTCTAGCTGACAGAGATTAATCATCTTCTAAAGAGTTTGAAGGCCCATTCTTAAAAAGGTGGCTCCATTTTCACAGACTACAGGAGAGATTAATCATGTTCGATTTGTTAAAAGGCTTGCAGTCAATGTTTGATGTTTTTTGAAGTCCATTTAAGCTTCCTGGAAACAAATTCTGCAATAATACAATATCTTTTATTTTTCTTCCTTTCATCATACATATATTTAACTTGTTTTTAAGATCGTATGACTCAGCAACAAGGTACCCTGACATGACAGGCTACGATTCCCAGTGTGCAGAGAACATACAGGTGGTTTCAGAGATTTTATAAGAAAGGACCCGTAGAACCATTGAATGTAGAAAAAATGATTTTAAAGCTACAATGATCTATTTATTACTATTATTATTATTATATTGTAATAACACTCCTGCATAACCCCTTGCAGACTTGGTGATGACAAGTCAGCATGGGTTTGATGAGGGTAATGTGCAAGAACGAGATGAATTTTGAACGTATACAACCAAAAAGGTTTAAAAATAACCAAGCCTGCAGAACACATGGGGTCGTGAACGTGCACCTCCAGCTAACTACCATAGGTTACAGGCGTGATACAGGCCGTATGTTGGCATACGGAGTAGGCAGATAGGCGGACTGAAATCCAGGGGGGAACAATGTTTTCCTCGTGTTCGGCTTTCTGCGATGACTCACGCGTGAGCATCAAAGAGCCACCATTAAAAACAGCAGCCATCTGAAAATGACAATTATTTAGCGGACAGCTGACAATACTCATTCATCTGTGTTTGTGATCCTCGTCATACCATTCTGGACGTCCCATGTTGATACTAGTCTGGCCGTCGCTCCACCTTTGTCACGTGGCAGCAGAGTGGAACCAGAGGAAGCTGAATAATTCTTGGTTTCAAAGAAGAAAATGATGATAATGGTTGGCCGGGCTACTTAACTGCCTCAGAAACGGGCAGAAAGGTCGGCTGATTGGTAGAAAGGATGATGAATCAATCCCTTTGTCCAAGTGAAATAGCTGAGCATGCCCCAGCCCCCACAGATGACAGATGCTTCTCATATTAATCTCAGATTTACTTACTTATTTAAAAGAAATGTAATGATTTGAACCACTAAAATGATCATTTGGTTAACCTTTGATTAAACCAACTTGGAAAACCAAAGACATTATATGTGGAAAGGCAGGAAATTGATCCATCGTTCCACTCATCTAATCATACAATAAATTCATTATAAGCCTTTTTTGGGGGGTGTTAAATCAACATTTTGCATATTGACAGGCAAATCAGAAGCAGAGTCATCGTTAGGTCTGTACGTAACATCCTGGCTGGTACATTTGTAAGGCAGTCTTACCCACGTCGATGACTTAGGAGGTATAATGCCAGACAGGTGTGCAATTACACCTCAGCACAAAACTAAACCAATCTGCCCAAGACAGTAATGGCTCGCCTTGATAAGCCGGCATCTGCCAGAACAGAACCCACACACCGAACTGTCGACATAATGTCCCACTCACATTTCAGGTTGAGTGCTGAAGCACGTTTTTGTTTTTGTTTTGGGTTTTTTTTTTTTTCTTTGTCTTCTCCGGTGCTTGTTACTTGATAATGAAAGCAAGATGATGGCAATGAAATGCACCCATATTAATCTCTCAGCATTTTCTACCATGACAGCACAATTTTCATTGCCTCCGCGAACAATCAGCCGGCTCGGTGTGTTTGTCCCTCAGAGCCATCGCAGACTCCGCTGCATCTCCCAGATCCAATTTGGATATAACGTTTCACGTCTGTCATTGTGAAAAGGTGAGGGAGACGGAGGGAATGCTGGTGACATGGAGCAAAACTCGGCAACATTTGAGAATGTTCTTCCTTCCTTTCTCTCTCTCTCTCTCTCTCTCTCTCTCTCTCTCTTTCTCACAAGTGAGCCCGCTGTTACAGTATTACAATAACAGATGTGTGCTATTATTAATCACTAATATGCTGTAAAACCCAATTCTCAGAAGCTGTGGATTTTTCTCCAAACTATCACAAAATTGATTGACACATTTTGGCATCTGTTAGGTTTTGCATATTCAGGATTTTCACATTTCCTTATTAGATGAAATAATTTTGCAGCATTCATCTTTGTGCATCTTAGACTAAACCTTTTGCTTAGATTCAATTCTCATGGTCAATTTTTATTTATTGCAGTAAACAAGGTGATAAACCCAGGCTCTTATCATTCTGGTAGAATTATGGGTGGGAATTCTGGTCTTTCAGTTAGACTGCAAGAAGGCAGGACAACCATTCTCATCATCCATCCATCCATCCATCCATCCATCCATCCATCCATCCATCCATCCATCCATCCATCCATTTTCTTTACCCGTTTTATCCTTTGCAGGGTCACGGGGGTCTGCCAGAGCCTATCTCTCATTATTTTCCTCTTCAATCCAAAGAATTAGTTTTTCTTCGTCTGGATTGAACTTTGATTTCCAGGGAGCACCAGGGAACACCAACAGGTGCAGAAGAAGCTGCCTCTGGGTGACATGGGGCAGGCGAGAAACAAAGCAAGTGATGTAAGTAGAGAGACAACCAGACTAGTGGCAACATAAGACCTCCAAAATGACATCCAGTGGCATCGGAATGCCGGCGAATGACTGACACAAACAAAATGTTGATCCAAGGTGTTATTAGCAATTCTGCAGTCACCTTGATTGTTTTGCACAATGGTTTTTGGATGCTCCTGTATGAGTCATCACAGAAAGCCCGCCCCCAAACCGCAATCGGTTTAGTATGTTGTGTACCGGAAGAATCGTCTGTGAATGGGAGGGATTGCGAATGGGAATTTTTGCAAAGTGAATGGTGACGGCTGGCCAAAACTCTGTCAAGGGCAGTGCAAGGAGAAGCTTTGATGAAGGTTTTTGTTTTATTTTGTTTGGTTTTCGCCCGTCCTTATAAATAAAAACATAACCAGTAATCGAGCAAAGCCACGGACATTGTTCAAACAACAATGAAGGTCAGAAATAGAAAGCTTGGAACTGTTGTGCTGCAGCGGGTGACATTTAGAGACAGCGATGCCTGTACAGAATTACAGCAATGTGGAATTATCATGATTTTCTGTTTGCTTCAGCCGCCTCTTTTCTTAAAGCTTTTGAAGAATCGATACATGTAGTCATTTTTGACTGACAGCCTCTCACACAGCGCTGTACTGTTGTCTCTCAGCATCGTGTGTTTGCGCAACACATTTTCTGTTTTACTCACAAGCTTAAAACATTGAGCAAAGACATGCATATATTAGGGAGAGGCAGACGCAGCAATAAAACAAACAATAAAAACGATGCTGCGCCTCTGACTTAGGGTAAAAAACTGGGCTGTAATATTTCCAGAAGGCTTTCTGCCTTTCTCTGTCATTTCCTCTTTGTCTTCCTCATTCTCTCTCTCTTTTGTTTTTTTTTACTTTAACTCTCTCTCTCTCTCTCTCTCTCTCTCTCTCTCTCTCTCTCTCTCTCTCTCTCTCTCTCTCTCTCTCTCTCTCTTTCCCACACCCCATTTCCAGGGACCATTTTTTGACAGGAAACATTACCGCCATTACAGATGGCTAGATACTGTTTGCTCGATGTCAGAAGAATCAGACTGATCACATGGCAAGACAGAAGAGTTGCACTGTGGCAGAGGGACAGTCAAATGGCAGAAAATAATAGGGTGCTCGCCAGGCCTGACAGATAACTTGGAGAAAGCCATACAATGGGAGAGCAACATGGCTGGGCTGCACAATGGAACAAGCGGGAAATGGCTTTGCATTTCAGCCGTCTTCTCATTTCAGCTGACATCCCGGATAGCATATATCACACTAGGAAAATATCCATGCGAAGATACTGTGAATCACAGCTACAGGCAGCCAGCAAACTCCTATTTCAGCCCAACGAGCACAATGTGCAGATATGTGACAAATGGTTATTTTGGGTTGCTTTCAATACAAGGCCATCCGATTTATGCTCAATTAGCTTTTAAGTAGAAATCAATCTCATTTGAATAAAAACATTGATCCTCATTCAAAATAAGCAATTTGTCTGCAATTACTAAACTCATTAAAGCATAATCAGACTTTCACACACACGCACACAAATATTCCTTCAAGATAAAGCATTTATTTGTTTACTCAGTATTTATTTCTCCCATAAAGGGGGCTTGATGGTAAAACACCATTAGTCATGCATCGATTGTACATTGACAGTTAATTATTAATTTTTTTGCACTGCTCTGGACTGAAATATCCCAAATATAGATTGTTGGCACTGAGAGGTGTGTGTGTGTGTGTGTGTGTGTGTGTGTGTGTGTGTGTGTGTGTGTGTGTGTGTGTGTGTGTGTGTGTGTGTGTGTGTGTGTGTGTGTGTGTGGGTCAAAAAATTGCAGAATTGCTAATAACAGCTTGGATCAACGATCAAAAAATGTCTATTTTCTGATTGGCCGATAGGTTGGTAACTCAGGACAACTGCTCGGCCACAGTAGTGTAGTCTGCCTTTGACTTGCCAGTTAAAGTTAATGTTTCTCAGCGTGAGAAATGCCATGTGTTCTCAGTGCGTGAGACTTGAGAGCCCTGCTTTATCATGGTAGAGACGCAAATATTCTTACTCACAAAAGTTCAATTAAAGGTTTCAAGGTTGCACTTTTGGAGTAAGAAGGAATGGTGCAAAACTTTTAATGAAAAGTCTATTTTTGTCGCTGGGTTTGTTTTTTTGTTGTTCATTTTAAGATCAGCATTGTCCTTGGCAGACTTTTGTCTACTGGAATAGGTGGCAAATGCCTCAACTGGTTTAAATTACACCTTTCTGGCGTCATGCAGTTCACACAAATGAAAAATTTCAATTTACAGTCTTTTCCTAACCACAGGTGTTCGCCAGGGTTCTGTCATTGGTCCGTTTCTTTTCACCATTTATTCACTCCCTCTTGGCCATATCGTCTGTTTATTTAACTTTAGCGTCCACTGTTATGTTGATGACACACAGTTCTACATGTCCCCTAAACCCTCCTTATTTCTTCCACCCACCCTCTCTCTCACCACAGATCACCACCCACAGATGTTAAATCCTAGTTTTTCCTGCAGTATCCCTAAAACTCAACAGCAAAAAAAAACAAAGGTTCTATTTATTGGTTTTAAATCAACTTTTCCAAAACTCAGCTGCCAGCATTATCACAAGAACATTATAGTAGCTGGTCTTGTGATCCCATCTGAATATGAAGTATCCAGTCTTGTGGGCTCATCTGACAGAATAGACGCTTCGTTATCAGGACTTTGGGCCTCTCCGGCCTTGTCTTTCCCTGTTAAGAAAGATGTACGTTGACCATTGATCTGTGCATCTCTGTCATGAGTTTCCCTGAAGATAAAACTGTCATGATGTTTGATAAATAACAACCGCAGGACTGGCTTTCGTTCTTCTGTCCCCTTTAAAAGCTTGAGATGAGACCATGCTCGTTAATATTTTTCCCAATTGGCTCAGAAAGATCCCAGATTCTGCAGATCTGTTTTTATGCCTTCTTTTATTGTAATAAACCCTTTTACATTTAAAAGCTGGCTTCAGAGCAGTCTTTTTAATCCTTTTTTCACACTCATCAACAAGAGATCGACAGAGGTAAAGCAAACCCCATTAACCACAACAACCTCCATCAATCATATCGCTCTTGTCTTGCAGCAGCTTCACTGACTTCCCATCAAATCAGGCAAATGTTTTATGTTGCAGTGCCCTGCGTGTGATTGTTGTTGCGTCTTCTTGTACTTGGGTACCTTGAAAGGCACCAATAAATAAAATGCATTTTCTTTATTATTGATGTTATTCGTTTTTGTTTTATTCTCTCTTTTTGGTTTAGACAAGCAGTTTTTTTAAACTTTGGGTTTTAGTGTAAGTTTGGTTAGGCTTAGGCAAAAAGAAAGACATTTATTCACCAGAAATGCTCAAGAGTTGGGATATAACATGTTCTAGGCGGTGGTGTGGGACTCCACATCCTCCTGAGTCAGAGGAGAAGTTTGATGCATCCACCACACGTTGCAGTGTTACAAAACTATCACAACTCATCTTTGCTCATGCGTTTTATTCACATTTCTGCCGCTCGGTGCGTCGTCTCACTTCTTTTTCCTCCCAGTAGTCATACGTTTTCCATCTGGGTCCAGAGACACTTATCTGCAGCCCTTCAAAAGTTACCTTGGAAATTCAAAATGATTTGAGAAGTTTGGGGACAATTTGTATTTGAAAACTCTTCTAGTGATTTCAAGCTATGACAAAAATAGGATGGAGCACTCGGAGAAAGCATCTGACACCAAATCCTTCCATTTGCAGTCGAACGAAAAGGCTCGGCTCAAATTTAATGCATTCTTCCTTCGGCCATGCTCCAATTCTGCACTAAGTCTCATGATTTCAACATGTTGTGTTTTTTTTTTTTGTTTTTTTTTTTTCATAATCTTTCCAAAAACAAAAGAAAATTGCAACCTCTAACTTGGATTTTACTTTGGTGAAAAAAGGACTCACGAAAGAAGGCTGGCAACATGAACAAAACACAATATAAACTCATTTCATATTTAATATCAGTAATGAAACTTAGAACAACACAGCAAATGTTAAATTGTTCACTTGTATTTAAAAAAGCAAGTTTAACTTAATTCCTTTTGGTACTTTCTTTGAATCAGAAAAGCTTGTGAGCGTGACTGAGTTGAGGATGGACATTTAAATGGATTATTATTGGACATGTATTCAAGAGCATTACCTGTTTACTGGGATTTTTCTTTTTCTATTTCACTGCTTTCTTTTGACTTGGTCTCCATATTTGTCCAGATGCCACTGTTAAGACATTGTTCTTGAATTCATAGTCTTTTTTTTTTTAATCTTCAGCCTTCTTGTGGGATTAACTCACTAGTAAACTGCAACTTGACCTTGCAATGTAGCTGCGAAAGCATGCTGAGATTCATCACTCATACATGTGAAGGAAGTCTTCTTTATACAACAAGCCTTCTCTTTTATAATTGCTGTTTTTGGTATTTTCTTTTTAGTTACAGAAGCAACAATAGAGGCCAGTGAACCATAGGACGCATATACTAAGGGACAGATGAAAATAAAACTGGAGGAGTTGAAGGAGTCACGATAGGCAGTGTCGGACTAACAAACTGTAGGGACACTGGTTGATTACAATCACTGGGGTTACAAAGTTCATGTGGATGAATCAGGACCAAGATGAGTCAGTTCTTATGCATCTCAAGAAAGGAAACCAGATTTCATGTTGATTAGCTTCCTGTCAGGGTTTCTTTTATTTATTTATTTATTTTTTTCCCCCCGGTTGAGTAATATGATTTACTTAGTCACAATTAATGCCATTGTGATAATGATTTATTCATGTTTGGGTATAGTCTGTACAGAGAATTCCCATCGGAGGGGAATAAAGAGGATGTATCCCTCATTGTTTTGGAGGGTGATGTGGAGAATCATGGAAAGCTTCTCCACAAGCTCCAAACAAAACGGCTGCAATAATGTGCAGAGCCGGAAGCGGTGGAGTCCTTGGTTTTCACGAGACTGCATGCACAGAGGTCTGTATTTGCAAGACTTGTTTTATACATCTGTAAATGCGATATGAAACTGGTGGAAAGGTCAGATGTCCATCTGTAAGAAGAGAGACGGCGCTGTTGTGATGAAAGAATCATGTTTATCTATGACTGTAATTTATTTTATTTTATTTTTTGACAATTTGAGCAGCAAGAATGGAGAGATGTTTTTTGAGTCAGGAATGTAATTTCTTTCCTTTAGTGGTCTCTGCAGCTGCATGTATTGGTAACAGTGATGGAGTATTTTCTTTTTATTTGTTTTTATCTGGTCAAAGTTCGTAAATCTGCCACCTAATCCATGTCCCGGACTGGCGCTCTCTCGCTCCGCTTCCATTCAAGAAAACTGGCTGTTTAATTATTCACTTGTAACATTGGCTAGTGCCAAAGATGGATGAGTATTGAAGGAAATATTTGGAAGTTTAAATGTGGTTTGTTCTCCACCAGGCAGTTGGAGTTGTTTTTTATTAGATTTGAAAGAATTATGGTTCTTAGTTCATTTGTGTAAAGTATTGATTCTAGAGAAATGTGAAATGTCTGTCCAGTGTCTGTGGTAATGGAAGTAATATTCAAAATTAGGTAGACAAAGTCCACAATTTTGTGTGGGTTTTTCTGGTTATGTTTAGTAGTAGTATGGTGACGTTTATTCTGGGGTTTTTGTTTTGTCTTTTTTTAAATGCAGTCCATTAGAAAGCAATTAGAAAGCAACTTTGTTCCATTGTTCAGAACTTCCGTGAGACCGTGTAATAAAAGGTTATGTAATTATAACAGGAGGTAAAATAAATGCTTTGTAGTGTCAGAAACGAATACAAATAAAAAAGTAAAATACTGATGAGTCCATATAGTTCATGAATTGATTTTAAAATAATTTGAATACTCATCCACCCATCAACATTTATTTATTAATATTCTAGTTTTTTTGGTTTGGATCGTGGCGTAAGCAGCAAAAGAAGAAAGGCTGAAGCATTTCTCTTTTAGAGCCACCTTTTTGAACACTTATGGGTCAATACAATACATTACCAAGGAGCTGACAAATGCAATCTCTCAAACATGAATTGGGTCTGACCCAGGTCCCTAGAGAGGAATCCAGGGATGCATCTGCTCACAGCCTGTGACGGTAGGTGAGAGCAGGAACAGGGATCCGCTGGTCAACAGAGAGCCTTGGCCCGTTTGCCTCCACTCTTTCTATGCCACAATGGACCAGTAAAGAGTCTGTGTTACTGCAGACGGTGGTGCTGAACTGATCCACCTGTGGATCTCGTGTTTCATTCTTCCCTCACATGTGACAAGTTTCTGAGATATTTAACTCCTCCACTTGACGCGGCATCTCAACCCCAACCCAGTGTTGGAGGTGCTACCATCTGGAACAAACCTGACTTAAAGCCAGGGAACAAAACCTGCTCTATTTGTATAGAGGCTGAATAGTTCATAGCAACTTATCCAGTATCTCATTCTCTCTGAGCAATCCCTACATGATGCCCTGTGGAACATGGTAGAAAGCTTCTGCATTTTCCCAAAAAACATGTAGAATGGTCAGAAAAACCCTCAGGACCCCTCTCAGGACCGTAGTGAGGATATAGAGCTTGACTACTGCTCCATGGCTAGGGCGAAACCCAAATTGCTCCTACTAAAAGGATTGATTGTCAGGTGGACTCTCTTCTCCAGCACCCCTGCATAGACCTTACCACGGAGACTAAGAAGTGTGATTCTCCTGTATTTGAAACACCCCCCCTTATTAAAAGGGGCACTCAGCACTGCCCACTAGTGGATAAATTGACTTAACAACCAAGGCAAGCGTTGGACGGACTTGCTTATTTATGTAGGAAAGGGAGCATGAATGAGTCTTAAGGCTCAGGTGAAAATGACCCCAGCCAGAGAAAGGCCCTCGGTTCCTCAGAGGGATTGCCTGTCCATTAGAGCTTTGCATACGTTAACAACCTTGGCAACCTCACCCACAATGATCTGTGGGCTCAGCTCAGAGCCCACAGATTGATAGTCCTCTGTCAGACATGTTAATGGGATTAATGAGATCCTCAAAGTATTCTCTGCAAACAAAACCCCCATTTGAGGTCAACATCACCCCACCCTCACCACACACGGTGCTGGTAAAGCGCCTCTATCCCTGCCTGAGACGCCCAGAATTTTTCCAGGGTTGATCCAAATTAATTTTCCAATGCCACTCTGAACTCCAAGGAAATTGTCAAACCAAGGGGGAAAAAAAAAAAAAAGTATAATGAAACTTTGCTTCAAACTTCAAAGTTCATGGTCATTGGTTTCCTTTTGAAAGTACAATAGTGAAATTTATGAACTGATGAAACGCTTTATTTGGTGAGCAGTCAGTTCTGTGCAAAGTGTGAGATTGATCACACTGTACTGTACAGTTAGTCCTGTAAACGTCTCAGTCACAGCATCCCATCTAAGCGTCTTGCGCAGTGCAGCCAGTATCTGCAGCAAAACCCATGAGGTTCTCCTCGTGTGCGGCCACCGGCTTTCCCCTCTCCTGTCATATAAAACACCGTGAGAGCACCATTTAACCTTGAGCTGTTGTGACACGAGAACACATCACCTTTGCAGCCCCCTTGGACACTCAAATCAATCAGTGTCCTTTGCGGTTTGAGGATGACTCAGCAGTTTTGGGAGATTGATTGAATTTTATCTTGATTTCATAAAACATTTAGACAAACCAATTAAAGAGGGGCCTTACTGCAGCCACCAGCACTTAATCCATCATTCTGTCAGGGGGATAAAATCAGTTTGACACTAATGTAGTCGATATGTTGGTGTATTTTCAATGTAGTACAATAAAGCGGAAGTTAATTAGAGTAACGCAAGGAGAGAGTCATGAATGGTGTGAAAATGGCTGTATATTTGAGATTATTTCAGATGCGATGTAAATTTTCTAACATATTAGTTTATCATGGCCTTATAGCTTGTCCCATTTGATTCCATTCACTCAGTGTCCAAAGTGTTCCACCTTACAATCCAGCAGATCCCAAACAGGCCGAAGATATTATAATACTGCAGTGCAGTCCAGATATAATAAGATGGATGTCTACAGCACATTTTCTTGAAGGACTGGCTTTCTTGGTTGTGTCCCCCTACTGCAGGTGAATTACAGCATGCTCTTTAATATGCAGTGGTTATCCCCCAGCGTTAATGGTGTACTCCCACAGAACTCTTTCTCTCTTTGTTTTAATGCTGGCTTCTTAATTACTAGCTGTCCCATTCAGGTAGTAAATGGCCATTTATTGCCACTTTGTAATCAGAATAAATCTCCAAGCCTAGTCAGAGCCCTGATGCCCCTTCCATTGATTTACAAATGATGCGTGCATTATTTATCAAATGTTTTCCCTGTTTTACCTCATTATAAGCTCCGTCTGCAAGTAAAGGGCACCTCACTATGGTATTATCGTACATAACTGAGTTTTTCCAGATTTATCTGAGGTTTGTTTTTGATATGATACTGTGTTGTGTTGATAACAAGAAAGCAGAGGTTGTAGTGATACCTATGAAATCCCTCTTACAGCGAATATTGTGTGTACAACTTTTATCTACAAGGCTTTTGTGCGCTTTTTGTTTAATTTCCTTTGTTCATTTAGGAACAAAGGAAATGAGGAGTGACGCAAAAGGACAGAGTGTAGTTGTCGATATGTTGGTGTATATTTGGCACATAATCAAAACTATGAAAGTAAGTCGGTTTTTTTCTGATTACTTTTTTTTAAGGAAACTAATAAAACATGAACATTTGCTGATTTGATGAGTGATATACTCCACAGCATTATTGCTTGATTCAGAAAAGGCCTCCTGGACATATTTTATCCAGGGAGGGGTTTTCCCGCTTTATAAACTATATTTTTGCATTACTTTTTATCATTCTAAGCTTTGTATCCTATTTATATCGCTTTGTTTATCTGTGCAATATGTAAAGCACTTTGGCCAACCTTTGTTGCTGTAAATGTGCTATATAAATAAGCTTTAACTTTGCTTGACTTGAGTCAACGTCCATTCATCAAAACGTGAACAATCAATCAAACATCACAAATACGTTTCATGCTTATCTTAATTTATTCCAATTGAGTCCAGATTTGAAATTCTTATAATATCAATTCATTAAAAAAAAAAACAAAAACAAAAAAACTGCAGAACCCAGCATAGTGCATTGAATCTTCACGGTGTTGCAGTCCCACATCCTGAGGAAGCACAAGGCGACAGTGGAAAGGAAAACTCACTCATTAACATGAAGAAAGCATTTCTCCAGACTGGAGGAGGGTAACCGACTGCCTCGACCAGCCGGAAGTCTGAGAGGACAGGAAAAAGAAAGATATGAATTAAAACGTGATACCACAACATAAATGAGAAGGTGCAGTGAACGTTAAAGAAAAGAATAAATAGGAATAAAAAAGAGAAAAGTCTTGATACAAGACAGAAAATAAGCGTATGAAAAATTAGCCTGAAAAATGCTGACAAAAACATATATAAACATGTATACGAAAAACACCCAGAAAGCACAACATCATGAAGCCTGAACTACCCAGGAACAGATGAAATGTGAGGGAAGATGACTGTAGTCATCCGTCACATTTAGTTGTTTGTA
This sequence comes from Xenentodon cancila, assembly GCA_014839995.1. NCBI lineage: Eukaryota > Metazoa > Chordata > Actinopteri > Beloniformes > Belonidae > Xenentodon > Xenentodon cancila. The sequence continues at coordinate 20,821,014 of CM026212.1, forward strand.
AAGAAAAGTGAGTCAAAGAGAATATTTCACACTTAACTGCATGTGCAGCTCGTTGTGACAGATGTATTAAACTGCTCATTTAAGCCAAAAGGCATTGAAATAAATTCATACGATGCTGTGACTGATAAATGTAAGTAATAAATAGTGTAGCCTCCAAAAGCAACAAACTGTTATTTATATCTTAAAAAGAAGATTTTATTTTTTTAAATTTATGTTTAGAAAGAAAATCTGTCTAATCTGATTTTTCCTGTGTAAAAGTAACACCACAAAACTTTTCTCCTTTAAAAGATATAGTGTTAACATCTTAAGTTTTATCGACTCATATTAGTGCAAATGAAACCCTCCCTAGTAACGGTGCTGATTGCAGTCCCGCCCAGTTCACTGTTGCGAGGACACGTACCTCTTTATGTCAAATGCATCACACACCAGGTCTGATAGCCTGAAGCGTACCGGTTCAACATTATCTAAATGTTCACGAGAGCAAAGGTGCAGAAGGAACCAAAGAATACCAGGTCAGACAAAAAGGTCGAGAAAACCTTGGACTTGTTGTTACTCTTTGGCGAGAACTACAACAGAAACGGGACTAAACTTGATCAGTTTGGAGCTATTGGCATACTCTCGGCAGCTGGCTTGCTGTTGTTGTCCACTCTGTAATGTTTGCTTTTGCCTGTTTTGCAGATTGTTGGACATCTTGCAAATATACTAGATTGGATTCAGAGTAATATCCAAATGTACTGAAACTAGTATTTCCTCCGTCAGCTCCCGTCAAGCTTTGTAGACTATAGTGTGCCAAGTTAGTCTCACTTTGTTTTGGGGGCTTCTGAGTTTAGTTTATGTTCAGTTTTCTTTGTTTTAGGATGCTATTTTAAATTGTGTGCAGTGCTTTTGTGTAGTTTTAATGCAGCATGATGAAATAACTTGAGATGTGCTGTGTAGGCTACATTGAAGTTAACTTGCTGGCTTGTTTTCTTCTTCAGTAGTTTCTCTTCAGCTCAGTTGGCTTTGCCTTCATTGCCAGTCACATCGCTATCTAAGGGGAGGGTTAGGGTTCACTTTGTAAATTACATTTATGAGAGTGCTGGACCCCACCCAAGCTGGAGGCCCCCAGAGGGAAATACAACATTTTTCTGTGGTGATGCTTTAAAACTTTAAAATAAAACCACATTTTGATTATGGCTGTACATTCTATAGTATCAGCTAATGACTTATTAATAAGTAATGTAATCAAAACAGAAATGAAATGAAATGGAAATGTTGTGGGGCGGTTTTGTGGACAGCGTTCCAGTGTTTTGTGCAGGTTTAACTCAAACGTTCAGATGTTTTTTCTAGAATAAGTTTGTCTGCATCCCAAATGAACTGACGATAGTTAAAACAGAGATGCACAGTTTCAGTTCTCCAAACCACTGGACCAGCCCAATGTGAAAATTGAATAAGACGTCTGTATTGACCCCTTAGTTTCGCATTACAGCTCGAAATGAGATTGTTGGAGAGATACCGGATCTGATCAATGCCTCAGTGGAGCACGGAAATTAATAAAAGTCATGGCTGCATCGACAAAGCCTTTTGGCAAATAAAGGCTGCCTGCGAAATGGCAGAGATTTGTTTTGCACACAGCGTCTCGACTGTTTTCTGATTTAGTATGTAAAATTGAAAGCAGCGGAGGAGATTACACGCCAGCAGGAGTTAGTTCACACCACAGGCTCGACTCGGCTTTGAAAAGCACCACAAGCGATTTTTAGCTTGTTAGATAACGGTAAGGAGGTGATGTGGGACAGTCCATGTTTAATTTGTGCTAAATTAGAAGGAAGTCCCGTGGGACTCTTTAAGAGAATACTTTTATGTGGCACAGAGGAAAGAAACGCTCACATAACGGATTGAAACCGATATTAAGGGCATCGCCGTCTTCGTCTTAGCTGGTGAGACTATGCAGGTTTTTCCTCGCACAAATAAAATCCCAGCCACTGAACGCAGTCATCAATTCTAATCAACATACTGCCTCAAGTCCATTCTGCTCACAGTTTCATCTCCTTCAATTACCTCAGCAAATTGGCTTTGAAGCTTAAGTGTCAGCTGAAGCAGTTAATTCTTAATAAGTAATGTGAAAGTGGGTGTGGTGTGCGTTGGTCGCATTAGCTCATTTATTATCCTTCATAACATTGTTTCATGCAGGCAGATGTATTAAACGTTACTCGCAGAAGATTTGCCCTCCCAGAGATGACACATTAAAGAGGGGAAATGTTTTTTAATATTGTACGCCACATCTTGGCGATGTTTAAACAATGAATAACAAAGAGAGCTCGCAGAAGTTTTCACACGGAGCGCAAAGACACTTTACATATCCATAGTCTGTCAGGGAAATAAATAAATCACCCCTGGGCTTCTTCAAAAACAAACAGCTGTCATAAAGTCACTCAGGGCGCCTGACACGCACCTCTTTTCCCCCTGGAAATCAAATTCCAGCTAAGAGGATCTTTTTATTGTGCTTGTGTTTTTATTGCTCCGTTCCTTTTTGTACGTTTCCATCTTAGAAGCAAATCAAGCAAATAAACATCCTTGGAGCTGTCTGTGCTTTAATGTGATGTCTGCTGCGTGGAGTAATCCTGCCGTAGCCCTAGGATGTGCCTGTGATCGGTGCTTTTAGAGAGCCAAGGAGACTTCGAAGTAAAAATGTCATTATTATCACGTAGCACCTTGCACTAAATGGAAATAACACAAATTAGGGGGTGGGAGCCGTTTGTAAACAAACAAAACAGCCGAAGATGAAAGCATGAAAATGTTTCTTCTGTTGTTTTCTGAGTCAGTGAAGTGAGATGATTTGCATGTCCTCTGCTTCTGAAAGTACTGCCTGCATGTCTGACACAGGAGGAGCCGGAGCTTACTGTGTTTGGCTGTGGATTATGTGCACTTTGTTGATTCAACAATAAGCTCGACGTTCCCCGCTTTTGAATTGGCAGACAGTTTTCGTCACAGCGAAGCAAACGTTCCTGTTACCCAAAGAAAAACGTACCTTGACGTATTCTAAAGCACAACTGAACACTGTTACCTTATTACAGTTGATATTTCCTTTTTATGTTCTTTGAATCTAATATTTTAGAAAAGCGCAGAGCGCATTTGTGAGGAGGAAGGAATCAGGCCTGTGAGAGAATGCACCATATGTTTAACAGATTGTTTATCCCTTTGAGACACTTGTGTAATTTTTGGATTTATAAATAAATCTGGCTGCAATAAATTAGGAAGACAGGTTGGTAAGCAGTCCTTATTAATGACTGAATACACACATTGGCAGGGACAACAAAACCTCTACCTCATGTCCCCTGACTGGGTTGGCACATGAACACGTGACTTCTGGAGGTGTTCTGCTGGGGCTGGCAGCGAGTCCCGACGGGTTTCAGTACTGGACCGCCATGATTCCTGCAGATGTTCAGCCAGATTGGTATCTGGAGAAGGTGGGGTGAATGTTTCTCAGCTGTCCAATCACCGTGCATAAAAAAGTATCGCTGTAACTCGCGTCCCCATCATCTCTTGCGATTTGGACTTCTGTCCTGGGCGCATGTCCAAACAAACTTTGGGGGATTTTTGCCAACAGTTGATTCATTGGACTCAATGACACTTCCTAAAAGTGATCCAATACTCTTTTAATTGAAGCTAAAGCAGATATTTAAAAAAAAAATGTTTTAAAACAATCCTTTAGTTCTACTTTAATATGAAAAGCTGGATTTTTTTCTCTATTAAAATCTTACACTGCAAAAACAGCTCATCTAGAAATAAACCAAATATTCCTAAATGTAGTCAAAATTATCTATATAATTTAAGCTTTATAATTTAAGCAAAAAAAAATTTGCCAATGAGGTAAGAAAACATTTCTTGACAAAAATTCTTAAAACTAAGAAAATAGTCTCCAATTTTCTTGAAACAAGGCATTTTGACTTTCTTAGAAATGAGTTTCCGCAGCGTAATGACTCACCTCAGTTCTGTCCTTACAAGAGATGCACCAACTGATCGGCTGATGATCGGAAATGCATTGAAGTAAAAAAGACTGAGAAGTTGAGGTCTTTTGGGTGGAACATAAGCCCTCCCGATGTTTGCTTCCTTTTAAATTAAGCCTATCTATATTCCTAATGGTTGTCTTTAAAAATAAGAAGCATGTTATACTAAACTACAGCTATGTTATACCGCCGCTCTGCAAATACTCCTCCAGTCTTACAACATCATTTCCATCAAACAGGAAGAAGAGTAAGTAGCTCAGACAACTACTTAATGAGATTTCTTTAATAATATTTTACTATCCTGAGTATTGCATGCGAAAGCGCAGTAATTCTTAATAATTAAATGAGCAGGAAGTTCAAACAGCAGTCTCAGAAACCCATGTATTTTTCATTTTTAGATCTATTCTATAATTCCTTTAATTGTATTAAATTGTATTTCTGCGTTTATTTATTCAGTCTGACATTTGCTCATTTCAAGAACTACAACATATGTAGCTGACTTAGACTTCAGCTTACCAATAGCTCTTACCTTTAAAAAAAAATGAAATGATGTGTGTTTTATGGGAAATGGCCTACACAGCGTGTGGGGATATGAGGTTGATTTAACATGTAACGGTTTCTTTCTTCACTTTTAATTACAAGTGACAGAATGCAAACACCAATATTCAACAATATGAACTCAATTTTGAGAGAGATCCAACAACTTTGATGTATTTTTGTGTTGACTATTTAAAAAAGATGGATGTTTATTGCTGTTAGTCACTGAAAACACAAGTTCAAACCCTTAAAATGAAAGCGGAGGTCATTAACTGAGAAAAATCCCAGTTGGGAGCCTAATTTCAATTTCAATTTCAATTTTATTTCAAATATCACACGTGAAGTCATCCGGAAATTGCTTACCCTACCTTTAGTGATATTGCACCGTAAACAGCAGCAGGGATTTTATTACATGGCCAGAAACTCGCAAATAATTTAACAACTTTTATGACATCTATGGTATTACATTATTAAAGGTTTAAAGGTTTTTTTCCTGTCTGAGGGTCACAAAACAAGTCGTTGGTTTGTTTGACATAAGTAAATGACAGAAGACATTTTATAAAGGCAACTCATGTTCTGGATGGATGAAACAAACAGACAACAAAATCCATAAATTGTTCCCAACCTTAAAAACATCTCATGTGGTGTTTTTGTTGCACCTCCAACAAAATTGTGGATGGTGCAGATCGGTTATTTTGGTACCCTTTCTATCTTTTGACAATGAATATACAAAAAGCAAATTGCAAGTGGGATATTATGTGTTTCTGTGAGTCATGGCTGCAGAAATATATCTACACGCAGACAAAGATTGCAAACTGGGCGGACAGAGAAGAGGAGGAATTACAGTGCTCGATTCAAGAGGGACGGGATATTTCTGGGCATGTTACCGGGAAGAAGAGGATATGCACCCCGAATATTGAACTGTTGTGCTGTAAGTTCCTGTCTGTATCGTCTGCTGAGAGAGTTTATCTGTATTATCTCCCGACACAAGCCTTTAAATGTTCCTCAGCTACTACATGTACAGCACAATTACATATATCCAAATACATTACAGCGAAGTTTCTGGAGATTTCAGTCGCAGACGGATTCGGCTCTCTCTCAGCTACACTTCCAACGCTCCATCAGTCTCTCAACTGATTTTTATTTACATTTTATTTTATTCTTTACCATTTTTATTTATTTATAGTGTGTCGATCCTATTGAGATGATACAATTTCCATTCCGGTATCAATAAAGATTTCCTTTTTTTTTTTAATTTATTTTTTTCCCCTCCGATGCAATTTCCATTCAGAATTTCAGGAATCCACTTAATCTTCACGTCACATACGGCAATTTTGTTTATAAGAAGAATCTTTCTTTGCTTACTTTCACAACTTGCTTGTTCTGGTTTGAATTTTTATACATAAAAAGAAGCCAATTCCATCTCTGCTGCAAACTTCGGCTCAGCATGCAATTCAAAACAATTCTGTGTGTCACTGAGTCATGCTGCTTCCCTCGCTGTGTGCTGCGAGCGCACTGAGAGAAAGCAGCTCATGCAGTGGACTTCTGCAGAGGTTCCTCTAGATTTCTGATGAGTTACCAGGGAGGGAGGGTGGAATTTTGAACAGATTTCCACTTTTTGAGCCCATTTCATGAATTTAGAGACCTAAAAGTGGGAAAGAATTTACATTTAATTTGTAGACATTGGTGAGTAGGTGGCAGCAAGGTTGGCAAGCTCTCTGGGGGTGGGGTAAAGGGGCAAGGGGGTGCGGTGAGGGGGTGGGGGAGCTGTAGCCTTTTTTCAGCCCGCAGAGCAAGATTGATTACCAAATACTGAAATGAAAAGCACACATCAAGCACACTGTGTTTTTCCAGTGAGTTTTAATGCCTTTTATTTTCTAAATCATTTTAGTTTTGAGGATGTTGTTAGATTCAGAGCGGTACAAAAAAGGAAAACTCACCAAAAGCAGAACAACAGACGGTGGATATATGGCGCTGTCATTTCTGACATTTGGCGCAAAGGATGTAAAACTTGAGCGCAAACTTTCCAGACCAGGTTACGGCGCCGAACTGTCACTGTCCCGCTGCAGACGTCGCATTAAAGCACAGACACCGCCCAACAGCAAATGTCGGTGAGAAAACCCCAACAATGCAAAAAGAAAATCAGATGATATACTCATGGTATTCCCAGTTTTCACTCTTCGACTTCCGTTCATTCAGTATTGATTAGTTACATATCAGTAATGGTAGTAAGTGGACAGTTGTGCATGTGTGTGTTATCATTTGAAGAGAGCCATCACAATTTAAGGATGTTAATCAGCTTAATTATCATTTTCTCACGTATTCACATCCCAGGATGCACGCAGCAGTATAAACATTATTTTCCTGGCTTAAGCCAACCGTTTAGAGCACCGGTTCGAATTGGACTGTTTAATTGACTTTTATTGAATTTTGTCTTCTTTTGCTTCATTTAAAAATCTAATGATAGAACTCGGGACATCATACGGCGTCGAGTAAATGTTGGACGTGCAGATGAAAAGTTTCCACTTCTCCCGTTGCTTCTGTTGAGACAGACAGACAGACAGACAGACAACACCAGTTATGGCATGACAGCGGTCTCGTGATACATGATATGTCTGAACCGTCCTACCGAGTCTGCGTTACAAATGGACAAGGGCAGGAAAGTAATTTCCAGCGTCCTGAGAGAAAGATTGATGGTGAAAGTGTAAAGAAAAGTGCAGCGAGGAAAAATTCAAATAAAGTGAAAAAAGTTCTGCCACATCAATCCTCTCAGCCAGCTGTCAGAGATGACATGTCATTAGTACATTTTGTCAATAGAGAAATCATCTGCTGTGAAAATGCTCGAGTGCGAGTAACAAGTGAGACCAGAGACGCACGGAAAAAGAAGAGAGCCAGCAGAAAAGAGCATAGTGCTTTTTCATTAAACCCTTCCCGATTCCAGCAAGTGGAACTTTCAGACATTGTGGCTATCAGTGTGATGCAAGAAAAAGTGGGTGTCCCTCTTTCTTTTCAGGTCCCTATCAATCATCCACCGTTCACTTTTTACCTCCTGCTGATGTGGCACTGCCAGCCCACGTTTCTCTCGCTCTGCTCAGGCTGCGTGAACGTTTTTTTGTTTTTTTTTGTTCGCCCTTCCCTCCACCAGCCAAGTATCGGAAACATTTGAAGGAAAATCACCACCATAACGACTCCTGCCATTTCCCTTAATGTCCTCATCCATCAATTAAGAGCTTTCTAGTATGTAGGGAATGGATATGAAAAAATAAGGCCAGACCTTTCGGTGGCAATGGCACATGGAGAATCAAAGGGCCTCATGGTTATCCCCGTGTTGGCCTACAATCATGCCAGTAGCTGCAGGCGGTTTTTGACTCGAAGGCTTCCACTGATCACAAGACTTAAAGATTGCCCTCAGCGGCTATAGCTTGTTATCACTAAATGATTTTGACTTTTGGGTGCTCCAGTGCCAGATTTCTCTATTCAATCTCAAATGTTGAGGTAGATTCATGATTCGAGTCACATTCAGTCTCAGAAGAATCGGGTTTTAAAGTGAACTGTCCTGCTTTTTGGCTTAAAACTAAAGCTGACGAGGAGTGACAGTAAATCCCGATGTTTGAGTGACGCCAATAAGCCAGAACGCTGTTTTTTGATAAAGAAACAGTGGATATTTAAAGATATTATAATATATATAAATATTCCCCAGAAGTGTCTTTACTGTGTATGTAAACGGCGGCTAATGATCAGGTTTAAAGTCCCATATTTAGTGTTTCTTTGAGACTGTATAAAAAGAGCTGGATCTCACCTGTGGTTGATGCCACCCCCAAAGATGACATCACCCTGCTCGTTCCGCCCATCTGCGACGTGGGCGGTACTAACAGGCCAGGGAGCTGGCTGGAAAATCCCCGCCTTAGTACAGTTACTTACCTATTTTAACGTGGAGAAGAAAAAGATTTTACTTCCAAGTATTTTGAGTATTTACAGCCCACTCAGCCCATATTTGCCGAGCGCTTAAGTACAGTCTTTACTGTTTCCAGTTCGACAGCCGTCCACTGAGCTTCCCATTAGACTGCTCCTAAACCGCCTGCTCCCAGAGTCTTACGAGATGCAGATCACAGGCAGCAAAAACAGGAGGAGCCGATGGTTTTCTATCTTAAGTGCAGAGCCGAATACCTTCAGGCTCTCATCCGTGTGAGACGGCGCTTCCAGATCGAGGCATTCCTCTTCGCTCCTTAGCTTTCATGTCGGTCCAACACGTTTCTCTCTCATTTGCCCATCCATGTGGTCTGTGTCATGAAGAGAAAGCAGAACACAGACAGCAGTGAAAAGTCGAAATGAAAACAAAAAACAGCTGCAACAGAAGCTTTATTTTTTATTGTTTAAGGTCTGAGGCCTGGAGAAGGGGCTGAGCACAGACTCTGTGGATAATTAGATCTACTGAGGTAAACAAATGCTGCACTCTGCTGTTTTAGAGCATTTGGTTTTTTTGTCTGTTATGTTAATTCCCATCCCTTGACAGTATAAATAATAATTAAGTGGCAATAACATGGACACAAACGGGAGGCTTGCATCTTCCCTGAAGGTCCTTTATCTCTGACAATAAATACTCCTTATACTGAAAATACTAAATGTTGACTATTGCTCAGACGGTGGGGGTGGGGTTGTAGGGGTGGGGTTGTAGGGGTGAGGTGGGGTTGTAGGGGTGGGATTGTAGGGGTGGGGTGGGGTTGTAGGGCTGGGGTTGTAGGGGTGAGGTGGGGTTGTAGGGCTGGGGTTGTAGGGGTGAGGTGGGGTTGTAGGGGTGGGGTTGTAGCGGTGAGGTGGGGTTGTAGGGGTGGGATTGTAGGGGTGGGGTGGGGTTGTAGGGCTGGGGTTGTAGGGGTGAGGTGGGGTTGTAGGGCTGGGGTTGTAGGGGTGAGGTGGGGTTGTAGGGGTGGGGTTGTAGCGGTGAGGTGGGGTTGTAGGGGTGAGGTGGGGTTGTAGGGGTGGGGTGGGGTTGTAGGGGTGGGGTTGTAGGGGTGAGGTTGTAGGGGTGGGGTTGTAGGGGTGGGCGGAGGGTGATGATGCTGCGATAACAGTTTGAAGTCGTATTTCCAAGCTGTCACAGTTTTCCCTGTAATTTACACTACAGTATTTCTCGACAATTAATTTGACTCTTGTCAGAAAAATACAGCAGATGACAATAAAATGGTTGTTTTGTTTAAAGTTTGAGATAGTTGAGGAGTTAAATAGTTTCATTGTAGCAGAAGCGCACTTACCTCTATGTTGACACTCTTTTAGGTTTAACTTTTTACATATCGATATGTAATTTGAAGCAAACAAAAAAAAAAGCTGTTTTTTTTAATGAATTAAACCATTTCATCTTAAAAGAAAAAACATCTGAAGGTGAGATTCTCTTTTGATAATGTTGGTGAAATTTGACATGGTATGGTTCTGGTTCACGGGTGGTTTAATGTGAATGTACTTGGAAGGTTCTGGAACGTTATTCTGAAGGTCTCAAGAGAACTCTTGTTGGGTAATCATGGTGCGCTCCAAATTAGCATGAGCATTAGCGTTTTCCATTAAAGCATTTGTTTCCTCTGTTATTGACAGAGCCATGATGGCTGAGTAATCTCTGAAAAGATCCTCAGATTTTGTCCGCTTTTATCTACAATGAGGGAAAAGAAGACCAGCGAGGAGTTGGTAATGAGGGATTTCTAGCTGCCAATAAGGAACTTTTCTGTTGGGGTCTCGCAGAGAGACAAATGTTGACTGAATACCAACTTTATTTCGGTTGTTTTCAAGAAAAACTTTGAAACCTCTTTGCTTTGTTAGCTTTGATCACCCAGAAATAGATTTCTGCAACCGTGATGAAGGGAGTCAGTTTTTGAGCTGAAACAGCAAAAAAAAAGAAATAAATAAATAAAATAAGCAGATTGTGTTGCGTAACTATTTACATTAAACCGATAATAAAGCTGAGAAAGACCAGGTGTGAAAGCAAACCATAATGAAGAGTCAACACTTGATAAAGCTTCCACAGCTGATATTTTTTATAAATCCTAAAAATGAGAGAAAATGACAATTTTATTCCCTTGGAACTTTTATAGGAAAATTAGCCTGTAAATAGACAAACAAGATGTTTTGATTAGTTTAATTTAATTTATTGTCATATTTGGCATTTAGTTGTATTAATCAGCAAGTATTTACCAAAACAAAGTGTCATAAAATGTTTGTAAATCATACTTTAGAGAAATGGATGGCAAACTTCTAAAACTGCGATTTTCCAGTGTTTGCTCAGTCCGATCATCATGGTTAACTTTCAGATACTCGTTTGTTCTCTGACTGTAGTTTATCTTACTGTAGTACATTATTATTGTCTGTGTTCGTGTTGCTGTTACAAGACCATCCAGACAAGCAGCATCCAGTACGTCGGACTGATACTCCATAAATTGTCACTGCTACCTCATTAGATTACCGTGACAAACCGTCACAGTGCATTGCGGTGATTGAACAAATTCTGGATTATGCGTATGTGATTAGAGCCACTCAGTGATCAGTTAAATTGTTTATAACCCAACATAGAGTGATAAACTGTTTCAAATTAAGTCTCCCTTCCTAAAACTCACTTCATTTATGCCCCCAGTGTCCTGCAGAGAACTCCAGTCTCCCGAATGAATAGGCCGTGTCTTTGAAACAAATGTTCAACTGGATAATGGGGGGAACTGTGAAAAATGTTTCCAGAGTTTGCACATTGTGTTAAGCCACCATTTAAAGTCCTGTCAATACCTGCAGCAAAGTATTGATCTCCTGGGTCTTCTTGAAGGCCAAAAGCTTTACTGCTCATTGATAGATTATGTAGATTCACTTTGTGGTGTTTGGACAGGCTGCCTCTGCCGTGATATAAGACCACGACAACAGTCACATCTATTTATTTGACTTGTTGGTGTTATGAATTTCAAAGTGGGTTTCATGGGTGCCTGAGGCGAGCTGCAAATGAAGAGTAATTTTTAACAAATGACTGACAAGGAGGAGAATGCATATAGTCAACATCAATATAGTTGCACTTAAATCTGGCAATATACTAAAACATCAGCTTTAGTAACTCAGAATGCATTCTACATTTCTTCTAAGTAATGCAGGTGGTGATGCTTTGTCAAGGGCTGAAAACAGGATTAGGGAGTCAAGTAAATTGCGCTGTCACCTTTTGATGGGTACTGAGGCCGTATTTCCCTGTGACATGTCTGCTACCAGCGTGACTTAAAAACAGATGACAAGGTGTTGCTATGGAGATCTTACTGAGAAGCCTGCTGCAGAGCAGCTATAGACAGTTTATGCAAACAGCAGGATAAGTGTATCTATAGCGCTGTGTTATGGAGCACATCAAAAGAAGCCGGGTTCAAATGTCTCCCAGCAACACTGGCTTTGTTAGGAAGAAACGAGACAGTTCCGTATATGAAACATTCACCAGCAAGTCTGGAAAAGAGCCACGAGTGACCAAAGCACGGGACTTCACATCATAGATACCGGGTTCTTACTGTGGAGTAACTGAGAATGGAAACAGCTGTGACTTCATAAAGCCATTGGATTGATGAGCGATTGTCACCAGAGCTTCATCATTTGACCAACCTGTAACGTACTGGCATCTCATAGATGCATCTACAGTGACTTCTCTGCCATGTCAGAGGCATGGCTCCAGGGGTGGGAGTATGGGCTGGTCAGGTGACCCAATTTGTGCACGCTGAGGCATCCCTACCAAGGTCAGATTTCCTTCAACTGCTTCACTTCCGCTGAAGCATAATTTACTCATCACAAGTCGTCGCTGTGTGATGCCTAAGCATGTAATACAGACAGGTTCTGCAACAGGGTAAAATATCAGTAGCTCTTGTTACATCAGCAAATATTTCTTTAATATGATTGAAATAGCAGATACAAATTTGACTGTGTACTTGGAGGTAACGATTTGACTGTCTAAGATGGATTAAAGGTAGGGTAAGAGGTTTCTGGATGATGTCACATATGCTGAGAAAACACACCCCAACATGAACTCTCCTTTGTCCTGCGTTCCCTCACTTCACACGCATGAGCACGAGCATGGACCCTCCCACTGTAGATGATTGGCTGCAGCAATGTTGGTTATAGTTTTGGGGGCAAGGCCTTGGGCCTTGTAGAAAAACCAGGATTAGCTGCATTCACCCTAATATGAGTCAATCAAACATCAGAGGAATTTGTAAACTGTAATTTTAAGGTGGAAAAGTTACGTAGCGTTCCTTTAAATGTTGTAACAGTAATGTTACTGTATGCATTAGCGTGGGTTTCAGGCATGAGTGACACATCAAAGGAAATATGCTGAACAAAAGCCGTTCTCTCCTGGATTTAAGTGATTAAAGAGCAAAATGGCTCAAAATTTGAAAAAAAAAATAATAAGTGTGTCTGGGAGATGAAAAAAAAAGGAAAAAAAAGTCTTACTTTCACTTACTGCCATCATTATAAACACTGACTATTACAATTATAGGAATTGTTTGGAATAATTTAACAAAAGTCAGAAAAATATCTAACTCTGATCCAGTTATTTAAACATTTTAAAGGGTAAAATTAACATGTTGCCAGTGTTTGTTCAGTAATTATATAAAACTTCACGTTCGCTCATGTCACGTGCACTGCAGCAAGCGGCAGCTGATGACATGTGATCCTGACCCACATGAAAATATTTTTCTTGTTGTGAAAATTACCTAAAATGGCATAATTTTGGAAAACTATGCAAATATGATAAGAAAATGACCATTATGATTATGCGTCATTGAAATTCAGATGAAAAAGATGAAGCCCTCTATTTTGTAACATCCATCAATATGGTAATTTTAACATTTACTCCCCCTGTCCTCCATTTCTTGGTTCTGCACTTTCTTCTCTCTGAGGCTTTAAAGCTCTGCAGCTGCACCCAGACACACAAACACACCCTGCGACAGCAATGGAATGACTTTGTTTAAGTCCGTTTCTCCTCACCTGGTTATTCTGATGCCAACATTACAAAATATTCCTAGATATGTTTTAGCTTTCAGTTTCTTACACTTCACCCCGGGAAAAACATGCAAATACTCTATTACAGCGTTAGAAAAAGAAAAATCTCCCATTATCATATTGTGTTAAGTTGTCATCTGAAGTGATCTGATGAGCTTAAACAACAACGCTGACAAAAAAACACAAATTAATTTGATTTTTTTTTTTTGTTTTCAACCAGATTAGTATCGGTTTGAAGATAAATGCTTCCACGACTGAGGAAGAGAGCTGCATATCAGGTCATCTGAATACATATATATATATATATATATATATATATATATATATATATATATATATATTCAGCAGGGAAATGTGTGTGACCAAGACAGATAGAAACATTATTTATGAAGGTTAAAATGTTCTGTTGGTGTCTTCATCTAAAATGATAAGAAAGAACCTAGTCCAGGATTGTCCTTTAAAGCCTTATAAGCACAAACAAAAGCCTTACTTCCTACAAACAGAGTGTTTATTTGTATTTATGATGGCAATGTGTTGTGATTGTGAATTACACAGAGAGGGCTTCGTGTCTGCTTCGTTGAACGAAATCAGAATTTCTTCCTCCTTATGGAAACAAAAGTGTTGATAAGGTGGAGTCCTGCTGGGAAAATTGTTGCAGTGCTCTCTGCATCGACAACACGTGGTTCGGGTTTGTCCTCTTCAGCTTGACTAAAAATAAAGCTGAATTGCAGCCAGGGAAGGTCAGTATGGATTATGGAGCGCTGCGCTCCCGGTGGAAAAGAGTTGTTTGTTGTCCGTCCCAATGTCAGATCGAGAATCAGGAGGGAAAGTGCCTCTCTCAGCAGGTCCGGGCTTCCTGTCAATGATAATCCGATGGAATGGCTGATCTGGGCCGGATGGACCAAAAGCAGCGTGTAGAAAACTGGAGGACAGCGTGTGTGCAAAGATTGTATCTTGGATATGGCTGCTTGTGAAGCATTTCAGTTAAGCAACAGTTTTGTCATTTGGCAAATGCACCTAACAGTTTATTTAAGCCTTACATTTTTTTAAATGACGTTACCGGTACATAAAATGTTTACATTTATGCAAATATATATCTTTGTTCATCATCCTTGGTGAGCAGCAGCCCTTCCCTGCAAGTCAGGGCGACATCACAGCTCAACTGTCCTTTGCATTAACAGTTTGGTTTTTTTTTTGTTTTTCTTTCTGGGCCAACCGTACTTTCTACTGATTTGATTTTAACAAACGAGGGAAAATAGAACATTATTTCATAACACAAATAAAGTAAATAAATAACCTTGACTGGTGGTTTGTCAGAGTCGGAGGTCACACCTGTGTTCGCTGACAGGGAACGTCATGTTCCACACTCAGGGGCATCACATCCAGATGGTAGAATCTCATGGAGGCATGAGGTGAGGCCCAATTACAGGAACTGCAACACAATCTTCTTCACCAATATGCTACAGTGTCCAAGCTCTGTGTGTGCTTTGAGGAAACGAGTTCAAACAACACCTGGCAACTCAAACCTGTTGGCTTTAAAGAGAACCTGCATCCAGGTAAATGATCTTGCTGGCGGTGCCAGCTGGTATTGTGTGAATCTTTGTGGATATAAGTATGACTGCAGATCAGGGATGGTTTAGCATTCTTTATATAGGCTCGGTTTTGTGATTTTTCGGACTTTAAGCTATTACAAAAAAAAAAAAAAAAAAATGTATATATATATATATATATATATATATATATATATATATATATATATATATATATATATGATTTATTTACAAGAATAACAATGTCCGAACACATCCGTCTCTTCACAGCATTTCATCCACTGCTTCTTGTAAATAAATCACAATGTAATGCTATAGGCTCATAAAACAAGATTTAGTCCAGACGCAGTCTCTTAAAGTCTCTCCAAAAGTGCCGCTCTATAAAAGACGTCGCTACTGATGCAGCCGTTTGTTTTGCTACTGATCTGGACACTTGAAGAGCAAACAACTCCATGTGCCCAGCAGTCCTGCTGCATTCCGGGTTTTATTGATTCTGAAAAGGAACTAATAACAGCAAGTGTTTATTCAGAAACGGGTTGGGGAGACGGGGAACTGAGGAAGCCAAACCAGCCCTTGAAGAGGCATACTAAAAATAAGAAAAAAAGGGGGCACAATTTAGAAAGCCTTTAATTGAATTTTTTTGACAGGTGGTCTTCGTCAAACTACTTAATTGCGCTTCTTCATCATGATAAGCAGACCTCAAAATATCTTAATTTGGGACCTTTTTCTTGATTCTATTACATGACTAACCAAGACATTTCAAGATTACTTGAATTGTCTGACTAATGGCCAGAACATCAGTCAGCACAGAAACCAAAACATTCTTTCCAACAATATGCGTATGGAGTCACAATATTATCCACTTTTGTACCTTAGACTCGTTTTATGTCTAAACCAGCACTTTTTTGGCTTTTTTTTTTTGTAATTCAAGATATAGAGTCGTGCTTTTAAGGTTGAAGGTGATCTCTGCAAGTAGGAAGGCTTTCACAGTGGTCCCGTTCATGGCACTGTATGTGTTTAGCAGTAGAAATACCTCATAGTGCATCTTAACTGCACATTGTCTTTGCACCTTTGCCTTGCCGTGGGCACAGCACATACTCCTGATGATGCGTATGGGGCTTTAATCCTGAACTTGAATAGCAAAGCAGCTGATGACTAGTTGATCCTCCTTGGGTTTCTATTCCCAGACTTTGACAAAATGAGGCACGGAAAATTCACAGTGTTGATGCAGAGGCTCATATAATTGTGCCGAATCTGAAGAGTACAAGTGAGTCATTGAATAAATTACATGCTGAACCCATCACTCAACCACATAAATACACCTCTTAAACTCACCTAATTTTCCAGATCGTTGCTCATCCTCATCTTTATTGCTTATGCAGAATTATCTGACTTCCCAGCATGACAAAGCATTAATGCCTAAAGTTACCAAAGCAAAAGGTGATGGTGCCCATTTGTGTTTATCTCTGTGTGATTTGGCCACTTATGCAGCTGCAAACTATTTCCATACAGGGGAAATGAGTGTGGGTGTGATCACATCCTTGGCTAATGTTAATGGTTGCCTCAGTGATTAAGTAGGAATCGATAAGTGAGCCTTACAGAGTGGTATGGCATATGGCTATTCTTCCTGTATGATAATCAGAAGACCACCCTCCCATGCTGTTGGTTTTGCAGCAAAAATGGAAAGAGGTTTATGTTAATACAGCAGAATATAACCGGAGGCTTGTTACCTGTGTCCGGCGCTTCAGCTTAGCCACACTACATACACGACATAAGCCAAATGATTCATGCTCGTGGACTAAAGTGCTCCATTATATCAGATGAGATATGAAATGTTTGAAAGTTTGTTTGCCCTCTAAATTCCCTCTGAGATGGTGCTGTGCTGGAAGTTCCACTATCCTGCATTTGACTCCTGTACCTGCATTTAATCCATCTGAAATTGCTCCTTGCTGTGTTTATCCCACTTTGAATATTAAGTAAATTTTTTTTTTTTTTTTACTTTCATCCATTTGACCCATAGAGCTCAAGCGGCACAGCTCCTCAATTGCTTTGGAAATAGTTGAGAAAGTGCTTTTTTTGATATTTTTATCTGTTTTTTAATCAAAGTTGTGATTCATTTCATTTGCAACATTTCTTTTAAATAGAAGTAGCAATAATTTAGCCTAGCTCACAAAATAGAAGTTTTTTTGTTTTTTTGTTTGTTTTTTTTAATTATTTTTGTCCATAAAAGCAAGCTTAATAAACTGTGGTCAATGAAAGTCAATGGTTTTGGAGAAATTTAATCTGATTTAGAAAATTATAATTACTTTTGTGTTATACTTGTGTTTATATGCTGGTGTGAATGGAAAAAAGAAATCATCAAATCTGTCAAAAAAAAAGGACATAAGACACTGTATGCACATTCTTAGTGCATCAATACGTTTTAACGTCGTAATGGAAGAGAGCAACTTAAATGCTCGGAGTTCTCAGAATAAAGTTATCAGAAAGATTAAATTTCAAAAACGAACCTGCTGGTTTTGTTGCCTAAACCTAACCAAATGATTAAGTACCTAAAGGTAAAGCAAGTACAAATGCAAGGCTAAATCGAAGAGTGTATGAGTAAAGCCGAATGAAGCTAAAAAAAATCTATCCCATGGTTCTTCTTGTTAATAAGTGAGAGAATAAAATACAAGATTGGCATAGTAAGTGTGTTAACTCAAAAGTAGACTAGGCAAGACTTAGCCCTAGACTGTGTCTGCAGGTAGAAAAATTATACTAAAGCAACACTAAGGGCACTGATAACTGACATCAAGAGCTCCTTGATGTGATTAAATTGATTAAATCGCTTTCTTTATTTGGTCAAACTACCATAGAAATCCAGCACAAAGGCACCTTTTTAAAACACAAATGTTCGGCTCCGTCGACAACAGCTGGAGGACGACTCTTTTTTTTTTCCTCCTCCTCCTTTCTGGGCTTCTTTTGAAATCAGTTTTACAGCTTAAGCTTTCCATTTTTCGAGGTATAGCAAATGTAACATGATGTTAAACTGAGTGGATGTATAGATGGGGAGGCTGGATTACACCACTGTAATCTGGGACTGCAATGTCACAGTACCCTGCAGATCTGAATGCCTCGCCGAATGAAATTTTCACCCCAAACAGAGTGACTAGGTTACAGCCGAGGTTTTTAAGTGTTAGAGACTTCATACACCCCAAAAGAACAACAAAAAAAGACCTGAGGTGCAGAAAAAGTGATATATTTCATCATTTGTCCCCTTTAACAGGAAGATTCCTCTGTCAGAATGAAACCACCTACGGAGCGTAGCCATCTGGCTCAACCAGTTGAGGGGATTAAGGCACATTTGTCAACAAACGCCAAAATATTAAACCAGGGATGATTGCTTTGATTAAGAAAAAAGAACAAAACAACTAGAAGCAGCTCAAAGTAAAGCATTATACTTTTCTGATAGCATTTGCAGAGAATGTACATATGCATGAATTAGTGTCAAGCAATATCTGCCTCCATTACTTAGTTAAGTTTGCTACCACGCTCAGAGTGGAGGTCTGGTGCCCACACACTTCAACACACTTCTGTTAATGTTATTGTTATCTATGATGGCAGAGCAGTTCAACATTATGACAGCCAGCCTAACTCTGCCAGACAGCTTTTAAAATATTACCCATCAGCTGTGATGAGCATTGAAATTATTCCATAACCAATGACCAATCCTTTACGTCTGTTGTAATTGTGTGTTTACATAGCTCAGGTGGCAGTTTTAATTGCAGACCAAGAAAGAGGGAGGACAAAAGTTGAATCATTTTTGGAAAGCAGGGTTTTAATTATGATGTGCTGTAATTGTAGATCTTTGGGGCCAGCCAATTATAAGATTGAAGTGGAAGGTGGCAGCCACGGTCCCCTGTGTTTTGGAAATAACTGACAATATTAACTGCTAGGTTGGTACTGTAATGACTAGGTCAGATCAGATCAGATTTGCTCTAAATAGAACTGTGGTCCCGAGGTTTAAATAGAATATATCATGGGTCACATTTCAGTGTATTATGTTATTACAGTTGTTTTTTAAAAAGGTAATTAAAAGTTTCAGTGTTTTAAAAAAAAAAGTGACACATTCTTGGGATTATATATATATATATATTTTTAATTATTATTTCATATATTCCTTTTAGTTTTTCCCTAAAACCAGACTTTTGTTTTTTAACTTTTAGATTCCTACAAGAACCTACACAGTCTCTGACGTAGATTTGAAACTCCTCCGTCTGGTGTTTTTCTGAGCGTTTTCATAGTACGTAGAACATAGTAAGTTCTTTGGTTTTTTTTTTTTGTCATGAGGTGAGTTGAGAGGATTCAAATGCAGGAGATCCATATGAGTAAGGTAGAATCCTTTATTTCAACAAAAAGCACTGCAACAGCGAAACTCCACAAGCTATGACCTGAACAAATGAAGCCAGACGGACAGATGGGAGTGAAAGGCAGACAGTGGGGAGGAAAGAGACAGACAAGACAATATATACTCACAGAGGCTGACGAGACACAGGTACGAACAATCAGGATCATGGGATCATCGGAAGTCAATAAAAGCTAAACACACAAGACTTTCCCAAACTTTCAAAATAAAACAGGAAGCAGGTCACAAACACAAAGCCAAAACTAAAGAACCAAGTAAAACACAAGAAAAGAAGACCCAAAACCCTACAAAAAACCCCACACCACGACTTTTTTTTTAGCCCCAATATAAGTTCTTACTTGAGTGCACACTTGCATGCAATATCCTTCCTCGCATAACATTAAAAAAACAACACAATACTTATTATTGATGCCTTTTTTTCTAGTTAATTAATTATTAACCATTTGCGTTATTTATTAAATAACGATTGCGTATTATTGATTTAATGTCTCTGGTCTTTTATCCTACCATTGTTGTAGTCTCCGGGCACGGTGTAAAGACTTGATTGGTAAACGTAGTCGGACGCTGGACCGCTGGAGTTCATATGCTCTAGTTTGCAGTTGATTCCTGCTTTTGCTTTAATGTCCACAAAACACTTTTTTGAACCGTTCATTGTTGCAGGAAACTAACTTCTATCTGAAATGCGACATTTTAGCTCCGCTCTCTTTCGGCCCGCTGTTACATATGATGATCTTTGTTTATGGCTTCACAACCGAGCAGCGAGGCAGGTGCCCCACGTATGTTGATACGAACAAGCGAAGTCGAGGAAAAGTTGGCAGCAAGGTTTTTAAGAAAGTTCTGGAGGTCTATCTTCTGTGGCACTGAATAACTTTCTTTGGTGTGTATGAATGACTTTCTTTTGTTTCTTTATATATATATGTATTTATACTCAAACAAAATGAGCCATATGGAGAACAGAAATTATATGTTTGATCTTAAACAAACTTTGATTGGCAGTATTTTTTCCCTATTTTTTAATGCATATGATAGATTATTTCTGTAGTAGATTGTGCTTTCTTTGCTGTACATGTTTTATTTAACTTATCCATCTTTTCTTATGTTTTCCTCTCTTTATGTATGAGCCTTGTCCTTAGAGTGCTGTGCATAATTTATACATCTCATGCAGAAGAATATAGACACCGTCAACATAAAGCTATTGTAGAATATGTTCTTTTCATGACCCTGTCGTAGATCAATGACTATAGTGTTCATTTATTTTTGAGAAATATCTAATATCAAAGGGGTTACTTAATGCATTAGGGAGAAATATGTGTTATTTCCAACAACTAGCACAAACAAATATTTAATTGTGAGGTTCAGCTATGTTAAATATTGCACATTGATGATTCTAGAGGAAAAACAATAATACAAATCTCTTATATTTCACAATAATATTTGCATAAATCAGTTATTTCAGATTCAAACCATTGCAGTCTGAGAAGCAAAGTGGCTTTTGTTGTCAGTACATGAAAATATAGGTTGAGTAACTACCTGGTTAAATATTTCTTCTTACTATTCTGCCATTTAAATCTGGCTGTAAAAGTCTAACAAACAAGGCCCCATCTCAGGAAAATATTAAGATCTTGATACAAAACTTTCATACCTTTCAGAACCTTTGGGCTTTAATTTCCTAAAGGTCAGAGCGTGGTGATGAGAATTGAACTTGTTTTTAGGAAACTGATTTTTATATTTTTCTTTTTCTTGGTGTTGCCTGACTGCCGTTTAGAGCCAGTGTTCCTGTGAGACAGAATATTAACCTCTATGGTCTTCTAATGACTCAGCAGTCTTAGTTCAGCCTACAAACACTGAACAAATGTGTATTATCATATGTAAAGATTTATTTTCCTTTTGCCTGAAGAAAACTGGGATATGTTTCCGTCAGGCCCCTTGACCCTAAATCAGGGATCTCAGACTCCAGTCCTCGAGGGCCGCTGGCCTGCATGTTTTAGACGCTAACCTGCTTCAGCACACTCTGATACAAGCGTCATCAACAGAGTTTTACAGACTCTAATCAGGACCATTCATTAAAATTAGGCGTGTTGGTGCAGGGACACGTTTAAAACATGCAGGACCGTGGCCCTCGAGCACTGGAGTCTGAGAACCCTGCCCTAAATAGAAAGTACATAAGTACATAGAACAAACTGACATTGTTTTAGCTCAGAAACTTCTCAAAAAGACTCTACTGAGATAGAGGGCTCTAAGAACTACTGACAGCTCCCATGGTAGGTCCCGGTTTATATTTGGGTTCAATATTTTTTATTGTGAACATCATGGCAGGGGCCATGGTTGTTTACTGCACCTTTAACACCTGTTGAGTCAGCACACTCAGCATACATACTCAGCACGGCTCCCTGTCTTTCATGGATCCAGTGGTGATGGCAGGAAATTACCAGAAAGAAAAACACAATGTAATCCTTTGATCTGAGCCGTCTCTGGTTCATCCCACACCATGGATTACCCAACATGCCACTGAGAATCCTGCCAGCTTGAGTCTTGGTTTGTAAGATCAGGTGAAAATTCATCTTGCCAGGCTGTGTGCCTGTAGCCATGCACAGCTGTGTGCAGCCATGGGATAAAGTTGGGTCTGATAACAGTAAGAAATAGTAGCTTTAGAGAGTTTTTCCATGCTGAGAAACTTTCCCCTATCCCTGCCTTCACCAAAAAACCAGCCAAAGTAACTTTGGACTCAGGTCCCTTTCGTTGTTTGGACAATTACAAATCCTTTTAGGGCACTGTGTCACAAATCCGCGATAAAGCAAGTTCAAAGAGCTACACAGGAGACCATTGTAGAACCTGATGTGCATTGTAAACTCTGCACTTTAGTGTTTCAAGGTTGGAGATGAATTTCTACCACCGGGTAAACATCCTGTACAGTGTTTCTTAAGTTGAGGTGCATTCTTAGTCGTTATTTCAAGTCTTTAGTCTTGTGTAATGCAAACTGCGTTGTCTGTATCAGAAACCAGGTGAGAGTGTTATCGTTCTTTCTTTCTCAAAGAACTCTGGTTGTAAACATGCTTATTGTTTGCTTGGTCAGCCAACATAATTCCTTTCCTCTTCCATACAAAGGAATGTTCTGGACTCAACTTTGATTTCAAAGAACAGTCTCAACACCAGCAGAAGAAGCTTCCTGTGCATACAACCAACCCGAGAAATAAAATAGGCAACTGACAGGCAACCAAACTATCAACAAAAGACTCCGTTGTCATAGTGTGTTCTGTACTGATGGAAATGGTTGTAAATGAGAGCTCTACCAGACCTATTTCACAAGAGAAACTTTTTGTGAAGGAAATGGGTATGGCTGACCAGGCTTGTAGATGGTCACTCCTTTAAAAGCCTGAATCATTGCAAAAGTCCAGCTTATAGTCTTTAGATCTGAGAAAGTATCTTGTAAAACCCCTTTTCAATGTCATGTAGTGTATGATTGATTAAGGGATTCAAAAAAGTCATGATGTGAGAGAAAACAAGAGATTGACAAAGCAAGAGAACACATTAAATCTTATCGTGTCCTAAAGACAACTGTCACGCCTTTGGGGGGCCGACTGAGCAACAAATAGCAAGTGCTGCATTAGATTATCAATGACATTGGAATTGTAAAGTGCTTTAAAGTGTAAAGTCACCATTCAAGGAAGAGTATACAGATTCATTTTTCTTGACAGGAAAAACAATTTTACCCTTTCAAAACTGGGCTTGTGGCAAAATACGATAATAGAAAGTTTATACAATAACCTGCGAAGGACGTTTTGCCTTTTCTGAATAAACAGTGTCACATTCATGTACTGTAACCCACAAAAGTGTTACTAAGCAAAAGCCCGTCAGTGTGTGTGAACATTGTTATTTAAGACTTATGATATAGCATTGTTTCTTTCTTCCTTCTTCTTGTTGGCCCATTCGCATAAAAAAACTAAAACAAAGTAGTCAAATTACAAATAGTACAATATTCTGAACCACAACAATCTTAATTCCCTAACGGATGCTAATTTAGAGAACATGTATTTGCTAAAGTCTAAACAAACAACAATATAAACGATGCCTTTCCTGGTACATTACATATAATTTGTGTCCATTATTTGATCTGACTCTGGCCTCTGTGGCGGTAAGAACACCGCCACCGCTAATGTCATTACTGATGTTCCATTACAGCAACGGAAACCGTGGCTTCCCTGGCGGCTCGCTTGCCCTTTTAGCCACACTTACCTAATAGCTGTCGGCACATTGATCAACCCCCATGGTGTCTGTCACCTCCTGTGCGCCAACCTTAGGCACTGATGAGCTCGGACAGACTGCGTCTCATGAGAGACATTCCTTGTGCGGTGTCATGATCTGTAACCTTTACAAGTTTGGACCACAATTTACTGAAGATTGGCTGAGTCCAACATGCAAATGAATTCCATAAAAGGGCAAAGAGAGAAGTTTCACATTTTTTAATATTTCTGAATTTTGTGGGAGGGACAACTAAAATAGGAAAAAAAAAAAAAGCATTGTCTACTTCCTGCCATCTAACTTCTCTACTAATGCCCACAAAACTCCCAGAATAATACTGGACTCTGTTTCCGGTCATATCTGTATATGGCTTCCCGTGACACAATGATGAAACTAGCTCACAGAGCTACAGTTGACATCATGGCAGAGAGAAATAGGAAACTGATAAAGTAGTTTAATTAACAGAAAATTAGATACTGACTGAGAAACGGACCAAACGAGAGTAAATCTTAGCTTCTTAACCCGAGAGAAGTGTAAAGCTTTTATTTTTGACCAATATTACATGAATCAAAGCAGTTTTGAGCAAAAACAGAATCTGGATTTACAGCAAATTGGAAGTAAAATGTTAGCACAATCGGCAATCAAAATGCAGATATTTGAATCCTCTGACGAGATCCAAAAATGTTTTTTGTTCACCGAAGTGATTGCATGGCTGGTGTGAGGTCAATTTAACTTTGTCAGTGTACTGAAAGTGTTTACAAAAGACTGTTTGGGCAGGCGTCACCTTCTATTGGCCTCCATGTTGCTATGATTAGCATCAATAAACCCAATGCCCCGTATGGCGCCTCGATCTCTAAAGCCTCTGGTTACATCTGAATATCAAGCATTAAAAGATGCCTCCACCTCCCCCACCCGAATGGCAAGGCAATACTTTTTAAACCAATTAGGTGGCCCTGCCTTCCAAGACATCACCTTTGTCAAGCAGCCAATGCAATTTCCTTAACAGAGCGATTGGCAGCCTCGGGGCCAGTCCCACTGCATCGGGGCAGGGTGCTTTTATGCATCTTAGCATTATTCTCTTTTGGAAAGTCACATTACCAAACACTGCCAAACACTTATCTCAAACAACTAGAGTCAGCAAGGTTTTGAGTTTTAATTACCGGTCTGTAATAATGTCCTCAGTAAAACACTTGACTGGTTTGATGCCCACTTCTCCATCACTGGTGTTTCTCAAGGACAGTTAGCAGTTTACCTTTGTCCCCCAGGTTCTGAGAACACTCTGACCCGCTATTATGGAAACACAGTGAATCTTTAGAGGATTATCTACCAATCTTGACAACGCTTGTCTGAGGAGGATGAAACCATCTCAGCTAAGGAACTCTAAACAGTCTCAACCTGACTGTGCTTCTGTAACGTATTAGATCCTTTGGAGGATGGGAAAGCACTAAAGAATTTATTATACAGCTGACATACATTTAATTACTAAAGATTAGACCAATTTACTGTCTGTTATAGCTTACCGTACTTCAAGCCAATATATTAAAGAAAGCAATAACATTTGGCCGTTCGGCACACAGTCTAGTATGCTTTCATTACATCTTCTAATATGCCAATTAAAACAAAACAAAAAAAAGAAAAACATCCAGAAACCACATTTACACTTTTCTCTGTGTACTTCACTGTATTTATTTCAGTATTTACACATAGATTTTAGATACATTCAAAGACATGAATATTAATTAACTGCTTGCATATAGTTTTGCGTTGCATTTTAATGCTAAATATTGTGTACTTTACATCTTTGCAACAGTTATTGACACAAATTTCCAAAAGTTAAAAGTACATTCATCCATCCATCTATTATCTATAGCAGCTTATTTCTATTTCAGGATCGCAGGGCTCTATCCCAGCCTATCCCAGCTGTCTCCAGGCAAACGGCGGTGGTTTTCCCTGAACAGGTTGGCAGCCCACTGCAGGGCTACAAGTATGTGTCTACAAGAACAATATGCCAACGAACATTATGTCAATACATATAAATGTAAATTGAGGAAACAATAGGAGATGCTATGAGGAGGAACTACTGTTTACTTGGCTACTGCTCTGTTTAGTCAGCTACTCTCCAGTTGTCCCTCCCTCCCCTGAGTAATGCTGCATTAAATGTGCCTCATACAATTAAATCTTTGTAAATCTGGAAGAAGATGTGTACATAAATCTCTACCTCCTTACTAAAAACCTGCTCTGATTTACGAACGGCACATAAAACCCGCATTTGATCGTGAGAACATGTATGTTTAGTGGTGCAAATCACTCATTGATTCGCTATGATTGCCACCAATTAGAAGACTTGTAACTGCCTTAAATGTTTTCCTTCCATCCATCCATTTTCGATACCGTTTAATCCTGTACAGGGTCACGGTGGTCTGCCACAGCCTATCCTGGCTCATTACAGAGGAGAGGCAGGGGTCCACCCAGGACAGGTCGCCAGTCTATCTATTGTCTATATAGACAAACAACCATGCACGCTCGCACTCACACCTTCAGGCAATTTAGAATCATCAATTAACCCATCAAGCATGTTTTTGGACTGTGGGAGGAAGCCGGAGTACCCGGAGGGAACCCGCACAAGCACGGGGAGAACATGCAAACTCCACAAAGAAAGACTCCCACCGCCCAGGAGTCGAACCGGGAACCTTCCTATTGGGAATAATTTATCTCAGATTGATAGGCCTCAGATTTTTTTTTTTTGGAAAAGGTCTTGTAGCCCTCTTCAGGTGGTGGGAAGCAACAGTTGCTTCTTTACAGTTATTGCTTAAGTATTTCCTCCTTGTTATTGTGTTAACATGCATATGTTCGAGAATGGCAGATCAGCTAGTAAATGTTTATGTAACTTTAGTACGAACATAATTCACTTTGGGGAAAGTTTTTTGCAAGGACTATTTTGTTTTGACGCACGCAGAACATGGGCTCTGGTTTACTCATGAAAGAACTCATTCTATGTCAATATAAGCTTCAGACGTGGGTGTATATTTCAAAATTTTAAATTACTAAAGTATTTTTTTTTTCACTGCAAGCACAACTGAAATCATCCACATCTATTGTAGATGTCCCTTTTGTCAGGAATTGTTAGGAAATGTCAAGCTTCTCGCATCCTTTTGCATCTCCATGGTCATTCCTGCCCTTTTTAAAGCCAGCAACACATTGCTTTTTGCAGAGTCAAACCACCACATGAATAGATGTCAGAAGATGTTATCACAAACATTTCAACGTTTTTGAAGTATCAAAAGCTTGTCTAAATATGTCTGAACATGAGGCTAAAATTCTTCGGCCTGTCAGGACCCCACTGATGTCTTTGATGGGATGTAATATCCATGTAATCAAACTAGAAAGAGTGGCTTGTACTTCAGATGTGTCCTGCATTATAATTCCGATAGATATGTAATCGGGGTGACACAGACAGTGGGATACCAGGGGAAATGAATGGCCTGCATTTGAAATTTTACATGCTTTGTCCTTTTTAAACATGTTCTTTCTGAATAAAAGTCTGTCTTATCAGTGGTGGATGCTGTGATAAGAGGCTGCCTTTTTAAGTCATTCTGTTGGTTAAACACTACAAGGGTTTTTGAGCCTGTGGGGGAAAACGTATGAGTTAAGGAGGCAGAAAGAAGTGCATTAGTTAGACGGAGAGCAACTTTGGATAAAAAGGAGAGCTAAAGAGACAGCAGAAAAATAAATTGTTGGCATTAAAGGATACATTTGGAGATGTCAGACCATCCTTGTTCTCTGTGCCCTGGATGATCAGAATGTTCCATCCTGAAAAAGAAAAACAAAAAAAATGGGTACGAACATATAAACTTAAACCTGAGACAACCATGTAAAATCTTTGATGCAAACCATTTAAACACTGACGAAAAGCTCCACTTTATCACTGAATAGGGCATGTCAGTCTGCAACTGACACGAAAATACAAAAGTAAGAAAAGAAAAATTCAATTGCAAATCATTTCAGAGCAGCAAGAGAGCAGTGTTACAGACTTCCAAAGCCTCAGCAGCAGCTAGAGCTGATGCATCCACAGTCTCCAGCTCTCCAGTTGAGTCTATCCAGTCACGTAAGGTGCGTGGGCGAGGGAAGGCTCTGGTGTCTAAGTCTTTGCCGGCCTGTCGGTTTCATCAGCGGGTGTGCAGCTCTGTTACTCGACATCCTCCTCCAGCGAAGACACCTGCTGTTTTCATCTTGAAATCTCTTGTCAGACTGTGATCAATCTCTCCCTGTCAAGAGAAAGCAATATTGATCCATAGCTGTAGTATCTGGCCATTATGAGTGTGCTGGTTTCACTACAGTCTGCAGCCCTTCAGTGTTTCATCGTTTGTATGTGGCTTCCCTGTATCAATAACAGCAAAAGATATCATAAATTGATATGCTGGGGAAGCAAAAGCCCCTTTCAGTCTTGCAACCTTTGCAAAAGAAGAAACCCCTTCTGGGTTGCTTCTGTTTAAAGCTTCAGATGTGCCACAAATATTACTGTAAAAAGAATTTGGTCAAGAAAACTCTCAGAGATGGTGACTTTCCCAGCTTATGTTGCTGTCAATAGTTGGGTATCTTGTCTCTGGTCCAATTCAGCCTCAAGCCAAAGTCTTTTGAAGTTGTATACCTGTATTATAAATGATGAGCGTTCGGGCAATGACCATCTCAAGGATCATTTTCTGTCAGAAATCCTCTCAAATGCAACATGAAGTGACGCGCTGATTAATGCCACACAGTTGTCCTCCTTCACCATGAGTTGGACCAGTCTCTTCCTTCGCCACTTTATTTTCTTATTTTGCTTATTCTTGATTATTTACCGTGGGCACACGCGAATGAGTCTATTCCACATCCGTAACTTATAACTCAGTGGGTCTCATCGTAAACTGTGCACATACCGACCTAGGTGCTGTACAGAACAATAAGCACATGCGCATTGTAGAAGGTGAGAGATGAAAGGATTTGAAACTACAACAACAGCATTTCGAAGAAAGTAAAATAGCCTTGTTTCAAGAAAAAATTGTTTCGTTTGTATCTTATGGTATTTTATGCATATTTTGTTGGTTTTAAAATGTTTAGTTTAATAAAAAGTTTCTAACCTCATTGGCAAAATATTTCAGCTTAATATCAGACGATCCTTATTTCTAGAGTAAGAACCTGTAGATAAGTGTATATATATAAGTGGTTTCTCACTTAAAAATGAAACGGATAGACAATGAATAGATCATTACTACTTCTGTATTAATTCCTAATAATTATTGGTAGCTGTTACTAAGACATGAAGATTTTATAATAATGTGTAATATGAATCATAAGAACTGATTGCTGAATACTTATCAGTCATCAGTACCAGGGCAATAATAGATCATATTACTCACTGTTTGGTTCATATCATTGTTTTCAGTTATGGATTAGATCATTTGTCGAATTGGCAAAGTTAAAAACAAAACAGTAGGACAGGTCAAAAAAATAATGAATAATGATGAAAAATCTTAAATAAAATATTCTTAAATAAAAGTTTGTTACATAAGAACGACAACTCCTTCATACTTATTAAAATTGATAAGAAACAAGCCATTTACCAACAGCTTGTTCTTTTGTTAGTTTCCTAACAAATCTGAATTGATTACCAATTACCGTTAAGTGTCACCTCATATGCATTCACAGGCATTTCTCTCCTCTTTATGTTGATAGTTTCAGCTTATCTTTCCCTGTCTCTGATTTTTTTTTAAAGATTTTTTGGCACTAGTGGCCTTTATTTTAAAGTAGACGGACAGGAAATGGGTAAAGAGAGAGAGGGGAAGACACGCAGGAAAGTGACAGGCCGGGATTCAAACCTGTGCTGTCTGCACGAGCGCAATAGTCTCTGTAAATGATGCCCGCTCCACCCACTGAGCTATCCAGGGCCCTCTTGTGTCAAATAATTAAAGGTTTTACATTGCATTGCTGTTATCCCCCGTAGGTAAATTTGTCCTGTGAATTTGACCCTTTGTAACTGTTGTATGTCGGAGCAGCGTGCAGCCGCAGGTCAGCTCCATGGGAGTACCGCAGTTTTCAGTCAAGGGCATAGACCGGACATGTGTGTCCTGGGGGTGAAAAGAAAGCCACGTAGACACGCGGGGAGTTTCCAATCCCCAGGTAGAGCTGCCTTTATGGAGATTTAAAACCCAGGACCTCGTCACTGCAAGACAACGGTGCAGAACAACAATCTAGCGTGCTTCCTGCCGTATACGCATATTAATGAGGACGAGAGCAGTATGTAGTGGCAGTTTTCTGTAGGTGGTTATGGTATTAACACAGTTGAAAGTCAACATATTCATCCATAATTTGTGTCTGTTATGTTTTTTGAGGACAGACGCCCATGAAGTGAATGAGAGAACATGTATGAAATATTTTTTTGTTCTGTTTTTTTTATTTATTTTTTTTTTTATTACGAATTAAATGTTTCATTAAACTAAGTAAACGCATTTAAAAATGTCACTGAGAGTGCTAATGATAACAGTGGTTAAAAAATAAAAAACAGTGCAAACTGTACTGTACTGTAACGGTTTCCTTTCGTGTTCTTTCTGGCTGGTTTTCCAAGAGGAGTAACTGGGGAGACGAGGAGGATCCACAAGCTACTCAGCCTCGGAAGCGAGGACGCCATAAACCAGCATACAGTATCTCCGGGACCACAAAGAATAGTTCATTGTTTGAACAACTGGCCACAAAAATGACAAACTGAAGCTTTGCAAGAAGCAAAACCCAGCCAGAACAACGCTCATCCCGATGTTCAGTTATCCTCGTTTTAAAAAATTACAGCTGTATGGCGTGGTAATTCAACCTGCAAGGAATGTAATTCTACACTCTCATACATTACATTATGTTACGCAAATAATGCCTCCCATCTCGCCTTCCCTCCCTTCATATTGCCTATCGCACCTAATCCAAAGACTCACAAGAGTACCTAACGCGCCGTAAACACGAGTTCATCGTCCAGCGATAATGGCAGGATCTAATCTAAAAATGCCTTATACCTCCTCCAGGCTGATTTCTAAAAATGCTGGTGGAGCCCCCTTGGTCTCCATCCACCACAGGTCAAAGGTCGTAGTGACACAGATCAGGTCGAAGTTGTACTTTTATACTTAACCTAAAACCTGTGTTCTAGTTTGGTATTTTTGTTTCTTGTCACTTTGGGTTCTGTTAAGCATAATTAAACTATGAGGTAAAAACACCTCAACATGTGATGACCATTTATGTGGACATCAGAAGTCTTAGGGGAGTTAAAGCACCAAAAAGTAACTTTACAGATTTCAGTTCAGATGGTGGCCCTATAGACCTGGAGGTTAAGTCGCTTTTATGACACTGTCTGAGATGTAGGCCGTTTTTGCACCTGGTAGCAACATTCCTCCAGAGTGATCTGGTCACAAAAGAGCAGCTCTACGTGCGTCCGTTCACACATGTCATTAACTCTGCCATGTTGCCAGGAAAAAGAACATCCTTACTTTAATATCTGATATTTTTTCTAGCTTTATTTAGCAGACAAATTGTGCATATACAAAAATAGAAAAGAAAACATCTCAAATCATGGACGATAACAAAAGGCTTCAGACAGAATAAAACAGAAGTGTGATATGTTTGCAATTAAGAGAGTAAAGATTACTAAGGTAGGGAAATCAAAGAAGAGTCCGTGGTGTTGTGGTTGTATGTTGATGTTACTTATTGTGGCTCCAGCTTGTTTAAAACATGAATATGACAGTACAGTTGTGCAAATAAGTACACCCTTCCACCAAGTCAGAAGTCAGTAATGTAGGCAGCCCTTCAGGCAATGTGTTTACACTGCTTAAAGAATGTAGTCACAAGCCTCCAAGACCACCTCCATATGCACAAACACAATGAACAGATCTCAATGCATCCTCAACATCAGCCTGGATGTGTTAACACCTGCACTGAAAGCATGTGATCAACTGTCTCAGGATGGAGTTTAATACCAGGTGTGAAGAGGGCCTTACTCTTATTTGGTCTCTCAGTCAGTAACTATCTGTCTCTTCCATCATTGCTTTCCTGATTCCCTGTTGCCTCAGATATGAAGTCCACTGTGGTTCTGAGAGATATTTCTAATAGTCAGCCAATAGATAGATAATTAACATTTGGAGATATTTTTGGAAAAGGCTACCACCATAAATCAGTACTGTGATAACTATCGATACAGCATACTTTCATTCTTATCAGGATCATTTTAATTCATTTGATTCAAGCCTTGCTCTTAGATACTAATTTGCATGCATTTATTAGATCACCCACCCCCAGCTTCAGTGGTGCTGAGTGTCAGATTTCTCTTCTCTTTGTGAGCCACATAAAAACTGCTTGTAAATAGATTCCTCTTCCAAATCCATGCAAATCAAACATGGCTGTTGTTGTTTTTCAGTGTGCCAACATTTGTGCGCTCCTATTAATCTCTGTAATTTTAACAGACGTTGGTAGGAATGCTATTGCTTTTGTGTCACATGTGGAGCGCTGGAGCATTGGCTTATTGGGTATGCTTGAATTATTCATTTAAAGCGCAGGATTGCTGTTTGGCTATCAGGTCCGTGTCAATGGCTGACTGGGGGCTGATGGGACGAGAGCTGGGAACCTTTCAGCATTGGGAGAGGGAAAATAATCAATATTATGTTAACATTTTTTTTATCAGCAGAAATGATTTTTTTTTTTGTCAGTGTTGTAGATACTGGCCTTGATCCAGGATTGCTGTTTTCATGTTTTCATCACCATCTATGTTGCACAATAAAACATTTTCCTCTTGCTCAGATATCTGCTGATAAATTGATCTCTACTGCTGCAGCAACATAGTAGTACGTCATGATGATACATGTGTTGGTAGAACTGATCATCCTAAATCACTAAAGCCAAAGCAATTTATGCTTCTGCTTGACAGTGGTGTATATCCTAAAGTTTTCTGTGTGCGCGAAAAGTTTAGGACAAGCTGAATCTGTCATCGTCTACAACAGGACACTTTGATTGTACTTAGTTATTGTCAAGCATCTCAATTCTTGACAGCTTGAACTCTCTTAAGAAATCTTCTGATAAAGTAAGACTTATTTTGCAACACTTAAAAACATCCCTCAATTAAAATTAATGAATCATTTGGTAAATGAGTCCTTTTAACAACACCGGTCTGATTTTGTGATGGTTAGTGCTCTGTAGATTCTTCAATCTTCTCTAATCAGCCTCAGCACAGTAGGATGCCGTACACTCTAAGCAATGTGCTGTTGACAGAGGAAAATATTGTGGAGACGGTTGCACTCTGTTGCACAAAGGCATCAAGGACCTTTGAATTTTATACTGTACTTCCCAAAAGAGATACAAAATTAAAGTGAAGTAACTGTTCAAGGTAGTTAATTGTATATTAAACACTTTGGCAAAGACTGAGCACCAGCACCAAATTCAGAAGCAATGCTTGAATTGACTGTAGCTCAACATTTTCATGCATTTTCCTCATTGGTTCTATTCCTAATATGCAAACATGGACATACACAAACATTCTTAACAGAAATCTGCTTGTTATAACGAACTTCATGGGTAGTTGAGTTGGTGTCCAAATACAAGTTTACATAGAAGCTTGAATGTAGGACTGTTCAATATGCCACACATAGATTTCTGAAGAGAGGCTTTAAGGCCTATTTTTCTAAGCTCCTCAACCTTTGTAAATCGAAAAACACGCAAAGGGGTGGAACAAGCAAGTCTAGAAGCTAGTTGGCTCATGTTGGTTGGTTAACAGCAAATCTGTTCATCATTCTTAGTCTAGTCTTAGATGTCGCTTCTGAAACAAAGCTTGACTGGAGATCGGGCACCTAAAGGCCTCCAAGCCCCCAAGCTGCTAGCTGAAGGCTGCTAGCCTGTGCTAGCTTTCATTAGGCTGCATTGAGTGAGCCACCTTCACCCCTGAGCCTTCCAGCACAACCCAGAGCCGAGGGTGAGGGTCTGTGGGCACAACAAGGCCCATAGTCTTTAAAATAATAAGTTTTATTTTAGTTATCTGTGGTTTCAGCTGGACAGAGTTCAAAAAGGCCAGAAGAGTGGGACTGAGGGAACTCAAGTGGTCCACTCCACCCCATAAACTCCACTGCTGCAAAGAGATGGAAGTCTGCTCGGTCTCCTGCATGTAATTGAAAGATTCATATAGACTGTCTTTGAAACTCAGTGCTATATTGGGAAATATTTGGCTAGAGAAGTTGATATTAATTCAATTTTCAGTTCAGTTCAATTTTATTTATATGATGTCTAATACAAGTTGTCTCTAGACCCTTTGCAGAGACCCAGAGCATGACCCCTGAGCAATTATTACAAAAACAACGGCAGGTAAAAACTCTCCTAGTGGGAGAAAAACCTTGATATGAAAACAGTGGTAAGGAAAAACTCTCCTTTAAGAGGGAAGAAACCTTGATCAGGACCTGGCTCATAAGGGGGGACCCTCCTGCCGAAGGCCAGCCGGGTAGAACAGGAAAAGGGAGATCAGAAAGAGAGAATGAAGAACGGAGAGAGGAGAGACACAGACACACCGTTAAAGGTACAAAAGACAACATATATAGGTATAATTATCCATCAGCACTTAGACTTCCATGTATATATGACTGATACATGATTGGTGAACAACGACTTTATCTGCATAGCTGATAGCTGCAGCTACGACTACTGGCCCTAACACACTAAAGTAATAACTATATGCTTTACTAAACAGAAACATTTTAAGTTTGGTTTTAAAGGTGGTATTAGCTTCCTTATCCCAAATTGGAAGTTTGTTCCAGAGTAATGGTGCCTGATAACAGAAGCCTGTACTCCAAGTCTACATTTGGATCCTCTAGGAACTACGAGTAAACCTGCACCCTGAGAACGGAGAACTCTGTTAGGATTATAAGGTACTATCAGGTCTTGCAAATATCATGGCGCTAGGCCATTTGGGACTTTATACGCAAGTAATAAAGTATAAAATTGGATTCTGAGTTTTATGGGGAGCCAATGGAGGGAGGCTTACACAGGGAGAGCTAACACTCTTGTTGATTCCTGTCAGCGTTCGCGCTGCTGCATTTTGGATCAGCTGGAGGCTGTTCAGAGAATTACTTGACATCCTGCTAATAATATATTACAGTAATCTAATCTAGAAGATATGAACACGTGAAATCGTTTTTTAGCATCACTCTGGGAGAGGATGCTCCTGATCTTTGCGATATTACGAAGATGGAAAAATGCTGTCTTACAAACCTGATTAATATGCTGTTTAAATGACAAGTCCTGATAAAAAATAACACCAAGGTTTCGCACAGTTATGCTTAAGGCCATCACAACACTAATCCCTTCCTAAATTTGTCTAATGGTTCTGTTTCATCTGGCTTCATAGACAAATACTGCTGCGTATCATCAGCGTAACAATAAAAACTAATGCTGTGGTTCTGGATAATACTTTGCAGGGCTGGATATATAAACTGAACAAGATTGGCCCTAGCACTGAACCCTGTAGAACACCATAGTAGACCCTTGTCTGTACTGAAGAAACCTCATGAACATAAACAAACTGGAATCTATCAGACAGATATGATTTAAACCAATCTAGAGCTGTCCCTTTAATCCCAACAACATACTCTAGCCTCTGCAGTAAAATGCTGTGATCTATAGTATCAAAAGCAGCACTGAGGTCCAGCAGAACCAGAATTAACGCTAATCCATTATCTGAGGACATAAGAAGGTCATTCGTGACTCGAACCAGTGCTGTTTCTGTGCTATGATGCATTCTGAACCCTGACTGAAAAATTTCAAATAGATCATTTCTATACAAATGGTCACACAGCTAGCTTGAAACTACCTTTTCCAGAATTTTAGAGATAAATGGAAGGTTGGAAATTGGTATATAATATATAATATAACATTTGAGTAAAGGTTTAATGATCTGCTAAAAAAATATAAAAAAATATTTAATGATTTAGCTCTATTGACAACTCAGGTCAGCTCAGGGAGGTCTACAGGAATTAAACATTCTAGAGTCAGGTCAGATCTTAAGGGAGTCGCTGAAGAAATGCTCACAGCCGCTGCCGGGTCTGGTAGATTTCATCTCTAATTCTGGCTATTTTACTGCTAAAAAAGCTCATAAAGTCTTCACTACTAGGAGCTGCAGAAATGCATGGTTTAACAGAGTTGTGACTCTTTGTCAGCCTGGCTACAGTGCTGAACAGAAAACTTGGGTTATTTTTATTATCCTCTATCAATTGAATTATAAGCTGTTCTAGCTTTGGAAACTGCTTTTTTATTTACTATTTGACTATTGTTCAATGCTTGATAAGAATCTACAGACCTACAAGAGTACCACTTACTTTCCATTTTACACTCTTTTTGTTTCAGCATACGAATATCCAAATTCTACGAGGGAGTTAAGCTGCTATGGTTAGTGATGGTTTCTTTCTCAAAGGAGCAACTCCACCTAAAGCTGAGTGCAGCGAATCTGCAGATTTGCTGCACTCAGCTTTAGATAATAACAACTGATAATTGACCAGGGGTATAAAACACACTTCTACAATTGATAGATGGGTGGCGAATAATTCTTGCAACTGTTGTTCAATTAACATGGAAGTCAATTTCCATTGTTGGCTTTGGTTGACTGGGGGGTGCCTGGGCCCTTAAGCCCACCACTGATATTGCCAAATAAAATGCAATAGCCCTCAAGCCTATGATTCATTTCTTGATCCCTGCAGCTACATTAAACAAGCATTGATCGTCCCTAACGCCCACCTTAATCCTAATGCAAAAAATAAATACCGTTTAAATTCCCCCAGCAGATATTCCTCTACTCTCTCAGAGACCGTGCCGAGTCTGTACAATCGATACAAGCTTTTTGGGTGTAAAATAACCTTTTGATGACCAGTGAGGAAATGCAAGCCATTTAGACCATTTCTCACACACCCATATTGATTTCCACATCTGTGTATTTTTGCCCCCCCTCTTCTTTTTCTCCAGCAAGCTGCTCCCCTTTATTCTGTCTTTAAGTGGAAATCCTCTTACTTTACAACCCATGTGGAGCCCCACCCACACACACACAGAAACCCGCGCCGGCCATCTCCGTCAGCCCCACCTGCAGCTGATGCACAAGGACCTGCCACACCCATTTTTATTTGCCCCAGTGGTTTTAAAGGTTTGTTTGGCTGTTTTGGTCATAAAAAAAAAGAAAGGAAATCCTGCTGTGCTTACTAAGTTGAGCAACTATTGCTACGGTCCACTCAGTAGTTTCTTCTACCTGCTCACAGCAGTCAGACGGGCTGTTTTGTCAAAGCCAGTTTGAAAGATAAAGCAGGAAATACATTAATCACGTCCGCCTTTCTTTGCCTAAAATAAATAAATAAACAAATACGTACTCTTTGCTCATTATTGAAATAAATAAAACAAAATCTTATATTAAACTTATAGCCTCCACCATTCAGCACATAGCTTTTTATTATGAATAAGGATGGTTTATGGTCTTTTATGAAAATCCTGACTCATTTTCCACCCTTTTCATCACATTCCCCCTGAAGGACATCTTCCGCATCCAAATATCTGAACCCACTGTCCCCGGTTGTTCAGTATATTTAATGAAGTATGATAACAAATCTCCCCCTTGCACCTGAGTAAGCAGTCTGCTGCAGACTCAGCTTTCTGTGTGGACTTCGGCGCCGGCCAAATAAGATTTGTGCCCTACATCGTGGGCATTTACTTTGTCTGACGGCTTATTACTGTGCCCGTGTTGCAGCATAATCTACAATGGGATGGAGGGCCAAAAGTAATTTGCTAGGTCGTTAGGTTAAGGGTAACGTTATAACGGGGGAGGGGAGTCTATTACAGATAAGCCAGTCAAAAGCACACACGGCTTTGAGTGAGTGAGGTAAAATGAAATAAAAGAGAGAGGAGAGGAGCTTTTGTACTGCAGTCTGAAACATCATCACTAATTGTGTGTAAGCTTCTCTTCGAATCATCATGGGGTCTTTGCATAGGAATACAATAACTGATATCTGCTTTTTGGTCCATTGCATGCACGTTTTTTTTTTTTTTTTTCCTGGATTAAAATTACAGTATGTAGGAGAAAAGAATGGATAAGAATCCATATGGAGGTATTGAGTAAATCTGTAGGTAAGCTAATCAATTCACTCAACACTGGGATGCGCTGGTGAACGCGTGCCATGCCCTTGTTGTTCATGTTAGAGTCAATATCAGCCATTGATTTTAAAAGTGCAGAGTGCATGAACCTTTGTTTGAGCTCAGCAGTGAAACTCTTAAGTGCCTTGTAGTAAATGGTAAGGTTATAGCTTGAGTCCCAATTTATGCAAGCCCATGTTTTTTCAATATGTGTTAAATTCTGAGAACGGCTCTTAAACTCTTCTTGTGTTACAGGAAATTAGAGCTTGTGTACGTGTTTCGTTGGTCACCGCGTGTCTCAGATTCTTGCAGCGCATTTACGAAAGGAGAATTCTGCTTTTATGTCTTGGCGGCGCCGTCCCTGCAGCAGCTGCTCCGAGACATCGTCATCACTCTCTCTGTAATGAGCCCAGGGTGAGATGGGAAGGTGGGGTGGAGGTGGAGGAGGGCGAGGAGGGCGACTCGATGTTGAGGAAAAAAACCCCACAGTGATGCAAGCTGTCTACATGGACACGTGGGAGCGCCAGACTTTGCAAGACTCCTCAGGTGAGCCGTTCAAATGTCCTCATTAATGGAGCTTTATGAAGTCTCATTAGATCCACTCGCGCCGTCTTTCTATTATCAAATACATGTCATAGACTTTCCTGATGTTTTCAAGACCAATTACTAAAGCTTTAACATGGCTCAAAATTTCCCCTGCAGCACTTTGAGCCTCAAATACCTTCATAGCAGGCAATGACACCTAATCGGCCAAAATGTTATTAATAAGTATAGAGATTCCTACAATTTCTTCACTGCAACCGCTCCTTTTTTTCCATTTCTCGCTTCTGTTTCTCAGGACCCAAGAACCTGGGCAGAGAAAAAGGCAATTAAGCTAATGCAGTATGGGTGTCATGAGGTTGTAGATATTTCAAGAGCAGCGCAATTTACCACTTGGAAAAGGAGGAAAGGGCTTGCATAAAACATTCCACACTCTCCCAGATTTATTATGCTTTTACTTGTGTTATATGTGATACAATTAGCGGTAGGTGCCAATAAGGCTCGCAGCTCAAGGACGTGGTCACTGCCTGGCCATCTGTCATTAATTGCATTCTCTTGTTATGCAGCAAGCGGGCAGGCAGGCCGGCAAGTGGGCAGGCCCAAAGGGGGAGAGCTGAGCTGAGTATCACAAGGCACATCACACCACAGGTGTGGACCGGCCATATATGTCACTGTGCTTCAGTGGGTAAAAACGAGGACAATGGCTGTGTCTGAAAAACAGCTTTAAAGTTATGAACAAAGCCCTGAATCTATTTCTAATTGCAGTGTAGCAACGTTGGCAGTTTTTTTTTTTTTTCCTGCAATTTCATTGTCTGGCTCAGGATGAATTAAGACGTAAGACATGCAGGGAATATTCAGAGCTGGTATCTTATCAACGTGGATGTCAATTTTATATTCATGAGAATAAATGAATAATGCTCTCAAGAAAAAAAAGAAGTGTGACATTGTCATACAACAGCCCATTACAGCCTTATCATCTAATTTGGACGTGTCGTTTTTATTAAGGAACAAATTTGTGTGGAACTGCAGAGGGCAGCAATGATATGTACAAGGACAACCCCCGAGTGCCATGTTATCTGTGAAAAGGGAAGGGAGACCTGACTGCAAATTTCCCCAAAGTGTTTGCTGCTCACACACAGCGCCAGCTTGTGTAACTTATGTCCGACAGGCAGCCAATTGGGCTCTTAATCTGTTCTTTTTAATCAAGAATCTGGGCGCATTTTACTTTACAGATTCCATTTTTATAGGCTTAGCCTCAGTGTGAAGTCTGATGTTTGACTAAAAAGAGAAGAGGAAGCAGCTGATGTTATATGTCTTGCTCCAGTAATGACCGTGTTTCTTTTCCACTTCTGGAGAATGCCAGTGATATTTGTGTTCCTGGTGCTTTTTAACAGCTTGTTGCGAAGCCCCAACGGCGTGACAATGGTACCCTTTATCAAGAGCTGTGGTGGTGCGCTGTTAAAATTTAAAAGCAGGCGTGAAAAGCTCCCTATAGGTCAGATAAAGGCAGTGTCAGACCGATTTAGTCCACTCTGTACAATCTTTTGAGTCAGATATCCACCTCTATTATTTTCAGGGGAAATATGCTTCTCTTTACAATTTTTTTGACATTTTCCCAACACCAGAAAATGACCGTATCCAACAACATTATTATGGTCAAGAGCTTTGCAATTTGCAACTGTGCTTTCAATCACATAGCATTATTTTAGCTGAAATATTCACAAACGCGGGAAAGTTAAAGAAAGCTTACAAGCAGGAATGCTCCTTTAAAGCATTTGCATCCCATGCACACCTTGCATTAAACCATGACCACACCCTGCAGTCTGTCACTGATGTTTGCAAGTGTAATGAGGTTTGATCTAAATTTAGAGAGATCATGTCATACTGGCATTTAAAATTTGGATACCTGGGCAAATTGCTACTTTGCTGTGCTTTTTTGGCAGTATGTCATGACAAGGAAGACGCTTTGCTGCCAAGAGGGACATGAGACATGGGGTCTATTTTGGGGTAAACGGGACGGGAACTGCGCCGTGCCCGCCTCTCATCAGTGCCAGCGAGCGAAGGCAAGATGGCACCCTGTTGCTTTGCTGAGGCAGGCGGGAAGATGGGTTCCTGACACACTTTGGCACGTGAGAGTTAAATCACTCATCATGTCAGCGTTTGACAGCGTTCATTTAGCAGGTGATGGTTGACTTGACAGGTTACCAAAGATGCAAATGAGCCTTTCCTGCGTCAGCGTTGGTTGTTTTTGCCCCATTGGAGCCGTTGGTTCGTTTCTTCAGGATTGAAAGCTGTTTGACTGAATGACTGGTCCAAAAATATTTGGTATTGATAGTATTTTAGGATTTTGGACATTGAATGCATGTGTGAAAGTAACTTAAAATGAGAATCCCACTGTTTTGATTGACTCTTTATTGTTTAATTCATTGTCCAATGTCAGAGTTCACCTTAATACTCTAGTCGTGAATTAGTTTGATTAGAGTACAAATCTGACGCATTCTGGTATTTCAGCCTTACTTAATAGAGGAGCAAAAGAGACTGGAAAGGAGTTGCAAAAGAATAGACAACGGCAGGACTTGCTGATGGGCTGGGGACCGGGAGGCTGGGCGAGGCCATCTGGCCTGTTCTTTATAGGCTTTCCATTTAAATTGCAGATGGGGGGTAGAAAGAAAATTTGAAATGTAAGGTGGCAGACTTCACAGGGGAACAAGCTAAGCAGAAACAACAAACTGTCGGAGGGCATTATTCTTGTGAACATACTGACAAGGAAGA
The DNA here is from genome assembly GCA_014839995.1 of Xenentodon cancila. Lineage (NCBI taxonomy): Eukaryota > Metazoa > Chordata > Actinopteri > Beloniformes > Belonidae > Xenentodon > Xenentodon cancila. The sequence continues at coordinate 20,862,182 of CM026212.1, forward strand.
CTAAATTAAGATTAAGCAATTTTATTGCTGGGCTCCATATATTCACATGTTGACAGGATGCTCAGGAATAATCCATTTCATAGTTTTTAATGATAGTGAGAGGAGGAAACATCGCTACTATAACCTAAACCCTGAAAGGTTGTTCAGTTTTAATGCCGTGATGAGTGCCTGGGAATTCGTATACTTTATTGGTGTTTCATGAAAGAAAATCTTTTTTTATAGATGGATGGAAACTCGGGGGCGCTAATTATATCTTCTTTTTTTCATGCATTAGAAATTCTTATGGATTATTAGCAATGTGAATTTAAATATCTATCATGTATGGCTTGTAAACTCATTAGACATCAAGGCATTTCCTCTAGAAATGCCTGGACTTTTACTTGATTCAGACACGGAGCTTAGTAAACGTTGAAAAAAAAATGTTAAAACATCTCAATAATTGACTAATTGTAAAGTGTTTTATGTTAATGTCAAATATGTTCTGGCTATGACTTCAGAAGTTTATGCCTGGGATTGCTGTGGCGGTCGATTTTTGCATACAAATACGAAGAAACAATTTTTTTTTTTTTTTTTTTTTGCTTTTTTTGCCGAAGAAACAGTTTTAGCGGACTAACGCAGGACCACTTTGTTCTCTTTAGTAGTACCAACATTCCCGCTATTCCCGAGTCTTTCAGTTTCATTCTTACCTGACACACGAGGACTTAAAATACATGTGGACACCTGTACCACAGAAAAGTCCAAGGACTTTGTTTTACTCAACACTTTCAAAATGTCAGCCATAATGTGCAACTGTGGTCAATGTTTATGAACAACCATAAAGGCAAACTTAGTGTAGCGTCACTACCAAGCTATTATGCAATAAAAGTTAATGTCCACGAAGAGAGGAAAAGAGAGGACAATGCAATCATTAAAGAGGAAATTATTGCTGTGTCACCCAAATGAATGTGTGGCATAATAACAGCGTTGTAGGTTCTGGTGTTGCGGTAACTGCGGCACAAAACCTTTGAACCAATCTGGTATCATGGCGGCTGTCCGTGTGAGGGGTATGGGAGACGGTACCAGGTTTTAATAAAAAACACAAACCACCGATGCGTGTTGTGATTTCTCAAAAAGAAAAGAAAAGTGCATAATAACACCCCAAGGCATTGAAAAACAGATCTGTAGATTAGTTTTGAAGCAGAATGTGAAAAAATGTGGCCACTGACTTGCAGCAAGCGTAGAAAAAATCAATAGAAGCAGATGCCCTATTTCTCCTTCTTTGGAAAGAAAAGTACACACACACACACACACACACACACACACACGTGTGTATGTGTGTATATATATATATATATATATATATATATATATATATATATATATATATATATATATATATATATAGTTTAATGTTTAAGTCTAATGCCTGTTCTCTCTGCCCCTGTCCAAGTGCTTCAGCCTAGGGACACAAGGTCTGATGGAAACAGGAGCTGGGATGGAGTGCACATGGTCTGGAACATCTCTGGCATTTCATCCCCCTGTGGAAGTGATGCAAGATTGACCTGACATTACTCAGCCCAGAGAAGATGAATTGGACTCTCTCTGAGCCTGAGCCATAATGCAGTGTCTAGTTTTTAAGGACATAAAAGGGCCACTATTAATAAAGATGTAAAGTGAATTTAGATTACCTACCAGGTTTTATGACTGATGGAAACACATATTAAAAACGCCCTAAATTAAATTTCAAAGCTGTCACTTAGGTAGTTGTTTTAGTAATCTGCAACCAACAAGTTTATTTCTCAGCCACTTTCAGCCTTCATGGCATTGTTCAGTACTTAAAGCAAAAAACGTGGATAATAAAAAGTCCCGGTGGGTCAGAGAATATAAATCTTTTCTTCTCCTTGACCTTTAGGTTTTACTCTATTTTTGTGGCCTGGTTTGGAAAATTGAAGTAATACGAGATATTATCTTTATTTTTTTATTGGGTTCAAAGTAGGTTATAGTTATTTGATGTCAGTGACTCTGCACAGACTGCATAATAGGCACTGCTCCATGTGTGTTTCCATTAAAAGAGTAGATGAGAAGCACCTTGTACAATGCTCTGTAGAACCTAGATAAGGTGAAACAATGCCATGTAATTATGGACTATTTTACAATTTCAGCTAAATAAAATACAGTGCCTCGGCCTGCATCAAGTATCCGCACTAACATTTTCTTTTTCTTACGTTTTCAGGGATGGTATGTCTTTGCATCAACAGAAACATCATAAAAAGAAGCTTTGCATGACAATTTGTTGACTCCATAAAGTATCCCACATTGCTCAAAGGCAAGTAAATTTCATGCACTTGCTTTTGGAAAATGGAAAATGTAAATTTTTTGCAACATTTCAGCCCATCTCGGCATATTTTGAACTTTTTCTCTGTGAACTCTGGAAAGAAGGACTTGTGGCAGACCAACGAAGACGAGCATGCTGACCTCAGAAAAGGACACAACTAGCTGCCGCAGACAGCAGATTATACTTTATCACATTTAAAGGACCAGGACCCAGAAATAATGCACATTTAATAAAATTATCTTCCAATAGTGCAGGAAGGGGGGAAAAAAACACACACACCGTTTCAGTGTCACCTCATACCTGTTCCAAACCTCGTGAGCCACTTAGAGTTTCTGTTGGCGGAAAATCTTTTGTCCTTCTTAACGTAATTATCATTTGACTTGGGAACCTTAGATGAAGCAAAGTCTGCCAAGCCGAAACTTAAGAAAATAGTTTTCTTTCTCATCAATATTTTTGAATAACCTTTGTAGTATTATTTAAAAGGGTGCACTAATTTATTCAGCTATAGAGAAGATAATTTGGTTAATTTTCCATTTTAAAATGCTTAGAAGTCAATTTCATATTTAACATTGTATCACTTTGTCAGGAGTCTTTGGGTTGAGAAGTGAATGCAATGTTGTTTTGAGTCTTTCTTAGCATAGCAGTGCCTCCGAAAGGAGTTTGTGAAGTTCGTTTTTATATTGACCTACAAATACAATTAAATGTGACTTTGAACAACCAGTTGAAGACATGCATGCAAACTCTGCGGTGGACCTGTCACCCTGGCAACATAGAAAATGCAGCTCTCTAACTTGACTGTAATCGTAGCCATCAGCTTTTTCAAACCTTAATCAGCGAATAAAAAAGGAAGTCTCACGACTCAGGACTCCTACTTCATCCGCCAGACACCCAACCTCCAAAAACAACGAACGGGGTTGTATCATTTATGGCAGTTTATGTGGGAAAACTCTTTACATTTTTTTTAAATGCAGCAGGAAAAAAAGACCTTTCAGTCAGGATGCTGGTGTTCATTTCCAGAGAGGAGCTTATTTTGTAACACTTTACTTGCTTACGTTTATGATTAAGGGCTTTATATCTAAGAAGAATTTTATATTCTATCCTGAATTTACCGGGATGCCAATGAAGGGAAGCTAAAATGGAAGAAACATGATCTCTCCTGTTAATCTTCATCAAAACTCTCCCTGCTGCTTTTTTCCCAGCTGGAGGCTGTTCAGAGTAAATTTTAGGACACACTATGACCAGGGAATTGTTGTATCCTGAAGTAATATAAGCATGGATTAGTTTTTTCTGCATCACTCTGGGATAGGATGTTCCCTGCTTTTCCAATATTATGAAGGCGAAAGTATTGAAATGTCTTTGTGTGATTAAAAGGATAAACGCATAAATACGTGCAAAAATAACTCCAACATTTTCTCACAGTAGCAGTAGCTGCAGTTTATTTTTGAAGTGTTCAAATCCAAAGACAACAACCTCAGTCTTATTTGAGTTTAATTGCAGGAAATAAGCAGTTATTCAGGTCTGTATGTCATTAATACACATTTGTTGTCTGCTTAGTTTACAGGTCTCATCTGGCTTCCTGGTTGGTATTAGTTGAGTATCATCTGCATAACAATGAGGGTTTATGCCAAACTGTCTGATAATAGTACTTAATGTAAGGCTGTATAAACAGAAAAGTGACAGGCCCAATGCAGATCCCTGTGGAACACCGTGACCTATCCTGCTGTTTGAAGAAGACTCTTTTGTTGCATTCCAATGATGTGATAAAGCCTCTGTAAAACAATGAGATCAGATGTACCAAATGCAGCACTGACGTCAGTGATCTGAATCCTTAGTGGAAAAAAAAGCTATTTCAATTAAATGCAACCCTTTTCAATCCAGTTATTTTAATTGCATTTATATAAGACCAATTCATAAAAGTAGCCTAACAAGAAGAAAAGAAAAATAAAAAGTTGCAATGAATGTTAAATTCAATCCAGTTCCCCATCCTGAACATGCACCAGACTCAGACTTGGTAAAGGTGGTCAAGACACTAAGTTAAGGATAAATGCTTTTTTTATACTTTAAAGTGGACATAGTACTCTTTTCTTTTCCCCAAGGAAGGTGTGATCAGCTTCTACTTCGTATTAACTGTTCAGTTTTTCTTTCTTTTTCCATAATTTCTTGGAATAAAGGAGTCTTTAATTGTGATGACTCAGCATTTTCCAGCTTTAGCAGGATTTCCCTAGCCATCCCAGACTGAGATGATGCCGTGTGATCTTTGTCGTTACTGTTACTCCAGTTGACCACTTTTTTTAGTTCGGTTCTGATGCAAGCTCAAACATAATTATGGCTGGATTTCCATAATTATTTCTGATTTCTGTTCTCATTGTTGAAAACATTATGATATTTATCGCAACTTGGTCTGGAGCACTGTGTTTATTATTCAATTTTCTCCCAATAGAAAAATATGGCAACTTGTTCATTTTGATCTTGTAAAGTATTACAGTGCAACTGGAGATGCTTTTATCTTCCCCAGCCAATAACCAATGTACTCTCCTGTCTATGGTTTGTCTGACACCTACATGCCCATATATGCAGCTCAGCAATGCAGCATCGAGGGGTTTTTGTCAATATTTGAACCCATGCAGCAGAGGTCTATAAACAACCTTTCGACTTGATGAGCTGGAATCCGGTGCAGCATTGGGAGGTATCTCAAAGTACCGATGCACAGGATACAGAGAAACAAAGTAACTGTGATCCAAAATCAATAAGGCTGGAGACAGAGGGAAAATATTACAGGAACAATAAGAGAACATAGTTCAGCTAAAAGGCACAAAGATTTTTCTGTCTTGCTCTTTCAAGTTGCACTGGGGAAAATGTTCTAAGGGCAGCAATGATCCACTTACGCCCTATCAAGACATTAGCCTGCAGTTCTGGATGTCAGATTAGATACACATTTGCTTTGCAGCATTGCATCAGAATATCTTTTTTCCCCTTCCCCCTGTCTCTCTTTGCTCTATTTACTTTTAGGTATCCACCTCAGAGCTTTTAAGTTTAAGGAAATTGATATTATCAAGACTGAATCTTTGCTGAGTTTTATGGTTTGCAATAATGGAGCTAATGCAGATCATTACCAGCACACCCACTGAAGGTATGAGCTGGCTGGGCAAAATATCCAGCTGGCTATAACAAGAACAGCAATAGTCAACATCTGAAGCATCAACAACAGCAAGCAGATGTATGAAGTGACTATAGAGATGAAAATAATCTTCAGAACAACATTAAATTCTAGACGATTTGGAACATGTTTCACTGGGTGGGCATAGAGGCGCCTAAAATAAACCAATGCAGACAAACGTAACAAAGTCTTTGTCACCAGCTGGTGTCCATAACGTCTAATATTACCGCGGTGATGCAGAAGCATCCTCCAGGGTTTGTTAGAACAGTGTGATATTCATTGTTGGGTAAGGTCAGGGGTTCAACAAAGCACACGTCTGACTAGTCAAATAGATATCAGAGGATGTGGTCCAAAAGACCCAGTTTTTACCGTCTCCTGTCCACTGAACAGCACTTCTACTGGAGCACATAAGCCAGAGCTTTACAGATACAATTAAGATTGATGTCATAATTGTTTTAAATAAACTGGCTAAAAATAGGAATAGGAGTGACACAGCTGCCAGTTCCGGCAACTGCAAAGTGAACATTTATTTTCATTGACATTTTATCAATAAAATTAGTTATATTTGATTAAATGTACTTTTTTCTGTTTAAAAAAAGAAAACATACATAAAAATAATATGACCACAGTGGAGTTTAGTATTTGGCAAATACAAGCTTAGATAAATAAAGTTGTTGTTTTTTTTGTTTGTTTCACTTATTTAACAAAAAAAAAACAAAAAAACGTGGGCAATACCAAGTACTCCCTCACTGCTTTGACAGGATTTGTTAGTGTTCAAGAAGCAGACACCTACCTTTAAGGTCAGACTTTAAACTTATTTTTAATCATCCTTATAGTGTGGAATTGTGTAATTGACAACATTTGCATCCTCTTCTTTTATGTGTCGGTCATAGTCTCTTTTCTGTCGTCTCTGACCCCTGACCGACCGAGTCCTCTCTCCCCGAGTCTGGTTCTGCTGGAGGTTGCTGGGTTTTTCCTCTCTGCTGTCGAATTGAATTTTGGAGTCAAATGTAATTTATTGGATTAGAAATTACAATGAAGTACAATAAACTGGATTAAACTGGAATATAGTTTGAGATCATATATAACTTTGTAAACTTTGAGAGCTTTCTGTGTAAACAGCCTTGAACGGGCTTTAAACATCTTTAGTCGTCGGTACTCTTAGACTGACAGCCAGGACTTTGTAAAGCAGAAACGACGCTAGTGGGAGCCCTCTGTCCCTCAAACCAGAACCAACATTTCTCCTGCCAATGACGGACAGAGATGGGGAGCTGTTGGCAGTCGATGTTTTGTCTCAAATATCAACAGACATGACATCATCTACAAGTGACTTACCCTACCTATTATGGGATTACCGTGTTTGTATCCTCATCTGATGAAAGGGCTTAGACTTTGGTCTGAGTTTACAGCGAGTCAAGCAAGTGAATTACACATAAACGTATGCTTTCACGCACAGATATTCGTCCAGTAGATCATTTAGGAAATGGTAACCTCTCCTTTTCACCGCGCAAATCACATAGTTGGCTGGAGATGACAATGCATGCAATGCTGGAAGTCAACAATTACAAGATGGATGGTGAAAATGACAGGGTAGACGTCATTGTTCCTGTGTCCCCACTCACCACAACTGATGAGTTCATTTATCTCTCCCTGGCCTGTCATCTGCCTTTTCGCCCCTCTGTTGCTATGAAAATGAATCGCCCCTGTAAAATGGAGAAATCATGACCTGAAAAAAAATCTGCCTTTACAATACCACAGAGGCACATTTATTTCATCTTAAAGGGGAGGTTTGAGGTCACCCTCCAGTCCTTCCCCACTGACATTTTCCAACTTGACATTCTGTGACATTTCCAGTTAAATATTGCTGATATTCCTGCAGAGGAATTAAAAGCATGTCTAAAAGGGACACCGGCATTAAAGCTCTTTCTCTCCCTCTCCATCCTCCACCCTCCCTGTGTGTCTGTTCATCTCAAACGTTCTGTTTCCCTCCTCTTCACGCAGCAACACAGGCTTACATGCACTACCTACTAAGTGCGGTTGACTTGCATCTCCAGGTATTAGAGGAAGTCGTTTTAATCCAGAAGGATTACTGAAAATTCTATCATCTGGAATATATAAGAGACAGACACAAAATGTGTGACTGAAGAAAGCTTATGGTGCTATTTTGAGCAAAAATTATAAAATGGAGATACAGCAACATACCAAGACGCACTCACAAAAAAAAACCCTGCTCCTACGTTCTCCTGGTTGCAGAAAATTCCCTCACTTGTGCTTAAAAGAACCATTTTGGTGACTGAAGATGTTTAAGATGTCTTTTACTCTGCTTTGAGTTATTTGTCAGGCATCCTGAAGTGTTTACATGCTTAGGTTAACATGAAAAGAAAAGCCAGAAAAACTGCATTTTTATTTCCACGTAGTGCAAAGTAAAATTAAACTAACCACCGGGTCCAATGTCAGAGGAGATAAACTATTGAAACATCCGGCATGTAATGTAAAAAAAATGTTTTTGTTTATTTCTTTCACATTTAAAAGTCTGACCGCAAACAACTTTCAATTTAACAGGTTGTTAGTAATATTAAGTGAACATTACCTAAGGTGTTACCTAACCTCACCCTAACCTTTATGCCTTGGTCCCACTGGGACTGGAAGTACCAGGATCCGGTTTTGCAGCAGTACTGCTCCGTCCCTTGTGCATGCACAAAATGCAGAAATGAGGCTAAATGGTGAGAGTAAAGGGTAGAATTGGCTTTGGCAGCAGTCTGAAACATGCAAACATTAGGAATCGTCTCCATAAGCTGATATCAAAATGCATCTGTCAATTGTAGTTAGATGGTTGGCGCAAATTTGTACTTTCAGTTCCTTCCATATTGTGACTTAACCTTCTTTTTTTTTTTTTTTGTCGTTTTGCCCCTAACTGAAAGGAAAAGTTTCATTCTCCACTTGCAGCTTAGTCACTTCCCATGTCTCCATCACGCAGAAATGATCCACACAGCATGACAAATCTCTGTAAATAACCCATTAGAAGTAAAGAACAACTGTCATTCTGTACCAAGCTATAAATCTTGCCATTATAATTAGACAATTTAATTTCCCCCTGCTGCCAACAAAGTAATGATCTAACTTAGTTTCATCGGTTGCTGACTTATCACTTTCTAAGTCTGCTGCTAAAGTGTACAATCAAGAATTTTAACATTTGGACAGAACCACTGAATTAGATGTGCAGCAGCAGATGGTAATTGATTGTAATCAAAATGTAAAGTAAGCCTAAGCTGTCTCACTAATGGATTAAATAGTTTATTTGACTGGAGAGGTGAATCAATCTTAAGATATTGACCATTGAATCCTGAAGGATTATAGCTGGGCCAAGAGGTCACAGGGTAGATGGGTGTGTTTGCTGCAAGAGACTTGTGCATGGATAAAGTCCTGGGTTCTACGCAGTTTAGCATATTGAATGGAAATTAACCCTCCTTTAAGTGGCCGAGACTAGCAAATCCTCTTTTGTTTGGATTGACAAGACTACTTAAAATGCTGGGATTTTTTTTTGTTTGTTTGTTTTTTTAATTTTACCAAGAATAAAATTATATCAGTAAAGTGGGTGGCAGTTCTGCGTTCTGGTGCTGCTAGTAGAAAGTTTGGACTCGTGATAGATTTGGCTTTGTTGCGTTACATAGAATCCCAAATCAGACGAGAATTATCCAGCCTCCGGAATCTTTATTTCCAACCAACTGCACTTCATTCTGCGTTCGTTGTATCTCCAAATTGGTTAACTCAAAGCAGTTACACCCTTAGCAGACGTCTCTTGCAACACCCTAAATCAGGCGGTTACACTCTATCCATGCTTTTTCTAATGTCTTATATACTGTGTAGAAAATCCAAGCTTTCGCTTGCATCCTTTAAGTCTTCATCTAGAAAGAATATGGTAATCCCAATTGACAACTTAATTTGTGAATATACTGCACCACCAGAGGTTGAAATTGTAAAAGAAAAAGAAAAATCTGTACACATTGATGACATTTTGAAGAATCAATCAATAGTTCTGATTGTTAGCCTTGAAAATCCTAAACAAAGCAATATAATATAATTTAGATGAAGCCCAGATTTTATCAAGCCCATCTGACACATGTAGTAACCACTGGTTTGCTGTTACATTGCTTCAGCAGTCCCAATTGTGATCCTGTGTTGTTACCTAGTTCTACACAAGACTCGCAACAAATTGGTTTTAACAAGGAGCTTTAAGAGCTACTCGGTATAATTTGTGACCAAATGTACACCTGCGTGTTAGTGCAAAACCAGAAATCAGGAAAATAGTGCGTAACATGCCTCCTTAGAAGGTGCTCAGTCTTCATGTTACATCTCTGAGTACATACCATATGCATATCTTCCCGCTTAAATGGAAATAAACTACTTGCCTGTCTATCCATGTGCTGTTCATTCTAGTGTCTGAGCATGCAATCAACACAGAGTACTTGCTTCAGTTTGCATAATTAAAAGTGAAATTTTTGATTGTGCCATTAAACAGGACTCTCATTAGGACTTTGCAAGGGCAATTTGCATGCTCTATTCCACAGAATTTGAATGAGACTCCAATCAATTACACTCATTATCCTGGTAGCTGATTGGTATGTGGTCAGACATGCACCCTGTTGAGGTGCTGGGTAGACTGACAGCACATACACTCACATCAGAAAAACAGAACTTAAGCAGCTGGCTATTTGCAAGCCAGCACACCTACAGAAACACACACACACACACACACACACAGAACAACAGGCGCTGAAAAAGAAATGCTTTCCAGACAGAAAGTGGTAGGAGGTGTTGTAGTAATGTATGAGTAAAACATTTTATTTTCTCAACAAGAAAAGAATTAGTATGGTTCCTCTGGATTTAACTTTCCGGGGAATAGCACCAACACACGAAGAAGGAATTACCTCTGGATGTTATTTGATAGGCACGCAACCAAGCAGATAAGCAAAGCATGTGTCATAGAAAGAACAACAAGACTAGTATCAACAAAACACATCAAAGATCAGTGCAGTGGAACAGGAGTGCTAATGAGTGACTTTTGAGGGTTTTGAAGTAAAAACCTGCTGATCAAAGGTGTTATCAGGAATTCTGCAGTCATCTTGGTTGTTTTGAGTCATGGCTCTTGGATGCTTATGTCTGTCTTGAAGGTCATTCAAAGTCACTCATGCTGATTAGTACAAACATCCTTATTTGGAGTGCCAAAAGGAAAAAAAAGAGGTCCGCTTGGACTCGGCCTGCCAGAGGTGGGGTTGGACCCGTTGCAGTCGGACAAGCCTTTTGGCACGGGGGTGTGAATCATGGGCTTATTGGCTGCACGTCAGCAGACGTCCACTTTGTAGTGTCCTGAAATGCTCTGCTTTGGCCATGGCAGATGTTTGCAGCAGGAACTCCCATTTTCAGCTGTTGTTTCGGTGGCAACTTGCTTAGCGCAAAGTGCCTACTGCTTCCCTAAGCTTCGTCCTTGGACCCTTCCAGGCCGTCCGACAACCAGTCGCAGCAGTTTCTTTGTGGAATTAACAGCACGACAAAACAAATTATCTTTAAAATAATAATGACTAGGCTCTGTTAAGTCTTTGTTCAATTAACAGTGTTAAGCACTAGTCACTCAATCAAAACAACATGGCATGTAATTCTACATAAATTTGTTGCTTTATGTACAAAATAAAATTCACCACCTTTAAAGTTGTTGTGGATGTGAAATCTATCAATGAAGACCAAAACCTTTTTTAATACCAGGAAATATATAAATATGTTTATTTAAACTGCGAAGTTGGACATTTTTAACATCGGGAGTCAGTTGAGAGTGACTCACTTTTGGAGCCAGCCCCCAGTGGTCAGTCAAGGAACTGCAACCGGTCTAACTTCCATATTATAATAATGTTGCCACTTTGTGCTGCATCACTCTTTTGTTGTGGAACTTATACTTTATGTGTCACTTACTTTTTGTTTAGATTTAGGATTTTAGGTTTAGGCACAAGAAGTACTAGATTTAGGGGGGACCCTCCTGGGTTGTGTTGGATCCCTTCAGAAGCTGCCTACATTGTTCATCATAGTCCTAAAACACTTGCTTGGTGAAGTCTGACAGCAGAGGTTTTAGATAGTTTTCAGATCAGAGCAAGGCCAATCACAACACTGACACATTATCCTGTAGTTACACACTTTGATGGATATGAGGATAGATACTGACACCAGAGTATTCATTATGTCCTCTTTAGACCAAAATCCAACTAATATAACACATTAATACATTTGGATGGTAGTGATAAGTATCAGAAGCTCATATGGTCTCTGAAATTAGACTTATCTTCAAAAAAAGAACTCCCTCACAATGAAGTATTATAACTGCAAGCAGATGTTTAAAAGGTCACTCCAACTTACAGATCGTGTCTTTATTTTAAGACTGAGAACTGTGTTTGTCAGATTTATTTTTAGTTTTCAACAGCCTCCTGTAAAAAGCTCTTAAGAATGCTGACGAACATAGAGCCCATGGCACTTTGTCGACTTAAATAATCTTTTGGCAACAATTAGATGATTTTCCTATGTGTTTTTGGACTAACTAGACTCCAGCCCTCAAACAGCTTCAACTAAACTGCAGGGTCAAATTTGATCTTATGTGTTTCTCCATGATCTTTGCAGTTGGCGAATTAAAAGACGACAAGCAAGTCCACGATGGCATGCTCCAACTCAGCTCATCTCTTTGGCAAAAATGACTTTGGAGTGAGACTGTTGGGGAAAGAACCTGCATCTCAGTGTTCATGGACAGAAAAACATTGTGGCCTCAGTAATCAATGCCGAATTAACCTTTCTCATCAGGGAGATATTTGCTGCCTCGATTTACGCCACCCACTGCTTATGTTTTGTGCATTAAACCACAAATACCATGATTACTTTGCCCATTTGTGCTCATCTATAGAGTCCTTTGTGTTGACAGAGCTATTAGGCTGAGAGATACCACAAAATTCATCATAGTCACCCTGCGGTTGTTTCACAAATTCATCATTTCATTACTTTTCCACAGAGGGTGGCAGTGGGTACGGGGGAGGTTACTGGAGACTTTATGTTTGCGATAACATCAAATTCCCTGAAGAAAACAAAACACAGTGGTGCAGTTAGGGCGTGAAGTTGAAACATAATCTCCAGTAACTGCCACAGCAAGAGGGAAAATTAATATGTAAATTCATAAGTAGTAAGTTAGAGAACCTAAAAAGGTTTTCATTATATCTCAATCAGAAAGCCATTTATCTCAAGGCTCCAAATACGTCTGGACCCGTAATCTGTTGGATAGATAATTAATATCTGTTTATTGAGTAAATGAAAGTCATTACCTTGATTTCCTTCAGATAATTTATCTGCCTGTGCCTCGTACTGAGGACATTTTATGGCATAGGCCACTTTACCTGAATTGATTACACACTGAAAAAAGACTTATTAGCTTTTCTTCTTCAAATAATCACCTGCAACATTAAGGAGTCGTGAATATTTGTAAAATAACACAATAGGCCAATTAAAAGCTACAGTGACTGAATAAAGGCTCCAAAGGCAATCTCTCTTCTGTTTATGAATCAAAATGCCCCTACATTTTATATGTTGCAGTCCCTGCCGTCCATTTTCAATTGCATGCTCAAATATATAAATACAATTCATATCGCTCATCACTATAAGAAACCATGGCAACGAACACATGCTTATACACTTATCAGAGAATCTTATCGCAAATGTAGCTATGAAACCCTCACAATCTAAAGGTCCAGTCTTGTCTAATTCAAAGCAGATATTACATGTAAATTCATCTAAGAAATGTATTCAGTTACTTCTGATATGGGGTATATTGATATAATGAGTAATTACTGTGAATTTAAAAAAGGAACTGATATATAGCAGAAGCATGTTTTAAAAATATAACTGCCAGCCGTGATTATCAGGATCCCGGGAGATTTGCAGCAGATTTGCAGCAGATTTACAGCAGATTTACAGCAACCATTGCTGCCCTACAAAGGCAGAGTGTGGTATTATCAGTGAAAGGTTCACGTTTGTACGCTGGCCAGTTAAAACTGGTTAAGATTACAAGATTACTGGAGCAACTAACTTTAGCCAGCATTCATTTGTGTAGTGGTTTAGTGGAGTCGGTTAACTTTATCTTAACATTAGAAGTACCTCCGTTATTTCAGTTTCATTTGCTGTCCAAAACATGAAGAATCAAGAAGAATCAACCAGATGTCGAAAATCCAAAAATCTGAGAACCAAAACCCAGAATCTGTAAACAAGAAATCAAAATCTCTAACTGAGTGCAATCATCTTTCTTGGATGCACTTTTCCTCTTTCGCCATCAGTCCAAAGGCCATTTCTGTTTTCAAACCGTCCTTATAAGTTGCACTGATTGCAATTCTGAGGCGAGTATCATGAGGTGTCGTCTCAATCTACAGCAGGAAAGCGGGACATAGCCGAGGTCTAGTAACAGTTTGGCAGATCATAATTTTTTAGATGACTTTTTTCTTTTTTTTCTTATCTAGCTCAGTGACTACTGTGTAAAGCATCAATGTGCCACAAATCAGCTTTGAGGCTTCACAGTACCCTTGATGTTATTGCATGGCAACAATATCAAAAGGTTCAATTGGGCTTCTTCCACCAAAGTGTATTTGCAATGAGTTTAGAGTGATGAGGTTAGGGTGTGGAGTTGAAACACACTCTGCAGTAACTGCCACAGCAAGAGCAGAAATTAACATATCATGGGGCCTAACAGGGCCAAGGAACAGGCTCAACGTGACCAACCACGCATCTGTGGAGCCGGTACAGAAGAAGCTTTTGATCACTGGAGGAGACTGTCTCTTTGTATGAAGCTTGTTGACCGAAATGCAAAACAAATTTGACAGCACAGAAAGATACCAACCAGTCTGACTAAAATGTATTGACTGCTGTATTTAAAACAAGCACCAGAGCAGCCTCTGGTCTGCTTGATTCAAAAGAGAAGAATAAAATTAAAAAAAATATCCTCAACATGGAAGTGGACTGGAAACAGCAGTAGAAGAACAATTTACTGTCTTAAAATCAGCAGTCAGTGATTGTGAACATTGAATAAAAGGGCACTGAAATCACTGTTTTATACTGCATTTAAAAACATTTTCTTGGATCTCCATTAATGAACATTGTTGAATGATTCAATATCAGCTGCTGACCTTTTATGGATCCGGCTCATAAATTCTGTTGGGTATAAACCCTGGTCAGCATAGCGAAGCATTCACAAACGACAATTGCTGTTTATGAATACCTTTATAAGCACAGACGGGGAATATTAAGATACTGTTCTTGAGGGAATATGAGATAAACACTTTGATCTGTGTCCTCTGTCTTCTGCGGTGCTCAGAGTGCACTAAAGAGGGGTCATTATATAATGACGGGGGGCTCTGTGTGGATGGAAAGGCAAAACCACTTCCATAAAGATTCCAGTTTAATCCGCTCTGTGCGGACACCAGCCCAGCACCAATACATGGCTCGAGTTGGTCACGGGACATGTGGGACTTGCAAAAAGGGAACACGTGACATCTTTTGTGACCTGACTCCAGATTAACCTGTGAGCTGTTCAGTGATGTCTCCACCTTGAATGTATGTGTCAAGCATGAATAAACCAAGTCTCTCATATGGTTACTTACTGTAAGTAGCAACTGTAACAGATGTAGCAGTTAAAGATCTTGGGTTTGAGTTGTGATATTTCAGTTGTCGTCTCCAGTTTGAACAATGCACTTGTGATAACAGCCACATACAAGACTTTGTGAAATTCTATGTCTCGATAAATCAAACACCTTGGGTTGTAAGACATAGTAAGAGAAAGGTGAGAACCTCACAGTAAGATCTAATTCTTTCCTCAGATTACCTCAAAGTAATTGAAACACAACATTAGCAACTGTCATGTTAACACAGCTGACAAACACCATGGCAACTACTGATAAGATATTATTAAGGTTCACTGTAAGGGCAGCTAAGATGTTGTACGGCTCAAGTCCAATTCTTGGGATCACAGATGAGGGGCAACCAGAGGTTAAACCTTTTTGAAGCCAATGAGGAAATGCAGTTCCCCAAATGACCACTAGGGTCTAGCTCCAAAAGTGTAAGAGTGAGTAAGACTGAATTAATTTACCTTTAATAACTTTAATTTAATTGTAGCTTGTGCTACATATCACTAAATAACTCCGTTGCTGCTATTGGCGATCTAGCACTACATCTGAAGCAATAAAGATATGATACTGCTAGATACCTAGCACTAGATTTCAAGTAACTTTGCACCTCCTCTGCAGTATTGATTGTTCATTAAAACTTACATTATTATCTGAGGTAAACTCATATCTCTAGTGGCATTTAACTAGCTTCTCTAAGGCAAATGGCATTGGGCGTTAGCAGAATAAAAGCATTGTTGCTTTGATGTACCTTAGAATAAATAACAACATCTTTGTTGATGTTTTGGACATTAACTCGGCAGGTTGGCCCAAAGTAGACATTAGGTTTTGTTTTGTTTGGATTTAGGGAAGGGAATAAAATGAACTCTCTACTTGGAATCAGTAAAACAAGTATCCCAGACACATAATTTTAACATTTGTTTTTGGCATAAACATAAAACAGATGAAAGTTCAAAATCTTCCAATGTTTTTCTGTGAATGGAGTGAATGGAGTTTCGATATCTGTTGACCTGCTACTTCGCTCCATTCAAGGGGGAGATCTTATAGAGTTTGCATTTTAAGCATCTCCCTGTGAAGGTTAAGTTACTATTACGGCATTGTCCAAGATACACTATATTATTAAAAGTATTTGCTCACCCATCCAAATAATTGGAATCAGGTGTTCCAATCACTTCCATGGACACAGGTGTATAAAATCAAGCACCTCAGCATGGAGACTGTTTTTATAACAGAACGGGTCGCTCTCAGGAGCTCAGTGAACTCCAGTGTGGAACTGTGATAGGATGCCACCTGTGCAACAAATCCAGCTGTGAAATTTCCTGGCTCCTCAATATTCCACCGTCAACTGTCAGCTATATAATAAGAACATGGAAGTGTTTTGGAACAACAGCAACTTGGCAACAAAGTGGTAGGCCACGTAAACTGACGGAGCGGGGTCATCGGATGCTGAAGCCCACACTTGCCAAGAGATCACCAACTTCCTGCAGATTAAATTGTGACAAACCTCCAAACTTCATGTGACCTTCAGATTAGCTCAAGAACAGTGTGCAGAGAGCTTCATGGAATGGGTTTCCATGACCGAGCAGCTGCATCCAAGACGTACATCACCAAGTGCACTGCAAATTGTTGGATGCACTCCGATGCCCCTGGACTCTAGAGCAGTGGAGACGCGTTCTCTGGAGTGACAAATCACGCTTCTCCATCTGGCAATCTGATGGGCAAGTCTGAGTTTGGCGGTTGCCAGGACAACGGTACTTGTCTAAGTGCATTGTCCCAAGTGTAAAGTTTGGTGGAGGGGGGGGATTATGGTGTGGGGTTGTTTTCAGGAGCTGGGCTTGGCCCCATAGTTCCAGTGAAAGGAACTCTGATTGTTTCAGCATACCAAGACATTTTGGACAATTCCATGCTCCAAACTTTGTGGGAACCATTTGGAGCTGCCCCCTTTCTCTTCCAACATAATTGTGCACCAGTGCACAAAGCAGGTCCATAAAGAACTGGATGACAATCTGGTATGGATGAACTTGACTGTCCTGACCTCAACCCGACAGAACACCATTGGGATGAATTAGAGCAGAGACTGAGAGACAGGCCTTCTGGTCCATCATCAGGGTGTAATTTCACAAATGTGCTTCTGGAAGAATGGTCAAAAATTCCCACAAACACACTCCTAAACCTTGTGGACAGCCTTCCCAGAAGAGTTGAAGCTGTTATAGCTGCAAAGGGTGGACCGACGTCATATTGAACCTTATGGATTAGGAATGGGATATTCCTGTGCATGTCAAGGCTTACTCTTGTATGGTCTCTTGCTTAATCACTTTTTCATTTTCTTTTACACCCCTATATCTTGAGTTTCTTCATTACCTCTGCCACGTTATCCACTGTAGCTCGGTGAGCTAGAGTCGTCATTGTCAGGGTGTGACATAGTACTGTAAGTGATTCGCAGTCGTTGCAAGAGATGCTTTAAATTTAAGTTTTATCAGCTTTTATCTGTGTTTCTCTTTACAGCTAAGATTTACAGCTTTACAGCTAAGATACAGCCACATAAGAGTGTTAAGCAAGTCCATCTCAATATGCATCTGTAAAACCCACTGAGACCAAAAAGGTGCAGTTACTAGCAATATACAAACTAGGCAACTGATGCCTAAGACTATATCATGTGAGTTTAAATTGTGCAGTTTAATCTTTATATGAATTATGCACTTCCTATACAATTCCTTCAAGAGCTGTTTCCACCATGTACTGTAGTAATGTCAACTTCTCTAATGTGAAATGTGTCACATAAAAACAACGGTAAGTAGAGCACTTTGATGTTGACTTCACAATTCACTAGTGTGATTACTAATGCATCAAGCAACTGTAATCCATAAGTCACCCCTAAGTCTCCTGCAGTGTCCTTGATGTTGTTGCATGGCAACAACATCGAAGAAACAATTGGGCCTTTTCCACCGAAACAATTTCAGTGCTGGTTCATAGCCAGTGCCTAACTTAGATCCAGTTATATGGTTTTTGTCAACCTGCAGTGAAAAAGCAGTGGTTCACAATCAGGAAGACTTGGGCTACTGTAGCTTCCAAACTCTTCTTGGCTATATTTAAGAACTGGTTATGTCAGGACATAGGGGTAGGATTGACATGTCTAACCAAAATCTTATGAACACCTTTAATAAGTCACACATGTTTGGTGTTGAGGGAAAACCAGAAGCGTAACCCAAGAAGGTCAATAAGGGTCTGTGGTACCATCTGTGACATGGCTTTCAGACGATTTCCTAGTTGTCCAAATGACAATGGAAGGCGCATTAATATGTAACGACGTGGCTCTATGGTAGGTCTGTGTACAAGAACAAGTAAACCACTTATTAAAAAACACTTTTGGCTTTCGGGTACTTTCCCATATCTTCTTCTTCTCCCATACTTTTGCCAAATTGTGCAATCTGTAACTTGAAAAAAGGTCATAATTGGTTAGAAGAGTTCCAAGCAGGTTCATCTAAATAGGAGTCTGTATACCCCATTAAAATAAAAAAGACACAGTTATTAGAGATGAACAAAAACATAGATGGGTAAGTTAAGTTGCAATTACAGTGTCTGCGTATGAATTATTTACTTCTCGTATGACTCCTTGAAGGGCTATTCCTGCACACTGCAGTGGTGTCTTTTTCGTAGCTGCGAAATGCTGCAGTGGGTGAAACGCTGTTTATGTGCCAAGAATCAATAAGCAATAAGTTTCCCTTGAGGACCCAGAGTGCATTTAATTAGTTTGTTGCCTGGCAACATAAACATACTATGACATCATCTCCGACCAGATGGTAACAATTCTTATGGTTAATTTGTGAGATCGCCAATGTCATTCCAAGTTTGAACAACGCACCTGTGACACCAGTCAAATGCAAGAGTTTCTGAAAGTGTCACTAAATCGAACGCCGTGGAATAGTTAGGTAAAGTGAGACAAATGTAAGAAGCTTACACGAATATCTGTTTTCACGAATAACCGTGATGTTGCTAACATTGTTTTTATGAGTTGCTTAACAACTACTTAACAAAATAACTTGAACGTGAGTAAACTACAACACGAACAAGTGTCCTGAGGAAACACATAACATTTCAACTGATTAAACTGGAATTTCAAGTGTCACTGAGTTTTGCTGTTAGGGCCACTATTTTTGTGGTATTGTGTAACAGAATTCCAGTTCCTGGTAGATCGGATATACCATACTGAACACTGGTGTCATTTTTAGCTTTTGTTTGGTTTTGTTTTTTCTTCTTAACGCCAATACTAGCATGCTTTAAAAAAGGGTTTTGAAAAACAAGCTTACATGCCACGAGCCATGAGCCATGGCATGTATGAGGCGATAAAATTCTTTCCCATTGCCAGTAGCAGTGTGTTTACCCATTTTATTATGGTTTTAATCCCCCTCTCCTTGCTTGCAGGATTTGGCTCCACCGAGCAGGACAGCCGCCACCCTGTATCCATACCCTGCTGTGAGCCCTGAGGAGTGAGTGGAGACTGCAGTGCTTATCGCCCAGGTGGACATCCAGCTGGAGAAGCTGCCTCAGCTGGGGCCAGGCACCCCCTCGGGCAAGCCTTTGGCTGGGTGCCTTGGCGCGGCTGCTCCCTGTCGTCTGGCTCTGCGGGTGGGCTGCCGTCTGCGCTCTCTGACAGGGGTTGTCCCTCTGCCCAGCGGTGCCTGAGGTGGAAATAAAAGCAGTGTGGCTTCTCGTGTAATGGGCAGAAGCATTAACATGGTATTGCAATGAGATCGTGTATGGTGTTGTACACACAACAAAGCCAAGTAAACATGCACCTGGTGGCTGTCAAAGCTGTGTGGCATGCTCACGCCTCAGCTTTGAGTTTTAAACTGGCTACACCAGGGTAGCATTAATAAAGTCAACAAAGGAAAACCAAAGTCTGAGAGTTTGGCTCCCAGAGTCGTCTGGCTCTTCCAACAGCAAGTTGCCGCCACCCCCTTGAGTACCTCGGGCCCAACAAGAGTCCAGCCTGGGGCGAGCCTTTACTTTAAATGCATTTATTTGCATGTCATTCTAGTAATAATAACACAATTAAAATGTTAACAGTCAGAAATAAATACATTTATTTCAGTAGACTAGATTAAAACAAGCAGGTTTTACATCGTTAGGGACCTATAAAAAAAAAAATTAGTTAACAAATAGGTAATTTTAGAAAATTATATATATATATATATATATATATATATATATATATATATATATATAATTTTCTAAAATTAGCTATTTACTAACTATCTTTTGGCTCTCTCTCCAAACAAGTCATTTAAAATCATTTTAGTTGTTCTTTTTGTCACGTTTTCTCACAATGTTGAACAATTTGTCTAAAACAACTAAAAAAAGTCTGATTAACACATTTTTTAATTCTTCAATACACAAAAAAATTGTTGCAAAATATAAATCCAATAATAACCAGTTTGTTTGTTGTTTTTTTTTTTTTGTTTTGTTTTTTTTTTTACTAAAATTAACTAAGTTAACAGCGTTTTGGCTCTCTCTCCAGACAAGTCGTTTAAAATTGTTTTAGAAGTCAGATTAACACATTTCTTTCAACACACAAACAAAATTGCTCCAACATATAAATCCAATTACAACATCTAAAAGGAGTTATCCCAACACACTTTTTAAAAAGTCTCTCAGCCTCTCAGCTATCTCCAGGTGAGCAATTTATAAACATTTTACTTGTAAACCTTTAGAGGGTGTCCCGAAAATAAAAGTAACTGCTGCTAGACTTGCTATTGTAACATACAGTATATGCCCCGACTAAAAAAGGCAAAAGTTAAACCTGTCCTGGAGCTTTTCCTGTCACTCAGCCATCTCTATCCTTCCTGCAGAAATCACAACTGTGAGATAATAATGTGCTCTAACAATTCGGTCCCTCATGTGTTGAACAGAAGCTGTCAGGTTAATAGAGATGATTAAAAAGATGGAGGAAGAAGAGGAAATACACATGTGTCTCCTTACAAAGATACTAGGTTTGTTTAATGTTGAGAAGGTACATGAGCTTTAAAATCTCCTCTGTCTTGTCTGCAGGGCCCCTGAGGGGGTAAAAGGTGGCGGCGGCTGGCAGTGATGGTGGGCAACACTTGCTGGAAACCGACAGGAAGCTTTATCTTGACATATCTGTCACTCATGACTACTACTACTACTTTCAGAGAGCTGTCAAGCTACGCTCTGCCGCTCGAGTCCTCTGCGCGCCACTGCCACCTCCTTCCCGTTACATAATGTGCCATCGCTATCACAAAGACCCATCACAAACCCAGCGCCTCACACACACACTGCACAGACAATGAGATCTGACTTCTGTGGATTCACGCTGCAAAGGCTGCTATCGAATATACGGGCGAATGAGGTTTTTGCCTTGACAATACTGATCATACCGCACCGGAGTCCAGAGTAATTTCCTCCTCTCTTCCCAGCAGCCCCGTCTCTGTATCGGACATAACATCCTGAGACAGCGGAGATTGGTGGCCAGGATACTGAATTTTTTATGAGGCAGGAAAGGTTAGATAAGATCCTCCCACATTCTGTGGATAGTGCACTTACAGATCTGTTTTAGCAGCCCAGTGCTATTTAAAAAGGGAAAAAAAAAAACCATGCCTTCGTGTGGCGGCTCAGATTTTAAATGCAATCACCTTGTAAAAGTTTAGATACAGAATTTAGACCTTTTTAAAATCGATAAATCTACTCTGAGCGGTGTCATTTAGTCAGCATCTGAAGTAATGGCTTTGGTCAAAGGGCTTTATTTATCTTTAGATTATACCGTAAATTCTTCACGTTGCTTTGAAGGAAAAAAAACATGTCAACTGGCTCCAACATGTCATATTTTGTGCCACATCACTGTTGAAAGCTCGACGCTTCAGATCCAACATTTTAATTAGTTAAAACAATTCTACAGTGGAACAGAAATGAGTTGTCTCAGTCAGGAAAAATACAAAAGATGAAATTCTTCTACATAGTGTTTGTTAAGAAGAGGTAAGATAGAAATGGAAAGTGATTTTTAAAGCAAGGAACAACATTCAACAGGTTAAATCTTTGAATCATTTTCCACGTGCACGTTTGTTTTTTTTAAATAAATTCCTTAGTCTTGCGTTTTGTGTAATAACAGACTTTTTTCTTTTTTTTTTTTTTTTTTTTTAAATGATGGTTTGAGGTAGAGCAACTGAACACGAGCAGTGTGGGAGAAAATCACTGGCTGAAAAACAGCCACGGCGCTCTGAGAAATCCAAAAATCCGAACCGCGACTTGGATGGAGAGGAAGCTTGATGGCACGCCCGTTAAATGTTCCCCTGAGCTTTCTCCAGGCAGACACATCTACAAATATTTCCATAATCACTGAAAAGCCCGGTGACTGCCAGGCCCAAAGCCCAGATGTAGCCGGCAACATGTTTGAGCTCTTAGTAGTAAAGGTCAGTAGCTGCTTTTCAAACACGGATAAAAAAGCTGCTCTGCCATTTTCAGTCATATTCTCAAGCGCACGTCGCAGTCTTTATCCTGACAGCAGCAGACTTCATTCTCCTGGCCGACACAAGATAACACCGGGAGACTCTGAATCCCCCCCCTCCCAGCCGTTTATAAATGTGTTTTAACTGGAGACTCATTTAATCTGGTCCACATTATTTAAGAGTTTGCACGTGTGCATGCATTAGACACGTTGGGCTTGCGTGCACGTTGCGATCCAGCCACCTCTTTTCCTTGCCGACTTATAGCAGCCTACCTAATCAGCTCAATCTCAGGTCAACGTCTCCCTGCCTCACTGCAGGCGCTTGACTTGAGAACATGTTTTGACATGCAGGTCAGCACTAAATTAAGCTTGCATGACACTAGCAATAATAAAGAAATGCCATTCCATTTGTGTTAAACTCTGCTAGTGGAGCTGACCATCAAATGCCTATGACTCACCGCTTGCTTGGCAGCGACAATAGCGTGCACCAGCTTTTTTGGAAGTAATGATTAAAGAACTTTTATTGGAGCCGAGCTTTTCATGTTGCCGGATAAAAATGACCTTTGAGTGCTTTTCAGAGCTGAAGACTTGTCAAAGCATGAAGTAGGAGGGTGAGCTGATGGTGTGTAATTTGCGGGAACACTGACTTTCACGCTGGCGAACAAACGTCTAAACTCTTAAGAAAGCTATTTGTTGCATGGCGTTTGTTGCTTTGGACCCCACCAGTAAGCAAAAAACTGTTACATTTTTAAACACTCTGTTGAACAATTCGGGTTTATGTGGAAAGCAGTCGTGTTCCTGTCACTTTAGGGAAAAGAGCTCGTAACCGAAGCTCATTTTACCCCATTAAGGATCCCTTTGATAATAGTTGGAAGTGCCAAAATCAAGGACAGGTAAATATTCTGCAAGTGCGGGTACTCGCCTCCTCTGGCACTCAAGGGCGTACTCGTTGCAGTATAAGCTGGCAGGGCAGCTCGGCGAGAGTCTGCACGACTCATTCGATGACCCCTACATGTGCACGTTGATAAATATGTATGCGTTAGTGGCGTGTTGTGCAGTAAGGCAAGGTTACTGTACAGATGAGCAGATACGGGTCAGGTGGTTGTTGTTTTCCCGTCTGGAATAAAGTGACCTCCGAGAAGTTGAAACCCCTCATGAAAACATGTGGAGGATTTCTGTGTAATGAGGCACGATTAATCATACATCGATGGGGGGGATTAATGATTTGTTGCATTAATGCGAGATTCTTTTCAAATAAAAAAATAATAAGACATTGTTTATTTATTATATGGTCTTGTGAAAGTGTGTTTGTTTTTCCTGAACTACTATATTTATATCTAAACCATTATACAAACTTATAATTAGAAAAACAAAAAGAAAGCACCAGTATATAAAGTGATATGTTTATTTTAATTGGCTGCTTAAAGCAACACTGAGTTTTTTTTTAGGGTCTTTTTTCATGGTGAAATATCAGTTTTAATTAACATTTGAAGGAATATTTGATCTTTTCTTTTCAGGAAGCCTCGTGTAATTTAAGATTACGCGTTAATTACTCCGACATTAGTTGCTTTTTGTAATTTACAAATAAATTCACCTTCCATTCGTTTGTCATGGTTGTGAAATCTAGCTACGGAGACAAAAACTGTATTATATGAATAATTATGTATTTCAGTGGTATTTCCCTTTTCAAGGTGATATCTTCATGGTGTGATGTGATAAAAATTCAATCTTTAAGAAATAAAATCCAAGACAAACGTTATACACTTCTAGGAGATTCGTTGAGTCATCGTTTTATTGGAAAAGTTGAGCCATGTCTCTTTTTGTTGGAAGAATAAGCTCTCTCAAAACAAAGCCCATAATTATTTCTTAAGTTTATTAACTTCACAGTTGCTTCTCTTTAGGCTGCACTGTTATCAAGTAGCCTGAATGAAATTCAAATCACATTAGCAGTCCTGCCTCCTCTGAACTTTCATTATTTGTGTTTACTTTGTTTTTGTTAATTGAGTTTGGTCACAACATGTAAATTCTAAACTGAAGCATAAAAGTTTCTTCAGAAGTCTAAGCGCCACCAAGGCACTTCATGAGGATCAGCTCTCGGTGAGGAGAATTTCTGGACGTTACGCATTAATTACTCGTAATTTGTTGCTCTGTAACACCAGATGGTTAAAAAGTATTTCTGTCAAACGATTTGAAATGTGCCTCGCTGCCTCCGTGGCAGCAGGAATCGTGTCGTACTTCCTGCCACTGAAACCATACTAGTCGTGCAGTTTATATTGCTTGTGACATCGCTGGTGCGCCAACCCTGTCATATCTTTATTGTCATGTCTTGGATTTTCTTTTGCACTTGACATCAATTGGTGTCAAGTGATTACACGACTGATTGATTGATTTTAATCATTTCTTCTTCTTGTCGTATCATTGCACGGAGCTGCACCGTTTGATGTTTGGGTTTCACGTTGCTTGTAGCTGCACACAAAAAAAAAAAAAAAAAAAAAAAAAAAGATCGAATGCCAAAAATAATTTGCGCACCCCCAGTGGGAGCCTTGATATGCCACCTTAAAGTTAACGTTCATTGTTTGTTTGGTTTGTTGTTTTTTTTTTTTTTGTTTTGTTTTTTCAGAATAAATCAAATAATTATTCTATGCATGTTGACAGAAGGCTCTCTTTCAATCATTTTGGCAATACATGGCCTTCTCAAGTCCCAAGGGGGTAATCACTACATTTCCCAGTGATGCCTGCTTGGCTAAGCAGTTTTAATACACAAATCAATTTTGCATTACCCCCCTCTGGCTGTGAGTGCTCATAGTGTGAGAGCCATGAAAAATTGATGGGCCTTAGCATACAGATTGCAACCCCAGTGAATCTTAAATTTGTCCAGTGCCTTTCTGTGTTTTTCTTTCCTTTTTTTTTTTTTTTTTTTTTTTTTTTGCTGTTTTGTTCCTCCCAACAAGACAATGTCAAGGGGGCGTTTGTTGTGTTGTTAAAACTGTTGATCTGCTCTCCCTTTACTTGAAAAGAATGACAGCTGCTCCAGAGGAGAAACAACGTTGAGAGGCACAACACAAAAAGGTGTGACGTGCGAGGGGATGCGGGGGAAATAACTCAAAGATTTCTCAGTAACCCCAAATGACATTCAAACACAAAAGACCTAGGCAACATAAACAAGCCTGCTTTCCACGTCTGTAGACTAAAATGTCATAAACACAATGACCAGTATCTTAAAGAGCATTTTGCCACAGCAATTATCTCGTGTCATTTGGTGAGCTGCTCCGTATTTCACTGGCGGATGATTTGACTAGTGAAAGAAATTACAGCTCCCATAATTAGTTTTTGCTATGAAATGCAGCTATCATCGGAGAGAATGAGGAAATTTCACACCTTGGAAATTACATTTTGCAAGGTGCTGCTTCAATGTCCTTGAGTATGGACACATCAAAAGCTTTTTTGTTGGACCCGGGCCTTTCTTTGACATGTATAGACAGAAATCTGCAATGAACAGCAAAGTGAGCAACGAAGAGGCATTCTGAAGATTTCCCTGCCACATTCGGTGATGTAATGACCTCCATTTACTCCGTGGTGCTGAAAATTGCAGCGTTTGTAATTATACTAAATGTTTTGTTTGTTTTTGTTTTTTTGTTGTTTTTTTTTTTGTTTTTTTCAATGCCGTTTCACTGGAAAACAGTTCAAACAGGTACATTTAAGGTCTACAGAGTACTTCTAATATTAAAAAATGTGCTGGTTTTAGATATGAAGTATGCATGGGAAAGAAATGTTGACGTTACACACCATAATGTATGCAAAAACAGGACACAGATAACTGATCACATGTGTAAAAATGTTTTTATCGTTGACAGCAAATGTGCGAAGACTAGACTATCCGGACACGCTGCTCTTAGACCTTTCATTGCATCAAATCAGGTCAGTTCTCCCATTTCTACACTGCTTTTCTGGACTGAAAGTAAATTCCCTTTTAAGATACTGGAAGGATTTCAAGTGTAGCTGAACTGAAATGTGGCTCTTTTGCATCGCGTTGGGACTGTGGTTCGCATCAGAAGTTGAGAAAATTCACACTTTTTCAGGTGTCTGGACATCAGCCAATCAAACGGCGGCTCCACAGCCTGCTGCTAGCCAATGAAAGTGTACATGTGGCCAGGCTGGGAGGAGCCAAAGGATCTGGTTCATGAGCAACACCGAGGAAAAGCTGATTATTGCCATGAAATTATGGCATGTCATGTTTGTTGGCATGTGAAGCAGCACAAAACATCAACACATGAACACAGTTAATCCGAGCCAGGTGTGCTGGAGCAGGGAAACACCTACGACATGAAGGGGATGTGGTACTTTGAGGACGGGAACCGAGAAACACTGATGGAGTGAAAGTGAAGTGCGCCGTAGTGATGAAAGTAAATGTTTGTGACACTCGTGTTGCCCCTGTCAAGATTGGGCTCGTCAGGTGAATTTATTTAAGGCAATAAATCGACTTTTAATATGAAGCGTAGCCTTTGATTGGCAGTCCGCTCAGCAAATGGCCAGCCATTACCACTTCCTGATCCGTTCTTGTCACGCTACAGAGTGAACTAATCCACGGTTTATTTTTTTACCCAGCGTCGGCCTAATGCCGGAGTCAGTTCTGATTTCGCCACCGAAACAACTTCTGAAATGCAAAATACAACATCATTTTTCAGACAAATGACTTGAATTTCTGGTTTAATCATACTTCAGTGAACATCAAGAGCAACAACGAGAAAAGAAATTGGCATTATTTAGTGCTTCATTGCTGCTTTAAACATTTCCATTTGTGAGTGCAGGTTATGAATTTAAAATCAGGGTTATTCATTCCTGTCTTGCAACCCTCCCACCACTTTTCTTAATTTCTTCTTACACATTTAGCTTTTTTCTTTTTGCTTACTCCTATTTTCAAAAAAATGTCATTTACTTTTGTTTTTTTTTAATGTTTTGTCTTCCCTTTTTTTATTTTAGTTAATATAGAGCATTTAATATTTCCTTTTCTTTGGAAGGTGCCACACAAATACACAGTTTCTCTGCGGAGTGGAGAGTTTGTTGCCATGACAATAGTAATGTCACTTTAATGGCTGAGATGTGAAGATGGCGGCTGTGTTGCATTTCATATGCAGGTGCTATGCACAGAGGAGTACTGATACAGATAATGAAATCAATTTCCTGTGATTCCTGGAGCAGAGCGCTCGCTGGGAAAAAAAAAAAACAATAAGAATTAAATAAGCTCGCGCTAAACGTCAGCAGCGGGTTGCCAGCGACTCTGACTCCTGCTTGTCTGGTTGAAAAAAAGAGAAATGGAAAAAAAAACAACAAAAAAAAACATTTTTTTTTTTTTTTTTTTACATGTGGTAAAATATGCAAGAGGCTTCAGCGTGTTTTATCTCCAGTTAAAAATAGACGGAAGAAAAAAAAAAATAGACAATTATGTTTGTGGAGGTTTCTGTCTGGTTCCTTACCCCAAAGACAAGAAGCTAAAAAAAAATTAAAAAAAAAGTTAAAAAAAAAAAAAGGATGTCAAATTGATTGCAAGACAGTGATAATGTTTCCCCTTTACAGTTGCAGCCTGTAATCCGACGCGTCCGCTGCTGTATTTGGCTGTCTGAGCTTGTTGCCAGTCAATGACAATGATTTTCTGTTTTTTCTCACCATCTGCCTGCTCACTAGTTGTACTTCTGCGGTTCCAGAAGCAAGCAACTGTCCCACATAAAAGTCTCCATGGCTGCATACACTTTTTATTTTATTTTTATTTTTTGGTACACAAAAATAGACTAAATACATGCTAATCAAATTCATATAGCTGCTGAAATGTTTTTATTTGCAGGAATTTGCCTCTATACAGTATTCGTGGTTCGCTGCACACCAGTATCCACCCATGCCAGGATGTGTCTTTGCACGTCAGGCCTCGGGCTCACCGTTTTTGCGAGCAGCTGCATTAGTTGGGTTTCTACATTTTGGACAAAATCACAGAACAAAAACATTGCTTATAGGAAATCCTTTGTGTTTCAAGTTTAACATATTATTTTCTTGACATTAAGCCAGAACGTGCAAAATCAAAAGATCCAAACGCATCAATGCAGAGTTGCACAAATTAGATCTTTGATTCCTCACATTTAGTCACCTTTGGCTTTGATTGCACATCAGATCTGCAAACTCTGACCCTCCGAGTTCTTCAATACAGCATGCTGTGTGAACTCTCACCACAGAGTTTAAAGAAACTGCCTCCACTGACTTGATGCCTTGTGACTGAAGTGGCCGTGACATGACTCATGACATGGCATCCTTCTCCTTCTCACACAAGTACTTCCCCCACATCCTACAGTTGTTTAAGGTCACTGACTTGCCGCACGACAAATTTAATGCAATAGTTCTTGAATGTATAGTCTGTCACTGCAAGATGGAGTGATCCATGCTGGTTGAGTATGTCACCGAAACGGCTGTATCTTTAGCAGAGCGAGGCAGATGATCGCTTCTGGGATGCTTCTAAGCTGCTCCACAGCGCCGCTGATGACACCACGCTTTCCACTCGTTTACTCGTATGCACCTAAGGCGCCCTCAGCATCGCTGTCCGTTCACTTTAAATGAGGTGACGTCAGGAGTTGCCAAACTGAGGAGCGGGTTCGCGTGTGGCCGTAGCAGCTTCGCTTCCATCAAAAGTTGGGGACTTTTCAGCTTTTCACGCTTCAATGCGAACGTCAGCCGATGACTTAAGGATACACGGCCCGAGCTAGTGAACGGCACTACACATGTCGACTGTCTGCGCCGCGGTGTGAGCTGTCAGTCATCAGCCGCAGTCTCAGCCAGGCCTGAGCTGACGGACAGATGTTTGCACATTCGTCTCTGGAGTGCAAAGCGCCACATCATCAACTCTCCACCTCCATGCTTGACAGTTGCTATTAGATGTTTGTGTTTTTTGCTAGGGCTGGACCAAAATGACCCAGGATATCGATATGTGGACATCTGGATTTCCATTCGTGAAGTGTGGACGTCACTCGTTTAGTGGGAACCGCACTTGTTGGTCTTGCGCGTCCCAGCTACAGTAACTGCAGAGTCCACGCCGAGGGAGAAGGAATGACAGTTCAAATCAGATTCTTTTAATATTTTGCATGTTCAGTTGTTCGGTCTAAAACAAAGAGACTTACCTTTCTGTAGCCATCTGCATTCATCGTCATTTGCCCTGTGAATCATCTGCATTCATTATTTTCTCATTCAGCCAAAGATTGAGGCATGGCCTTTAAAGTGACAGCCCTAATCGAAACCTTTTTCACATTTTAGGTCCATTTTTGTTTACACTTTTTGCAGCCTTTTCAGTAATTTCATTTGCTCTTCTAACTTCTTTATCTATCCAATATACTGACACCTGCGTCTGTTGTGTTTCTTTCTCTCCAACCCTTTTCAATTATGTTTGTGCTATCTTGAAATGGCAAAACGAAAAACTATCTACTTCATTCTCCCCTCTGTCTAAATCCCGCTCGGATGCTGCAATAGATTTAGCTCACCATTATAAAACACAGACTCGTTTGGTTGCAAGGTGGCCTGGTCTCCCATCGCTGGACAATCCCATTGATTGGACAGTTCTCTGAACATAATTTTAGACATGTTGAAAGGGACATAAGCTGTC
Organism: Xenentodon cancila; assembly: GCA_014839995.1. Taxonomy (NCBI): domain Eukaryota; kingdom Metazoa; phylum Chordata; class Actinopteri; order Beloniformes; family Belonidae; genus Xenentodon; species Xenentodon cancila. The sequence goes on from CM026212.1 coordinate 20,892,440, forward strand.
TGAGCAAGCTGTTCCCAGGAATATTGGCCCTCTACATCAACTCAAAGAGACTTTGCAGCCAAGCAATTTTCTCTGTCAGTGACAGTGAAAAGCATTGCAGAAACTTAATGTGTGAAGGCTGCGGTGTTCACTGCAGACCCGCAAACGTAACTCCAATCTGTGATTGGTGTGGCAATTAAATTAATGGCACTACATCACACTGTTTTACATTAAATTATTTCTGTTGTTTTGTGCATGGATTAACTGAATTACTTTGAAGCTGAAAACATGTCTTTATTAGAGATGTATCAGTTGAATGAATGGTGATTGGCACAAACTTGTACAGACGCATGTGGATGGAGTACTGACAAATCCAGTCTTATTTTTGGTCAGTAAGTGCATCATCATGACAATGGTGATGATGATGCAATCACGAGGCAATCGTTTTATTCAAGGTGGAAGTTTTTAACTGTAAAAAAGGATATCCAGTGACTAGTTTGTAAAGTCAAATAGCAGCATGTAAGGCCAAAACAAGATTGAATATATGTATATAAAACACATATGTATACAAATACACACACATTATTTATATATATATATATATATATATATATATATATATATATATATATATATATATATATAAAATGCTCCTCTGAGATTGTTACTGACATCATTCCTCCTTGGCATTGTGTTAGACACACCTGCAAGTTCCGCACATGCAAGTTGCTATATTTTAGAATTATTTTTTTGAGTAACACAGTGCTTACATATTTATTTATTTTTTCTTTGAACATTTTTTGCACTTCTCTACTTTTGGCCTTTTGCTGATTCCTGTCTTGAATGAGAATATTTATTCCTGCATGTGGTTGGAGGTTTGGTGGAAACATGCATGCAAACTGCATGCACCCCAAAAACCGAGTCCATATCAGACTTTTGACAACCACTATATATATATATAATGCATTACACAGTGACTAATATACAAGCCCGGTTTACTCCTGCCTCAAGATGCGAGGAGGGGCCGCAGTTTCCATGTGGCGAGGAGGTGCAAAATGTAAAAAGCAAGTCATTCTCTTTGCCTTTTTGGCCTTTTTTAGGTCGCATCATTCATGAGCTAATGATCCATTTAGCAGCCGAAACCCAGCAGTTACTTCTTTAAATTCTAATCATGAAGCAATGAAGCATTTGTGGTGAAAAGAAAACTCAATATGATGCACTAATTAGCAAACAGGAGCACACAAAAACACGTAAATCTAGTACAGAAAAAGTGATGACAAATCCCTTGTTAAGGCCATTTATCCGCTAATTTAAAAATAAAAAATAGGAAATTAATCTTGAAAGTATTCAACATGATATAGGATCTAAATATTACCTATGCCATTGAAAAGGCAGCATCCCCCTCTTAATGTGATCTCACAGAATTTGAGAAACATTTACTGTGAAGTCAGTGAGAGAGATAATACATGTGCATGTGTGCTAGGTATCTATGAGCGTGTGTTATAGCAGGACGGGTGGCGGCGGCGGCGGCGGCAGCGGCGGTGGGGGCAGTGAAGGAGAATGGGAGAGATGCGAGTGGCCCATCTATGAAAGCGCCATTAAATTGTCAGTTATGATGGATGTTCCGCCTTTTCTGCATTAACTGGTACATTAGAAGTCATTAATTCTTCAGGATGTGCACTGGAGATCACAGCCTCTCAGGGGGTCTCAGTGCCTGGATAAAGTGAGGGGGTGAGAGAGAGGGAGAGAGAGAGGGATGGAGGAGGTAAAGAGTGCGCCAACGGAGAGAAGAAGGATGGACGGAGACCCTTGTAGTTTGAATTTGAAGCCTCCTTGTTTTGTTTCACTTGGCTTGAAGTGATTCTGACGCATCATTTCTACTTCCATCCATTATGCTTAATCCGTCTCCGGGACACGGGGGTCTGTCGGAGCCGATCCCGACGCTTTGCAGGCGAAAGGCAGGGGTCCACCCTGGACAGGTCGCCAGTCCACCGCAGGGCCACGTACAAAGACAGTCAACCATGCACGCTCACATTCACACCTACGGGCAATTTGAAGAATTGAAGAATGATCAATTAACCTAGTATGCATGTTTTTGGACTGTGGGAGGAAGCCGGAGTACCCGGAGGGAACCCACGCAAGCACGGGGAAAACATGCACTCCACACAGAAAGACCCACCAGGCCGGGAATCGAACCAGGAACCTTCTTGCTGTGAGGCAACAGTGCTAACCACCAAAATTAATGGAGATGAAAAACAAACACAATCTTCCACTGATCAAGTCTTAGGTTTTGTTTCATTCCTCAATGACCAAGTGCGAAGCGTCTGAAGCCCAATAATTGTCATTTTGTGACTTCTGTGATAGTTTTTCCCTCAAATAAAACCTTAAAAAACACACCAGCGACGATGCGCCGCAGAACTCTCTGGTTCCACACCTATTTATCATAGATTTATCATAATCAACACGTTTTCACAACGACGGCATTTAATTCATCAAAATTTTAATAAGCACTCGAAGCCGCTGCAGTAAATTTAAGAGTTGTGAACCTCCTGACAGCTCGTGAGAATTGTCAAACAAGAAAACAGCATTTCGCTGCCAATTAAGCAACAATTACTGGACACGTCGCAGTTTGACGGGCGACTTGGACCTGCTCACAACACTGCCAACGCAACACTGCAAAAAGCAGTAATAAGAAATAGATGATGGAGACGGAGCATTTTCTTTTGCCCACCACAGAAAATCCTCAGGATTTGAAATTGTTCTGTGGGTCCTTGAGATTTTTTTTTTTTCCACCTTCTTCTTTTCAGCTGCTTTGCACATGAGTGGCCCCGACATCTGTTGTGTTTAAATGCAGTAAGTATGTTGAATGGGGAGGGGGTCAGCAAGGACAAAGAGCGGTAGTCATCTGAAACAAAGCTCCCATCAGTGTCCCAAAAGTCCCCCAGCAGGCCAGATCCACCAGCAGGTATTTATCACGCGATGACAGGAGGTCACAGGCGACTGACACTGCACTTCTTACTCTGCATTAGCAGTTGCATTTAGGCTCTCGAGTTGCTTTTTCTCCTTTTTTTTTCATGTTATAACAACAACAAAAAAAAGAAGCTGAATGGAAATTGCTGCAGTGTTGGTGAGCAATCGTTCTTTATCCACACAACTTTCTCAAAAGTTTGCCACTTTGGTTAAAAAGAGCCTCATTTCTGTAATTCATTTGAATTTCTTTTTCTATGATGTCTTTTTGTTTTTCTTTTTTTTTTCCCACGCTTACTCATAATCAATAGGCAGCTGCTTTTATTTTCAGAACAAAATGTTTGGTTTACGCAAATTGAGTTTACAGTTGACCTTAACTCAAACTTAAATTATTCGTACGTTATCCTGTACTCCTAAGAAGTCCGTTTGTAGTTGTTGTTGTTGTAAAATAGCGCAAAAGTGATGCAGTGGCATTTACCAAACGGGTGTTGAGTTTTAAATCCTCACTTAAGAACTCAAAAATTTGATTCAAGTTATGTTTATGTCATGAATAAAGACTTCAAAAGTTGTTTTTTTTTAACCTCTTTCCCATTTATTAATATAGCAGGTAAAAGATCTGACCTCATTCCAACTCTCCATTATCCGTGCCTGACAACTTCTCCAACCACTCATAAGCATGAAGACCTTCAGGGCAAGATTAAAGTCTAACCAATAAAAAAAAAAAACTAATCTGGAAAGTAAGGGCACTTTTTGTCCAGCTCAACATCTGTTGAACAACAGGAGGTCAAACGTGTGGAGGGTGGGACTTGAAACTTAAAGCTCCAGCTGCAAAGCGACACATGGCGGCAACGCGATGGTCTTCCGGTTGAGCCGGATCACTGGTGTTCACGGATGAGACGCGGAGAGCCAGACACGTGAAGAGGCGTACAGGGGGTTTCCTGTCTGATCAGACCCAATCGAATGCAGCAGAGTACAAGGTTAATGACTTAAAACCACAGAGAATGCAAAAGCAACCTGCATTTTAGAATAACCTTTCTTTCAAAAAAGGAAAAGCTTATTTTAAAATGGCTAAATCAGTGATCTGATCTTAATCTGATCATGCTGCATTTCTCTTGCTGAAGGAAAGAAACTAAAAAGGCAGAGGGATCAGCAACCACACACTTTAAGGCAGCTGCAGTGACGGCCCGGATGCTTTACCGCTTCACATTGTTCATTTATATCAATGGGCTGTTGTGGGTTCCTTTAGACAGTCATTACATGTTAAGGTTTCCGGACAGCGTGTAAAAAATGAACGTTTTATTTATAGTTAAATCATTTGAGCCCGTTGAAATCGTGGTTCTGCGACTCGCCGTCGTCATACTGCACATCACATGACGGTGGCTCTTTTTCTCTTTGCATAGCGGCTTGGCTGAGTTGCGGTTAACTTTTGCTCCCATCGCCATGTTAACACCTATTATAATGAAATCCGCCTATTAAACTGAATCATAAGTAGTTTATATCTGTTGCTCAAGCATAAAAAAAATAATTTTCCATAACTACAGCAGTTAACCTGCACACAAAGTTTGGGCCCTGCTGGTCAAAATCACTTTGAATACTGGTGGTTAGTGTAAGTGGAAGTTGAACGGGTCTCCAAAATATAGATGGAATAACTCTTTTGAGGTATAAAGCTAGAGTAATTTATTGTTTCTGCTCCGCACAGTTTTGCAGTGAAAGACCCCGGCCTGTGTAAAGAGAACTGGACAAACCTGCTGTGACATCAGTCACAGGTTTGAAAAACGTATTTTCAATCAGGCAGTAATTTTAACATTGTAACGTCGGCGCTCACGTGAGTCTGACTCGCATTTGGAAGTAGCTCCCAGTGGTCAGTTGAGGAACTGCAACTTTTTCCAACTTGTTGGAAGCTCAAAGGAACTCAATGCCTTTGAGGGTCCCGCTGTAGGTGTAGAAGTTAAATAACTTTACACAGATTTCTCCTCTTTGTTTTTCCTTTGTTTCTTCTGCGATTACCTTGTTGGGTCTCCCAGTCTAGTTTCATCGTTGCAGTGAAACACAGTTTTTGTGAGAGAAGACAGGGATGAAAATCTTAAAACTACTTAAATATTCTTTCAAATTAAATTTGAACGTGGAAAAAAAAAAACGTTGTGGTGTTGCTTTAAACTGAAATAGCGTCTTAGTGTCCTAGATTTCATTTAGTCTGATAAGGCTAATTAAAATATGTAAAAAAAAATTAAAAAAAATTCATCAAGGGTGTCCAACGTAGGAGTCCTCCGTCTGTCAGACTGAAACAGTCGTAGCCACGATACAGCAACAGCAGCCTTTAAAAGGAAGCGAAAGTCCCCCTGGAGATGGCGTGTGTGTTTTTCTCTTACGGTTCTTGTCTGATGATGATTGTGGCTGACCTTGGGGGTGTCGAGCCTGCCGCACCTTCACTCCATTACTCCACTTCAATGCAGCCCACACATTTGAAGCGCAGAGCTCAATGGTGTGGGGCTCTCGAAGCACTGAACCCACCACCGAGCTGACTGACCTGTGGCAGATCTCCTTCATCTCTGCAGACCTCCCTGGAATACGCACAGGGCTCGACTAATTACTCTTAAAAACAAGTGGGATGTGGGTGGTTTTTAATTGGCAAGAGTGAAAGATCAGTAGTCTTGAGGGTATGTGCGTTTGAGCTCCCCGTTCACGCGGCCTTTTTTCAGCCGGCTGATTTCTATGCTGCTGCGCTTCCCCGCTGTTTATTCTGCATGCTTTAAATCTGTTTAAATCTATGATCTGGGCATTGGTTGAAAAAAAAACAAAAAAAAACTAACTAGGCTGTTAAGCTGCAGAAACCACAGAAAAAGCGAAAGGATGTGTTACAAAACTTCGTTAATATGTAGATAGCAGAAATACCTTGTCTGAACTTGTGGCTGCAAATTGGCCGAGTGGCCAAGCAGGGTTGGAAAGCATCGAGCTGCAATGCGAGCCTGAAGTGAGTGGGTGGGATGCCATGCATTAAAAGTGGCATATCCCCAGACAGGAGGCAGCCAGAACAAGGCCACTCTGTTTCCAATTAGAATGCAACAACTGCAGCCACGTAGCTTGTAATTACATGGACCATGTGGTGGGGAAAGAAAAAAAAACTGGACTTTGATATTTTCTTTCTGCTAAATGATTGCAGAGGGAGGAATCCATCTGCAGATATTTTAGCCGGAGCCGGAACTTCTGCTTTGTAATTCAACAAAAGCTCTCCTTTGGGATTGTCTTTGTTTGCCCCGGTTTTGAATTGAAGTTGTTTTACTTGCGATGACAAGGACTCGTATTGACTTTCACAGACACCCGCTGCCCGAGAATGTGGGATGCCGTCCATGGATAATGTGAAATCTGTATCCACGTGGCACAATGAGGCGGGAGCCAAGGCCTGCTGTTTAACTCGGTGCACATTGGTCCTTAGTTCTCAATAAAGCCACGAGTCTGATACCCTTTTCAGGAGGAAACATAATTACAGTGCATTCAGGGCGATTATGCAGGGGTGTGAGATGGCAGGCAAATAATAAAGGAGATTTCACTTCAGCTGTCAGCTGCCATGCTGCTGAATGACGAAGGAAAATGGGGAGAACTTCATTTCAAAAGACATATATGTGATATGCCAAGTACATCAAGAACGACCTTAAACTTTTAAAGGAAAAGATATTGGAAATGGAATTATGAACTGTCACGGGCGAAGTCATTTTCTTTTCCCTCGTGGCCATTCTTGGCCTTTGAAACAGGTCTAATATTAGAAAATATTACTGCAAGAATTATTTTCTGACATTCAAATGTTATTGCTTCCACCCGTGTGTGTGTGTGTGTGTGTGTGCGTGTGTGTGTGTGTGTGTGCACATGTGTAGCTGCTCCCTTGTTCATTTGGGTCTTTGACAAGTATGACGGATAGGAACACGAAAAAAAATAAATAAAAAAATCTGTTGTTGTTTTTAGCTGCTGTCTGCAGCTTCTTGAACATACTGTACACGTATCAATAATTGAGCGTCTTACCAAAAAGGTGGGGCGTGGGGACATTAAAATATTTATGGCTTGTCATTATGCCCCGCCGTCTAACACAACCGCCGCCATGCCAGATATCCCACTTTTCCCCCTTTTTCCTTCAGCAGCACACATCCTGCTGTCCTGCTGGAAGCGTTGTGAAACGGTCTCCCGGGTGGGACGTAGTCACCGTCCCTCAAGCGGTAACTTCAACTTTTGTAGGAGTTTTCGGGACATCTGACCTCACTGGAAAACAGAAGACAATGGACGACGTGATTAATCTTCTTGTAGAAAACACTGATAGAACATTTGTTGAGATTGCACATAAGAATGTGCTTTAACTCTAGGCAAACCATACACATCACATAAATGATTATTACTACCAGAATATTCTTAGGTGTTGTTTTTTTTTTTGTCAAGGCAGCCTAACAGTTTAATATTACCACTCGTTTATTCTTAAATTTACGTCCAAATGATTATAAATTAAAACCGGTGTTGGTAAGTGAGTCACACTACTTTTTATTCTTTTTTAATGAATAAAACAGGGGGAAATGACCATTTTTAACATTTTCCCGTCACTTTCATGGTTAAGTTCATGTTTTTTTGTGTTCCAGTCACACCGTATTTATTTAAAGGAGCCTTGTGCTTAAAAAGAAAAGAACATGTATTTGAATATCCAACTCAAATACTCTTGACATAGTCCAACCCTGTGAGCTCCTGGGGTTTTATTTTAGAAAGGGGAGCACTTCCGAGCACTGCACATGTGGGACAAATGTGGAATTATCGTACTACAGACATAAAATGATCATATTTTGAGGGAAATCCTGTACACCCCTCGTAACCAAAATAACAAGTCTGTTGATGCGCTACAGTCACTCCAGCCACTTATGACTTGGTGGCGTCAGTACGGATTTTTTGTTTTTTTTTAATTTCCTCGCTCAGCTTCCAACTGGAGCGTTTTGTTGGACGGGCAACGCGGACCGTTCAGCCAATCGTGCCCATTCTGAGGCAACCGCACGGACGTCACTCGTAGCTACATTTAGAAAAGCTTGACTGGCTGGAAACTTATCTTATGGAAACAGATGCCTTCAGGATCCACACAAAAAAACAGGCAGACAGTTGCAGCAGGCTGATTACAACCACACATTCACAAAATGGTCAAGTTATTGTATATTTGGCCTTTTTTGGAGGGGATTATTGATCATACATCGTACCGAGGGCAAAAGTATTGTAAATTTATTTTCATTTAATGTTTTTCCCTTTTAACTGTAATCCAATTAAAAAAGGTTGAGTGGTGGGAATAAAACATGCTTTTTGACTTCCAAAATAAACCCGTACGTGGAGCCTGTTCTTGGTGTTTTATTTTGAAAACTGACCAGCTTCTCCATGTCACTACTGTATCTGACGTGATGTTGGTGTAAATTGGTTTTGCCACAGCTGAGCACCAACGTAAGCTTGCAAAACAACCAAAACGTATAAAAGACATTTCTTTAAGACATTTAGGAAATTGTGGCATGTTTAGAAAAAGGTCAAAACAAGTCTCCCTTAATTTAAACCAAAATAATTTTAAAACCTGAAGCTGTTCAGGTTTATTTTCTTTTTGGCAAAAAAACAAACAAAAAAAAGCTTTAAACATTTATTTAAAGACCTACAGTATCTGCAACTAGGAGAACAGCACCTAGGTTCACCTAACTGAACTAATTATGTAAATGTTTGAGTGCTGGTGTGTCGGCCAGCTGAGCGTTAGTAATACAATGTTGTGTCTAGACACTGCATTTATGTTTTGTTTCTTCATTATTTAAAAGGGGGATTTCTTGGACAAATGTTTAATAATTTATCGAGGGGGTTTTTTGTTCTCGTTTTTTGTTTTTGGTTTGGTTTTCGGTTCGAACAATGAGAAAGTCCTCCAGACTCATTGCCTGTAAAAACAGTTTTTCTGTTAAAACGCAGAGCCACGACTCACCGGAGCCTCCGATGCCACTGAAGTAAGGTTGCGTATGGGTTTGTCCGTTTGTCACGGTGGCCGACAAAAACGTTCCTCGTGTACTCAGATTGCCAGGCTCTGACGCAGGTTTTTGAGGCGGCACAGAAAGGCCAGCCTCGTCCCTCTGGCCTGCATTGACAGAAGACCATTTTGTTCCTCTTGGTGTGTGTCAAGTGTTTCTTTTCTTTTTCTTTTTGCCTGCTTCCTCTGTGTGAGTGTGTTGACATGGTGGCCTTGGCATGCCCACTGGAGCATAATATTCTGTCATTATAGGCAGCAGGTCTTTGGTACAGTACGTGGATTTTGACAGCCTCTCACACTGTCTCTGCATCTGGTGGCAGTGCTTCCGTGACAACCGGTGTTTTTTGGTCTTTCAGCACAGATACAAATTGTGACTGTTTGCCTCTTAACAGGACGCCGCCCCCAACCCTCAGGAAAAACTGTCATATGTGGAGTTTTGGAAGGTGAGACTTGCAAACTCCCACCTTCAGCGAGCTTGAGCGCGCACACAGTTGGTGGAGGTGGTGGATTCCTGCATGTTCCTTCTGTGTCTGACTTTTCTTTTTGTGTCAAACTGTGGGGGCGATGCTTCCCTGAGCTCACAACTGAACACCGAACTCCGTATTCCCTCCAGAAGCAGCTCTGCGATAGTGCATTGCTGGGTCAGGGGAATTCGCCCAACAGCATGTCGTGCCACAGTTTCCAATTACTAAGATTTCACCCACCCTCCACTGAAGCTTTGTTTTACCAGCACCATTCCCTGAAACATATCTGAGCTACTCCGAACCTGTCAGTGGAAGGGCTTGTAGGAGCCCACTTTGCCCTTCTTCTGCCTCTCTCGTAACTTTTCTAGATCTCTGCCTCATTCCCGAAAGCCTCCCTTCTACCTGCGCTGCCTGTGTGTCATCCTTCTGTTCTAATGAGAGGTAGGGATCAGCAAGGCAGACCCCTGGAGTTTGACAGAGATACCTGTTGTGCCTCTATTTTTCTTCCTGCTCACTCTTCTGCTCCCACCCCCTCTCTGCCTCTCTCTCGCTCCCTAAACGCCAGAGCTGTCGACTCCTGGCAGTTTGATTTTAAACTGTTCCCCCATGTCGGCAGTAGCTGCCATGACGGAGAATAAAACAAGCGAAATGTAGAGTTTGTAGTGAACAATGAGAGGATTGGCTTTGTCTCTACATGGCATGTGGAAGATATTATTTCATATTTTTTATTTCTATTTTCTTTTTAAATAAGCCCTTGTATTTTTTTTTTCTAGTAAAGAAATAGCTCAACATTTCTGGTGAAAAGAGCATCCCGAAAGAATTATTGAAACCTTGTTAGGAAAAAAAAAAAAAAAAAAAAAAAAGCAGCAGGTGGGTTCAAGAGCTTTTATGTTGCCACAAGAATCAACTTCAAGGTTATCTTTGTTTCCAGAAGTGGTGATCTGGTGTTGTTCCTGTGAAATTCAATCTGACTGGCCTCACTGCTTTGAAATGCCATTTCAATGTCCAGACTTTTGAAAATCAGTATGCACTGAATGTAGATGTACCAAAAACTACATTTAGGGCGGACTTTACAAAAATAACTAGACAAACTGTGGCGTCTCTTAGAGATTTCTCAACAGTGGGCTTTGAGCTCAGGTCATTGCTAATTTTGGCAGGAGCTGACTCTTTCCCGAGCTCAGTTAATCCAGTGAGAAATGGGCGAATAGACGGATCAAACGAGCTCGACGCTTGAACACCAATCAACCACAGTCACCAAAATCTGGCTATTTTATCTTCACTCGTGACATTAATTGTCTAGCCTATTGACATGCATGTGTTTTCTTGCTCCGGGTTTCCAGACGGATTGGCTTGGTTTGCCAACATCGCCGGAATAAAGCTTAAAACCTTCCTTTTTGATAGAGGTTATAGTTACAGTTAGCTCAGAAACACTGACCCCCCCTTATATATGCTGCTGTAGGCCTAGACTCCTAATGGGACCTCTTGCGCTTCACCTCATCTCACTCTGTTCCCTTCTACTCCACCTCTCTTAACAACAGTGTTGTTGTCATTAACCTGTGTCCCTACTTCCCAGCAGGTGTTCGTGATCAGTTGCCGTTTTTTTCTCTTTTCTGTCCTCTCAACTCCCAATCGGTCGAGGTCGATGGCCCTTCCTGAGTCTGATCTGTTCGTTTTCCTTAGAGAAGCAGTAATTATGATTGTTGTTTAATTTGCTTTGTTTTAATTGGACTAATGTGGAATGAGCTGAACTGTATTGTTAAAGTGCCCTGAGATTACATTTCATGATTTGGCGCCTTATAAATAAAGATAAATTGAACTGAATTGAATTTGATGAAATGAAAAAGTTGGGACGGAGAATTCTTAGCTGGTGTGCCAGTACCTTCACCAAAAAGGCAAAGTAGCCAGTGTTAACCGCTATGTGTTTGATGCCAAAGACTGCAAACCAGCTGGTATTAAACTAAATTTATTTGTACTTTTGTATAGTTTTACCTGATGAGGTTCATAAACCCATTCACACCCACACCGTTGCTGTCCGTGTGTACTGGCCACTCCTTTTCTCAGACTTCGCTATGGTCCATTGACCCTGAGTCAACTGATTATTAAACCACAAAGAAGAAACATACTCATTAATAAAACAACACATCGATTCCTACATTTACTTTTTATTTCACTGCTGACATTCTGAACCCAATGTTCCATCACTTGGTGTCCTCAATGCCAGAACATCGTTTGTTGTGAGAGTGAATGGTACCACAACAGAGGGGTAAAAGAGGTTTTCTGAAATGCAAAAAATTGGTATTTATAGCAGCAAATGCAAAACTACACTATTAAGTATTTACTAATTTTTTTTTAGTTGCACGTTTGTGTGTGATGGGGGAGACCGGCTGGGTCTGATAAAGAACTGTCTATTATTTTTGTGATCTCCAGCATGTAATTTACAATTTTATATTTCAGCTGTAGGTTTCTTTCATGCCCAAGCCAAATTTGTGTAATTTGTAATTGCTATTCAATTGCTGTGAATTTGAGACACGGTTAACTGCTGTGAGGCTAATTAGGACTCGGAAGGTGTATGTAATTAATCAACTACTTGTAATTAGATTACTTGTCCGGTTGTAGCAATCTGCCTTACCAGTCCCATGCAAACCACAAAGTGGTTTTAATTGTATTGTTACGACTGACCACTAGGGGCTGGCTCCAAACGGAAGCCAGTCTCCCATTATCGCCCACGTTAAAATGTCCAACTTTGCATTAAGCAAGAATTTGTGTAAATTTTGGTGGTGTTTTTTTGTTGTTTTTATATAGACAACTGAGATTGCAAAGGACAAAGTCCTGTGGAACTCCAAGCCTGCTGTCTTTTAGTGCTACCTCATCAAGGTTCCTGGTCAACCACACTCATGTTCCAGCCAGATTCCAGGTCTGCTTATTCTGCCCATTTGCAAAATGCTGCCATGCAGTAAAATGAAAAAGAGCTTTGAAAGCACTCCTTACAAAAACCATGGGTGATGCCACAGGAGGTTGGACCATGGCTGTAGTGCAGCTTAGCAGGTACAAAGGTTGGATCCGCTCTGGGTGTCCTCATGGTAAGTAATTTCAAGTGGTATCACAACTTTGTTTTCATTTATTTATTAATTATATACGGTAGGGGGTTGCTTCCATACCTAAATCTTTTACAATATGACACAAACTTGAGGTTGCTGGATGACAGCCCTGCATTAATGCATTAACATGTTCACTTTGACAGCCCTAAAAGATAATCACAAGCTCTTACTTTGTATTCAGAGGACTGAAGATTTTCCCAATCGTTCCTTTCATTCTCTTTTCAAAAAAAATCCCATCCTTGGTTATATCCATCCAGGCAAGGCGAGGTTATTTGTAAAGCACAAAGCAATTCAAAATGTTTTACAGCTACATAAAATCACAAGAAGGCAAATAAAATAATTCTATAAAACATAATAATAATAAATAACGACATCAGCAACGCTGTTTTGAAGTCTATTCTCTGAGCGACAGGAAGCCAGTGCAGAGACCTGAGGACTGGACTAATATGGTTGCATGTCATGGTTCTACTCAGGACTCAAGCAGCAGCATTCTGGATGTGCTGCAGCTGTCTTGCAGCTCTTTTAGAGAGCCCAGTGAACAGGCCATTACAGTAGTCTAACCTGCTAGAGACAAATGCATGGATTAGTCTTTCGAAATCTGGTTTAGACACTATTCCTTTGATTCTGGGAAATGCTTCTTAAATGGTAAAATGTTGATGTTGTTATTGATTTAATGTGGCTGTTGAAGTTCAGATCTGAGTCCAATATTACCCCTAGATTTCTAACCTGATTATTAGGTTCTAGAGAGAGTCGTAAAGTAACTGATAACACTTTCTCTTCAATTCTGTGGACCACAGACAATGATTTCAGTTTTGTCTAAGTTTAACTTGAGAAAATTCTTTTGCATCCACACACTGATCTGTTTAATGCTGTGACACAATTATTCTACAGGCCTAGGTTTTCCTGCCGTCAGTGACACCTAGATCTGAGTGTCATTTGTATAGTTGTGGCAGGATACGTTATAGCTGCGTATTAGCTGGCTTAATGGAAGCATGTACAGATTGAACAATAGGGGTCCCAGGACTGACCCCTGGGGAATCCCACAGATTATACCCATTTGGTCTAAGACACAGTTACCAATTTCAACAACGTACCACTTGTCTTCAAGATAAGACCTGAAGCAGTTTAAAGCAGTACCAGAGATTCCCATACAGTCTTCTAACCTCTGTAATAAGATCACATGGTCAACTGTGTAAACCGTGTCAACGGCAGTGCTTCATCCATTTTCCCATCCTGACAAATGAAGTTAACCACCATGTGTGATCACATATACAATTTAAATCTCCAAGCAATCTTCTTGTCATTGGTCTGCAGGAGGAAGCTGGCATACACAGAGAAAAAAATGAACCTTCTTGCTGTGACATGACAGGACTGACCATCACACCACTGTGCTACATTTGGTTTTTGTGCTTGAGTTGTTTCATGAGAAGCACTGGCTCATTCACCTATGTCCAGCTATACCTGGCAACTCACTGTGACATAAAACCCTGCAGGATGCTGGGAGGACTCTCTCCACAAAAGCATGGCACAATACAGGAGAGCCGGCTCAACATTCAGGATAATAATGTGCACATTTATGACTGAGAAGACGGAGTTAAAGAAGGCAACCACAGCTTTCACGTGCCACCTGTACAGCCTGTTTCACAACCATTCACACCTTGATACATTTGACCACAAACAGGTAAGCAACTGACAGTGGACAAAAAAAACTAAACTTATTATAACTCCCCACCAGTCAGCTTGAACTGAGGAAGTCTTCTGAATGGAAGGTGAAACATCTTGAAGATCCAAGAAAAGGGAGTCCATTTGCCTTGATTTACGCCCATGAGAATGACCCTACCCTGGATTACTGAGAGTCTACACCAGCGTACCCAGCTGTCAAACGTATTGTGATTTCCATCATCGCTCCAAGCTCATTGCTTTCCAGAACCCTTCAGCGGTTCCTTCAGTGTACCTCCAGTAAGAAATATCAGATACAGTCTGGTTACAGTGAGCAACACAAACTGAGTAAAAACCAAAGTTTTGTTTGCAGTTCATTTCTGTTGGATCTGGCTTGTGTGAAATCCATAAATGTCACCATTTCAGTGAGAGTTCTGAAAGTAGCATGAAACGCAAACAAACTGTAGGATTCAGCTCCCACCTCCGCCGCCTCGACACTTATTCACTCACACATTGCAGAGATTGAGAAACTTCCCCTGCAAACTTCCTCACACATGTACATGTTAACCATGTATAGCCAAGAAAACTTTTCTTCTTCACACTTTCAGCTGAAACGTTATTTAGCACGGCTGTTAACCTTAGCAGTAGTTGCCATGGCAGCCACATAATGAGTGACAGCGAGAGCTTTTGAGCAGCGAACAGCGTGGGGCATCATTTCAGGCTGGATATGTTCAGGACTATTTCAGGTCAAGTGAGATTAGCTTTCTCATCTTTGCTGTAAAACAACATCAGAATGCATTATTTCATTGATTGTAAGACTGCTTCATGGTGCTCAAAGATGTTTTAAATTTCAATCAGAATGATTTATCAATGATCAAAGCAATCAAAACGAAGTGTCTTTATAGTCATTTCACTTCATTTCTTCTTGCTTTGACTGCAGTTTGTAGTTCACACAATGTGGGAAAACACAAAATGTAGAAAGACGTTTAGAAGAGAATAAAGAGAGAAAGTAAAATGCAGACATTGACTTAAGCACTCACTGCTCAGCTCACCGCTGTCAAGTAGGTCAATGCGACAGGCTTGACTGATTTCTCTCCTCTACTGTTTTTGTTCAGGCCCTCGCTGAGCAGGTGCCACGGTAGATTCACCTGTTTGATCGAGCTTACACAAATGCAGGTCGAATGCAGGGTCTCAACTTGTGTGGAAAGATCTCCAGGGGCTTCTTTTGTCCAAAGTAATAGATTATTCATTAACTTTAGCAAGCGAGAGAATCACCAAATCACACACAGGCAACAAAAAAAGAGAAAATTGTAAAGAAGTTCATCTGAAGTTCATCAAATGCCACTGGACATGTGATGTCTTTAAGGTTGGGTGGGTTTTTTTTTTTTTTTTTTCCTTTTTCTCTTTTTTTTTCTTTTTTTTTTCCCAGGGACACCTAATCTCCATGGGTACCATCGGAGCCGTTCTTATTAAAGTCATCTTCCTTCACAATTGTACATTTTGCAAAATGTAGAGCATAATGACTTGCACCCTCCACTTCACAGGCCCACTTCCTGCACACTCAGCTGCTTCAAAAAGACCACATCTGACTCATAATAGACCTCATTAGACTCGTATTGAATAAGCTCTGAGCCGGCGTAACCTAGCCTCACTGTTAGCTGCTTTTTTGCCTCTGTGTGTAATCTCCATTAGAGAATTAAAGATTAATTGCCAAATTTGCCCCATTTTAAAGCATTGATTAATTACAGTGAGAATCACTGGTGGATCCAGAAGATTAATGTCATGAGATTCGCCCCTTTTAGATTGCTATTGATTTTGATTTGCTCAAAAATGCCCGTCTTCTCTTCCCAGGAGGGCAGAGGCTGCATGAAGCACAAGAAATGTGCCAGGAAGCTCTAAATTACATATTGTGAGGCATGGCTTTAACTGTGAGCATAAGGAATTAACATTCACTTAATTGGGCTGCAAGTGGTTGTAGTCAAGAGGTTTCCAATGGCAACAAAGAATCAGCTGCTGTATTACAGAAAAAGGGTTTTATACTGATCAGGCATTAGCTAAAGACGAGAGGTGACCTTAGTTGCCTGTTGGGATGTCAAGCGACTCTTCCTGCTTTTTTAAATCAAGATGCTTTCTAAGCCTGAGCAGAATGTCTATTTAAAGATTTGACGCTTTGGCTTATGCCGTCTCCTGCTCCCTGCTGCCTACGAGTGACGCAAAGTGAAGGACAGCTGCTTTTTTCCAGTTGTAACATTTCTACAGTTCAGTGTCAGTCACAACAAATCAAAGCAACCGAAGCACTGCCTCTGTTGGAGAACTAGGCCTCTTTATTACAAGTGCGCCACGGAGAGGTAGTTTTCCACGGATTATGCCCATTGTGATCTGCCTAAGCGCAACGCATTAGCCATATTCTCATGAAAACACATGAAAGCCGCTTTGAAACATGGGATGCTTCTGATATGCCGGCGTCAGGAGATCTCACAGCATATCAGGGAATACGCTATCTCACATTCAATTATGAATCTATTTTAAATTAGATATCTTTACTGTAACAAAAAAAAAATGTATAGCTTTGAAATAGAAACGGCGTAAATCGCAAGACCAGTATGTGATCTGCAAAGAAGTGTTGTATCAAATGGATTTGCACTGCCAGTCTCTGTGTAGTATTCACCCGATTTTCAATGTAAATGCGGGTATATTCAACTTTGCATGAGAATGAGAGGTATATGCGAGAGCGTACCTGAGTTGATGCAAAATGGTGTATAGACATCTGCTGCAAATGTAAAATCACATGACCGAGGTTGCCTGGGTGTTAAAGATTCTTTCTTCTATGATCCTCATATTTATTACTTCAGCACTTGAATTTAATTCTCCAATAAAAACACCAATATCACACAACTTTCTACTTCTTTCTGCTGTGGGTTTCAATTGAACCCCTTGTAGGTCAACCATCTCAAATCTGTTGAACTTAATCAGTGTAGCTAAGATGGACTATCGGTTGCAGGTCACGTAGGCTATGTTGGGGCAATGTTTGTGTCTGAGACCGAACTGTTCCCTGAGCCACGTTAATTGAGCTTCCTGCAATCACACGCAGGCACATGTGATCAGCGTCTGTGGCTCTGGAATAGGTCTTGGAGATTGTCCTGTTGTCTGAGTGTCCCTTTTCAGACTAAAATTGATATAGATTTTTATCTTATTCTTCCACATTCACACAACTAACAAAGTTGTGACTTTCTAAAGGATGTACTACATCACATGCACCAAACTCAAGGCCCGTGGGCTGAATTTGTCTGTCAAGCCACCAACTCCACACATTATTTTTCTCATTAAAGCATTTGTGTTATGTTATGGTTGTTTCTGAGCTGAAGTGAACACATTCACATACATTAGTTGTATGTTCACCGTGAAAAGAGAAAACAATTAAACGTGCTAAGGGTAAATGTGGAAATTATTAATTTTTTTTTTTTATCTCATAACGTTTTAGGAATTTTCTAGTTAGCCAATAGTTGTGGCAAGACAGGAAATGCAAGACCCAATTGCACGAGACTGTAAGGCAGAAGTTTGCCAAACAACAGGATGTTAATTAAGCAAAAATACTGCAATATGCAGAAACTCCAGCGACAATGAAGCCAGAAACTGAACAGAAACCAGGGCAGGACACAGTACAGACTGGCAGGGAGGAAGGAAAAGACAAGCCGATATACACACACACAATCACGGAGGTTGAGGAGACACAGGTGCAAAAATCAGGCCAGATTGGGTAAGTTAAGTAAAACAGTTTAAATCAAACTAAAGACAGACTTTCAAAATAAAACGGGAACTAACCAAACCCAAAACCATAACAGACTTCCCAGTTTCCCACCTTCGAGTTCACATTTCCATTATATAATATAGACATTTTTATATGAATTTACTTTTCTTTGCAAATCTGAAATTATGCCACGTTGAAAATATGCTTCAGTTCCAAGTACTTGTATTAACAACATGTATTCCTTGTCTAACTTTTTGTGAAGGAAACTTGCAGTGCTAAACAAGAGAGCATGTCCTCTTTGCCCTCAGTGTCTTTGTAGTCACATAAATACCGAAATAATAGATGAGATACTTGCTCAGTTCATCCTCCTAGTAAAGCTGGACTCTCTAATTTGTACAAATATTTCTTTGGGTGGAAGCAATTAGCTGTGCTGAGGCTCTGAGGTGACACGGCACAACTGAATCATACCTCAGATGGTAATTCAAAGTAGGATCCAGCAGTTTCTCTTTAGTTAAATTCATTAGGTCGGAGAAGCCATTATCTCTGCAAACTGCCTTGGCTAAATAATTAATCATCCCATCTCTTGTTTTGTTTGACCAGAGTGGATAACATTTATTCTTTGCTCCTTGCCTCCTAATAAAGTCCTCTTTAATTTGAAGAAAAAAATGTTAGCTCATCAGGTGTAGACCTTCAAAGTTATGACGGACTCTTGATTTGGCTAATGCATAATAAATTGCAATTTTATGCCCATTTAGAGACAGAAGGTCAGAAGCACTTTGAACTACAACAAGAGGTCTTGTGGAAATTGAAGGTGAAATAAAGGTAAATGTGTTCAAACACAAATGTACTGTGAGCATCACTACTATGCTGAGCACAGAAACATGATCCCTGAAACTGAATTTATGCAATTTATACGAATCAGTTCTAATAATATTGCCTTTTATTATCTTTGCCATCAAATGTAAACTACCAAACCACAATTGTAAGTACATTTAGTTTGACTTCTTCAAAATGCTTGTTTTTGTCTGAATCATTGTTTAAATTCCCAAATTATTCAATCCACAGTAATTTAAGACCTGGAATTACATTTGAATAGCTAGTCATTAAATAATTGGCTTTTTTTACGTCATGAAGGTGCTAAACATCATTAATCATAATAGTTGTAAGTATGTGACGGCGATCAATGAACTGAATAATATTGATCCATCCATCTATTTTCTATAATTACTTCAATTAATCAATCGTCAATCCGTTAAAGGATCATTACCACTTAAATTGTGGCCCAGTCTTCAGAACGTGTATTAGGGAATGCTTTAGTTTGCCTATTTGTTTCGAAAAGGGCAACATTAACATAAAATGATGATTTCAACAATGTCATTCGTAGTTTTGTAAACCATACATTTTGGTTAAGGTCGTTCCTGTCTGGTTTACAGATGGATGCTACCATCATTTCGTGCAGGGTATATGAGGTACATGGTAAAAATGATTCTTCTTCTTAATCTTCTCTTATGTGCATTATATTCAGTATCTTCTTGTCAATTACCCTCACTGGATGATATCGTTTTAGTTGCATGGGTTTGTTAGGATTAGGCATGAGATTTGTGACATCAGGTCCACACTGGTTTATGCTTCAGCATCAAACTGATGGCTTATTCACACCGTAGCGAGGAACTTTAGGCCATAAGCTATGCTGCACCTTTCCAGAAATGTTACTTCATGTCAGGTCAACACGGACTGAAACAAATGTGATCTGCTTGGTAGCATTGTTCTTTTCTCTTCTCCGTTTTCATCTCTCCCACTCATACTCCTACTTCTGTGTAATGCCCAGTGCTGAAAACAACAAATAGATGTAGAAAAGATGTGAAATATAGAAAAAGGTGTTCATTTATTCTACTAAATTGGGTTTCTCTCCAACAGTATCACCCACTGTATAAATGCACTACTCATTCCAGTTTTTGATTTGGCAAGGCATTTTACACCGGGTGCCCTTCCTAACACAATCCTGCAAGCACTAGGACAACAAGCAAATCTCACACACGGAAAGGCCCCACATGAGACTCAAACCAGGAACCTTAAGCAATAAAATCTTTAAAACATTTCTGAAACAGACAGGAAGATACCGGAGTGATGGTTGTGAACGTGTAATATCCCCTTGAAGAACCAGCACGATTTTTGCACTAATTGCAACTGATGAAGACGTGACTTAGAAACCTGAGTGCAAAGAATTACAATAATCCATAATCCACTGAGTTCGTGTCCAACCGGTTTTCCAGTTCACCTAGGCTGCTGGAACTTTCAGACTTTTTTGGCTATATATATATATATATATATATATATATATATGTGTGTGTGAGAATATCACCTGAAACATTGAACAAAAAGTGGCCCCAAAAAAGACCCTACAGGTACCCCACAAAAAATGCCAGGACAGAAATGACAATAACTTATTAATCAGTGGAGAAAAACTCCTGTGAGGCTGTGTTCAATTACTTGGTGCAACATAATTTTCTGTCAATTTTTCTATTAATCATTTATCATAGAACGAGTCATGAGTTTTAAAACACAATGCCTTGTTGCCAAAATAAATGACAAAGGACATAAATTCTCTTTAGTTTACAATCCAACTCTAAATTATTTAATGTCATGTGGAATTCTATATATAATGAAACATGCCCTTGATTCTGAATGGTCCATAGGAGTGAATGTGTGTGTGTGTGTGTGTGTGTGTGTGTGTGTGTGTGTGTGTGTGTGTGTGTGTGTGTGTGTGTGTGTGTGTGTGTGTGTGTGTGTGTGTGTGTGTGTGTGTGTTGTTTGTCTATATGTGGCCCTGCAATGGACTGGTGCACTGTCCAGGGTGTACCCCTGCCTTCCACCCACAGAGAGCTTGGATTAGGTCCAGCAGAGCCCTGTGACCCTAAAAATAGAAATAAGTGGGTCTAGATAATGGATGATAGATAAAATGTGCCGCCAAAGTAGATGATTTTTTTGTGTGTCTCTGTGTGTTTTGTTAGTCGGGATGGCAACTGCAAATAAAAAAAATCCTTTAAATTGACTATTTTGTTCTTTAAAGTAAGTGTAAAGGAGTCGTGATTAGTGTCCCACCAGTTAGTTTGATGCCTGTGTTTTCAGTTTGAAGAGTATTTGGATGTTGTTGATGAAGCAACACAAGTCAGCGCCATCATTAAAGGCACAATAAAGTTTTACTGCACTAAATGTTTTATAAAAAAAAAAAAAAAAAAAAAGAATACACTACAGAAAGATATATTGCTGAAGCCTTGGAGAAGTATTTGCTTCTAATCAGAGTTTGTTCTCTCACAACTTACTTTGGACAAAAGCTCAGAAACTTCTTTAGACGTTTAAAGTTAAAAAGGGACACAAAACTCAAATTGCACTTAAGAAAGAAAGTGTGAGCAGCCACTGTCTAATGATGGCCTCTGTTTGTTTTGTGGGAAATTCCTTTTCTTATCATCTGTACCCTGTGAAGGTTTGCCAGAGCTGTATCACATAAAAACCACTTGATTTCTTATTTTACCTGTGGACAACCAAATCGATCTTTGTCTCGCCTGCACCTGCTCACCTCACTCCCCCGTGCATCCCCAAAGAGACGGGCCCATGCTGTCCATCCTGCTCTCCAATCAGACGGTTGAGAGCAGGCTATTTCAGAAGGAGAATGAGGCACTCAGTGATCAAGCGCTCCTCAGTGTCTCCAAGAGACAAGTTGGTGTTTGAAAAAAATAAATAGAAAAAATAGAAAAAAAAATCTATTGAAATTTCCCAGGATCTGGACACGCTTAATTGAGAGTTCATGGCCTATTTTCTTAGAGATCCAAAACCTCACTCTGCTCCCCCACAAGTAGTATTTCCCCAAGGATAGAGATGAAAGAGATTGTTTTCAGGTTTTATTTGGCTTTGGTTGCTTTAAGGGCTGTTTTTTTTTTTTTTCCTTTAATCACGCCAGAACAGCTTTTCAATAAAAGTGCTCCTTTCTTTTTAATTCAGTAGACAAAATGACTCTATTCCAATAAATCCATTCCAATAAAATTTTATTTTTCTTCCACCACTTATTCATTTGACTGAATACATAATTGAAAGAAAACACAGCTGCTCTCATTTATTTTGCTCTATGTGACCATCCCAGAATGCCTTCAGCTGTTGCTGGCTTTCAGTCAAAATATTTCATAAAAGATTATGAATATTTCACCTAAGGACGTGTATTTTATTGAGCAAAATAGAACCCTTCTCTATAGAGTACGGTTTTGCAGGGCTCTATCATAAAATAAGCAAACTAACAAAATAATTCCTGTTCAATAAAGCTCATATGACATATCCCTTGGCTCGTCATTAAGTTCTATTGTATCACGATGCCATTTTTTGCCTCTGTGCTCCTGCAGTGACATCATCTAGTCTTACATTACACAGCTTTTACAGTCACAGTGGGTGCACTGGCTTCCCAGCAGGACCCATATCGGATGGTCTACCATCAGTGACATCATGCCTAAACATCAGCTTCAAGCATTGCACAGAAATATACAGAAGGTAGAGTGATCTCAGACCCCCTGAGGTAATTTGTTTGTCTTTTTGTTTGAAGCAGGTTACACGACAAGAAGATATTAGCGTCACAAGAGCAAACGACTTAAAGCGTGACATTTGATGCTCTGTTTCCATTTAGTTTATCCTTCACACCCACTTCTTACTTGAGAAGAACAATCAACTTAGATTCTTACCAGTTTACCTAGAACAGATGAAACACGGTGAAGAAAGATCAAAAGGGAAAATACATGAATATAGGAAGTGCTAAGAACGCTAAGACTGTCAAGTTATATACTTTGATGAATTGTAGGAAGCTCTTTAATGAGTTACAGGAGACACACTTGGTTTTTGAAGGCATTACTACTATATATAAAATATTGAACATGTTTTCATTACATGACTTCTGTTTTCTTTTTCTTTTTTTTCTCAGCACTTTTAAATCAACATGATAAACCTACAGAAACAAAAAAGTATTTTATTCTGCACAAAATTCAAAATCTCAAACTTTTGTTTACGAAACGGTTATACAGGAAAGAATAAGGACTGGATTTCAGCGATGCAGCTAAATACGGCTTCACTTCAATTAGGAAGCGGGAAACTGTGCAGTTCCTCAAACAACCACTAGGGGCTGACTCCAAAAACCAGTTGTTGTCCTCTGGCGCTCATGTGAAAATGTCCAACTTTGGCTCATCACGTAAGATCACATAGAGCAAATAATGTATGCAGAATTGGGGCGCTTTTTTTTTTTTTTTTTTTTTTGTGACCGCTGCATTTGTTTGTTATGGTGTTAACAACTAGCTCTCATCACTTTAGTTACACTGAACTTTCCGTTTTCAGTGAATTTGATATATTTTAGCCATGAATTAAAAGCTAAGAGAGCATACTTGCTCTTATTTTAAAGATTGTTTGGCTCGTTATGCTGTTAACTGTACTAACTGACCACTATTATCAGGTCTGAGTTGGCACTTAAAGAGTCTTAGGAGTGAAAGCTACCGAATGACTCGTGGTCTGCGGCGTTTGTGGAGACAAAGCTGAGCCACGGGACCAGAGGGGGCTACTTTAACCCAGGTCAAAGGCTAGAAAGGGCTGCCAGAAGGATTCAGCCTGATGACCTCTAGCTGATAGTGAGAGACCACCATGTCAGAAAAACATAAAAACATTGCAATTTTTCTCAGCAATTGAAAACAGGTTTAACAGCAGTTTTACTTATTGTCCCTTTTGTACGATGTCCATCACCACACCTTTTACCCACTGACAGCATGGAGCATTATTAACCACCTGCATCCAACACTGCGACTGTCGCAGAAAAGGCTTCAGTTCAGTGACCATTAATGTCTCATAGGAACTGCAACTGACATATTAGTCATTTGCAGGAATTGCAGAGACAGGGCATCTGCATGTAATAAAATGCCGGGCCTCTCATTCTCGTAGGCTGCCAGTGAGCGTGCACAGTGGCTGTGGAGGTCAGAAGAACTCACCCTTGATATTTAAAAGCAAGAGGTGGGACCTGGTGGATCAGTCGCACTGCTTATCAATAAGCAGAGATTAAATGAGAGGATCAGATTGGTGAGGATATAAAAGTAGGAATTGTGTATAATATACCTTTTTCTCTCCTGTTTTACTGCAGTTGAGAAAGAAAACAATTTACATATTTTAAATTATGCTCTGGGTTTGAGAGATTAATTAACCTAACCTATTAAACCTGGTGCAATTTTTTGCTCTTGTTTCTTTAAGTCCTAATTAGGAAATTAAATATTATGATATAGAGAACACAATGTTTGATGTTTGCATATGTGTACTGTAGTCTTAAACGGTTAAAGGCATCTGTTGAGGTGTTTGAAGCAAAAAATACATTTTAAAGAGACACAAACAAGTTTTTCATGGTAAAACATCAGTTTTAGTATCATTTCGACAACTTAAAACTTAAAACAAAGAAACAATAAAAGTAGCTCACAGAGAAACAGTGGACATTGTGGCAGAGACATTTAGACTCAAGAAAGTAGTGACAGGAGAGATAAGGACACAGCGATTGAGCAAGAGACCAAACAAGATTGTATCTTAGACGGTGACTTAACCTCCACACCTGTAGGGGGAACTGTTGAGCTAAAAATGGCAAACATCCTTTTTATGCATTAAGATCTTAGGAAGGTTTGTAAGGTTTTGAGAACCAAAAAGAAAAAAAAAAGTATCTTTTAAGTAATAATAATACAAAGACACTCATTTACAATTATAAATTATTGTATTAAACAATTATTACAAAGTCCAAAATTAACAATATGTGGTTGTTTGAATTGCGTATAATTCTTTTACAGTGTCTTGTCATTTTATTACAGATGCTATTCTGAGTAATGATTTAATGACATCACTGGATGAAATGGAGCTTAATAATATAGACCTTTTATACTTTTAGTATAAATCTGGGAACACCGTTTTTTATTTATTTACGTTTAATTTTATCCGTTACTCCCCCTATGGCGCATGCAGAACAGACCTCACAAGGCAAAGCCTAGTTTTGCCTTGTGAGGTCTGTTACAAGGCAGAAAGGAGCCCCCTCTACTGTAAGGAGTCAGATATTAATAACTGACCCTCCGAGCCCCTTCTGTTCAAACGGCAGGAGACCTCACTGCTCGACATTACCAAGGAGGATTAAGTTAATGACCAGAGCATTGACCCGCATGCCCTCTGGGGGGTTATGTATTAGATGTATTTTTGTGTTTTGTGGCTCCTTATCCCAAGTCAGCTTTGGACGCAAGCACTTTTTTTTTTTCCATTAGAGTCATATTACTTTACAGCACGAATCCCCCGATGAATGTGGTTAATGCCACCTGATAGCGCACGGTTACAGGAAGTCATGTACCGCTTGACATAATCATGGATCCAAGGCTTCATAACTCATTGAATTATTTGATTTTTTTTCCCTTCAAACCAGTGTTCTTCGACCCTGGTCCTGCAGGGCCCTGTATCCTGCACGTTTTAGATGCTTCTCAGCTCCAACACTCTTCTGATTCAAATGGTTGGATCACCATCAGCATGTCATCAAGGTCTAGACAGGTCAATGGGACACTAATGTCAGCCAGGTGTGTTAGAGCAGAGTAACGTCTAAAGAATCCTGCAGACACCACTTCAAATCACAAACTAAGCATAGGCCCACTGCAGTTATTGTTTTTCATTCTGTCATTCCTCATTCACTGTGTTGTTTTAAGGCTGAAACGCTATGAAGTAACGTGCCCTTATTTGGATGTTTGGATTTTAGCTGTGTTCCTTTAAGACCACACCCCTTTGCACATGCTCTCAGGAAATGGTGGGCCTTACTAGCAGGTTTCTTTTTATTTATTTTTTTTTGCCAGGACAAACAACAACAAAATGTGTTTCAAATGTATAAGACAACAGCTGCTGAAGCTGGTGAGAATGTTAAAAAAAAAGAAAAAAAAAAAGTCAGCACAAGGAACGTGTCGGCACACTTAAGAAAGCTTAAGAAAGAAATTGTTTGTTTGAGAGGAGTAGCTCAGGCCTTTTGGACACCCTGAAGCACTTCATTTGCTACATGTGCACCATATTTGTATGATATGTTGGGCTTGTTTCCAATGGTACGTGATTTGTCAGCTCTAATTAATATTTCACCCAGAGGGTGCTTATAACTAGCAGTCTAATATGCCTGGTCTTCTCGGTGGAATGGAGATGGTTGATTTCTTACGGCTCCCTGGGTGTGTTGTGGTGTGGCGTGGTTGGCCAGGAGCATGCTGCGAGGGCCTGACAGGAAGACAGTGCTGGACCAAAGCTGCAGGAGTCTGGTAAGATTTGCTAATGATTGTTGCCTTGGCTGCCATGCAGGGAATTCTCCCGAGTGGCATAATATTTAATACACCAGTGCTCAGCGAGTCTGTGTAGGCTATTTATACAGTCCCAAGCCAAAATTATTGACTGCTAGACTGTGCTAATGTCTCCAGATATTTAACTTGAAGTAAGACTGGTTTTAAGAGGGACTCCAGCTGTACTTAAATGACAAGAAACAGGAAAAAAAACTGCCATGGTAGCTCTCCTGTTAGATGTTAATTTTCTACATCCATATTTTAACTACGCAATTCTATTACTGAAGACAAGTCGCACAGAAAGTCTGACTCCTTTTTAGTTCCCCGATTTATCCTGATATACTGACCCTTCCTTGTGTCTGATCTTTTAAATGTAATCTACCTTGCGGGTAAGCTTTCCTGGCATTCTTTTGATGCACACTTTCACAAATCACCATTAAAAATAGGAGCAAAAGGTCTTTGTTCTCATTCAGTTTAAAAATTCTCATATTCTATCTAAATGCTAATGATCTAATTGATATTTGTGGGCATGAATAACTTCAGCTTCAATGTATGCCGTCTTCAAAATGTACAGCCTGGGAATACTGCTTAGAAGATTGATTTTGATGGCTTATTTTTCCCTCTTTGTTGTTTTTAATGTTGACAAGAATATATTTCTTATTAAAATCAGGCCTGTAAACTGGTGTTTCCATGTTTTACATCTTGATGATACGCTAATTCCAAGTAGCCTGAGCCAGAAAATTGGACATTAATCAACCTATCCTTGGTGATGCTCGGATAGGTACACCAGTACAACAACCCAGACAGCAAATATTGTTTCCACATAAGTGTAGCACACGCTTGACTAACTATCATGAGTGCTGCAGTGTTTAGACAGCCCTAATTACAAGATGATGATGAACTATCTTGTTTGTACTACTGGGATAAAACATGCCATCCATTGGCAGAGGTCATTTATGCTGCAATTGCTTACACATATTTCAAGTAACCCGTTCACTTAGAATATCCATTTATTTCCCTTTCTTTTTTTTTCAGTGCAGAGTTCTCACCACAGCTGTCAGAGCATCAGAAAACATCTTTAATCTATTTTCCAGCTGTGAGGAGCTCTTCGTGGAGAAGTACACCAAAGGCAAAGTCTCTTTTCAACACTTTTAGATACTGTGTCATCACTATTCTGTTGTCTTTAAAAGATATTAGCGTGCATTCACTTTGAAATAACACGTTCTTAATATGCATGACCTGCTTTGTGAATTCCCTCTGTGAACGCACTACATATTCAGCACACGGTAGTAATGTGTGCACTATATTGAAATGTGTTGTTTGACACTGAAATTGAAAATGTTTTGAGCAAATGGACTGGTGGAAAGGTAATTGAACATTTTCAAATTTCAATTTGTGGGTGAGTTTCTTCTTTTGTGTGTGTTTTGATGTGATTTGCATGCAACAAGAATTTCATCAGGTGCATTAATGTGACTCATAAATTAATGTGTCCCTGTTTTCTATGTTTTTATGGTTATTTCAAATTTCCACCACTTTCAGTTTTTATTTTTAGCATTAACATCTAAATGTGGAACATATTATTAATAAAATCTTCAACTTTTTATGGTATATGTTTAGTTGAGTCTTTGTCCTTCTGGGATGCCTGAATCTACTAACATTACCCATTACTGAATGCTATAACTTGAAATTGTACATGACATAGTCAGATTAAATGTATTTTGCAGCAGATGGTAACAGATCTTTTGTACAGATATTTTTAGAAGAATTATTTAATAGTTGCTGCTTTTAGATCCAATTAGATCCAATTTTTTTAAACTAGTAAAATAACTACTTGTATGTATAGAATACAGGGATTGTAATGCATTTG
The DNA here is from genome assembly GCA_014839995.1 of Xenentodon cancila. Taxonomy (NCBI): domain Eukaryota; kingdom Metazoa; phylum Chordata; class Actinopteri; order Beloniformes; family Belonidae; genus Xenentodon; species Xenentodon cancila. The sequence goes on from CM026212.1 coordinate 20,920,568, forward strand.
AAGTTCATTGGACTCATGAGCTTCTAATATATGGCTGAATTGATTTCTTTTGGGTATCTTCTTGAGTGTGTTTTCTGCTAGTTATCTCCCACTGTGTCACGGCACAGCCCGACATATTTGCAACACATTTTGTTGCATCTTCAGGTTGGTGTCGCCAGTTTAACTGTTGCTCTGAGAGTACACATAAGACGCGATTGGGGTATAATCCAGCTGCATTATGCGTTTATGTGTCTCATTGCAGTAATTTTTAATTCGAGTTTTGTAAACGGTGTCTTCTAATATACTGCCAAGGGAGCTCAAATTAACGCCCACCTCTGTTTCTGAGCCATCAGTCGAGTATTGAGGGCTGACCATTGACTGGAAATCTCTGAGACAGACTGGAGGAAGCGCGTGGGCAGCAGCTTTTCCAGTGTTGGAGAACGGCGCTGTCCGTGGTGCTGAAGCTGCTGTCAGCGCCAGTGCTGAAGGTTCTGTAGCAGAATCAGTGACTTGTATGATGTCCTAACAAATTGTGATGTGAGAGAAGTGGAATGTCGCAGATAGCCAGGGGGGCATGATTTGGCATCAAACAAAACGATCGCGGATGACCTACCAGGAGGATTTGCCGGAGTTGTTTTATCTGTCAAGAGAATAAAGCCCCCAGATCCCCAGTACTTTAAAGCAGCACACAACAGTGTCGCATCTTCATTTTCTGCGGTCTGATGTAGAGTAAATTTCGGTAGTTAAAAAAAAAAAGCCAGGGTGTTTATTCCAACCTAATGTACGTGCCCGGCGAGCCAATATTTGACTTCAGATGCCATATTTAGAGAAAAGAAAACGCTCGGTCTCTTTGAGTGACTGGGGAGAGGACGAATGGCATTTTGTGATCCAGAAGAGACCATTGAGCTCAATGAAGACCGCGCAAGAGCCAATAGAATTGAGGAGCTTCTGTGTGCATAAGCGGTGGCTGGAGCTAGACTGGGTATACTTCCGCGTCCAATGCATGTTCATGTGTAGGCTGAATGGATGAAACGCAGAGTGCGGAGAGGTATAGACACGCTGTGATACGGCCCTATATAATCTCCGGCAGGACTACCTTCTTTTAAAGACAACCTCCTCGTTGCATTGGTTTCCACTCAGTGATGTCGCGTATTTGTGTGGCGCACCTGTAAAGAGAGAGACAGGCAGAAGCCGGGTTTTTTTTAATTATTTGATTCCTTTTGTTTCTTCTGTTCTTTTTTTCTTTTGTTTCATGCATTTGCTGAAAGGAACCCATTTCTGTGTTTTGATTTAATAAATATTTAATTTCCTCATTTTATCTTGTTTGTGTTGGCTTTTATGTTTCCAAGTTTGAACTAAAGAGAGCGGGATTCATCATTTTACGAGCTACAGTATTGGCCAGGTGTTTCATTCAGAGATTGTTTGCCTAAGGACGTCCCTAACTTTCATTTGTAGAAACGGTAAGATATTTTTCCACATTTGCTCATTCGCCTGACACATTTTAAATCGATACAGTAGCCTGTTTTTAGTATTTGAGGACAGTATGCAGAGCAGATCATGCAACCGTAGTCTCAGCCTCATCTTAGTGCATGCAGAGGCGATGAGAAAGTCACCGTGGTGCATTCATGGTAACACTGACGGATGATTTTCAACTCTGAACTGCGGTGTCTTGGTGCATGAGAGACTTACATGATGTTATCGCCGCACATGGGCTCATTTTTGAGACGTGGATTGGACGCGTCATCACCCTCCCGTGCAGAAATATCGTCTTTAATAGTGTTGAAACGTGGGATCGGCACAGTAGCCTAGTGTTTATTTTCTTTAAAAGCATCTAATGGGAATTCATTTTTAATTTGAACTCTTAATGATCTTATTGAGGACTTTCTTCAGTTTAAATGTCAAATATTTCATATTCAGTGCAAGTCTGACAGGAACAATGCTAGGCCTTATATAGGTTACAGTAAGTGCAGCCTGCATGTTGTGCTAGTTGGAGTTGCTGGATGAAGTTCTGCTTCATAGGCACATTTCTATGCTATTTCTGAACCCCCAACCAGGTTCTCCTGTGCAGTATACACAAATACTTAATATTTACAAGAAATGCACATCATCTACAGTTTCCATAGGCTATCTATTACTGTTTTGATCTGGTTTAACTCATATGAAGCTGTCGATCCAGGGATGTCTGAAGTATAGATGCAATAATAGTGGATCTTCTGTAATCTAAAATAGAAACGGACATGCTTTAATAATTCATTTATTTATCAAATGTAATCTGGCTGGGTTCCCCTTGATCAAACTAAGTAAAAAAAAAAAAACAGGTGGGCGTTTTCCTGCTAATTAAGAATCATTAAAATATCCTGCACGTGCATCAAAGTAGTTAATACTCCGTTTCCGGCGTCAGGCGCTGTGCCTCCGCTGATTGGCCGACGCTCTGATTAGTTTATTTAGTGTGGCAGCGTTCCCGCCACCGCCCCTTTTTGCTGGGAAAAAAAAAAAAAAAAAAAAAACCCGACAGCAAAAGTTTGATGTCTGCAGATACAACTTCATTAAATACCCGCGACGCCGAGTCAACACCTCAAGGTAAGACGTTTCAAAGCTACGGCGAGAAAGTGTTAATCGATTAAAAGCTCATGGTGGTGACGATGTTAACAGAGGACCGGCTGGGAGGCCAAACCTCCGCGGCACGCCGTGTTTTATGGCTCCTTGAGCTTAAACACTTAAAAAAAAAAAACTCGTGAAAGCCAATTTGTGTTGGTGTTTAACGCAAACTGTCCCTGAATATTGTCGTGGGACTCGACGGTTTCGTGTACGTTGGCCGAAGCGCTCTTAGCTACGCTTCGGCTAAATTACCCTGCGTGCTAGTGTAGCCTTTAATTAATCGAGACCGAGCGATTAATTAACACATTAAGCTCGACTACAACATTTATAACTATGAGTAGATGCCGAAATGTTTGGACTTGGCCCTTAACGGCTTCTACTGTCAGCTGCAGTAGCAGCAGGTGTCGCAAATTAACCAATTAATGGTGAAGTTTGGGCTAATAGTTGAACGTGGCTTCGTCTTGACCTTGAATCTCTGCAGTCAAGTTTATTATTTAAAATTCACCAACTCAACTTTTTAACGTTATCGGAGTATTTAAAATAGGGCAGCAGATGACACTACCTCCGACAGTAAACTTTAATTTGCAGTTTTATCTCATCGCACGTTGACGGTCTTAGTCATGCCAGTGACGTCAGAGGATGGGTTTTGGTGAAGAAATTGATTCATGAACTATCAAGTGTAGTGTGTGCATATATATATATATATATATATATATATATATATATATATATATATATATATATATATATATATATGGCATTCAACTTTGGACTTGGTTTTGAGTTGGTTGCTTTGACTATTGATTGAATAGGGAGATGCAGAGTTGGTGAAAAGATTACTTATCATAGCCAGAAGTTGACTGACCAATAGATGTACAAGACGGGTGGATGTAGAGGTGTCTAACAAAAGTAAAGGTGTTTATCTTTTTACATACATTCTCAAAATAGCAGCTCATTGCTGAGAGGTTATTACAAAAAAAAAGAAAAAAACAAAACCCTGAATATTAGGGATTTTCCCTCATTTTTACAAGTTCGGTTTGTCAGGTAAGGATTTCCTAAGGTGGGAACGTGTGCTTAATCCTAATGAAGTTGCTCCAGGTCCGGACGTAAATTTATGATGGATGTCTCCGCTTTGAGACATTTTTCTTCCCCTCTGTTAATGCAGCATTGTCAGTTTCAGCAACCTCTGTGCCTCTGAGGAGACGAGATAAGAGCCATTGTCTGTGTGTTCAGACCCTGCCCTTGCCTTTCCAAATAGAGGCCGCTGACAGGGACGCATCACTCTGTTTTGCATGGCAATGCGTGCTGCTGTCAGAAGTGGGTTAGTATAGTGCACTGTAGCAAGCCCCCCCTCCCCGTTCTCCTTAAATGGCCTTTGAGTTGCCGTCTTTTTCCTCCTCCATGGCAGCGTTTCTCCCCGGTGTGACTGAGCTCATCTGGGCTCTGGATGTTTCACAAGCCCATTTTCATTTATCCAGTGGCCACAGGGTGGCCCTCCCTCTTCATGTGCGGTTCATTACTAAAGGCCAGCATTGCATTGCCCTTGAACTGACTCACTGTACTATTCCAGTTCCTGTAAAACTGGTGTATCTTATGCTGGCATGTGATTTGTATGTTGTTTTTATTTTTTTTATTTTTTTATTTTTTTTTGGCCAGCTTGGTTGTTAGCACTGTTGACTTAAAACTAGACGGTTCATCCTGGCAGACGTCTTTCTGTGTGGAGTTTTGATGTTCTCTCTGTGGCTTTTCTCTATGTACTCTGGCTTCTTCCCATAGTCAAACATGCACGTTAGGTTAATTGGTGATTATAAATTGCTCTCATGAGTGGTTATGTAGCCTTACGATGGACTAGCGAAATGTCCCTGCCTTTTGCCTGGCGAGAGCTGGAATAGGCTCCAGCAACCCCCCGTGACCCCCAGTGGGATGAACAGGCATAGATAATGTATAATGGATATTTTTTTTTTTTGTGTCCTCCTCTCTCCCTCTTTCTCTCCAACACAGGCTGGAGGTCTTCTATAAAATAGATGTGTACATCTGCTCATTGTTAAATTATCTGCAGTGCAACTAATGTAATGCTAATTAAGCAAGTTGTACATTTAGCAAACAATAATGAAATGGAGTGTACAGTATCAGTAAAACCATTTTATTTTTTTTGTGTATTATGTACACCCACCCCCTCCAAAAAAAAAAAAAAAACTTCATGAGCAAAACCTGCACCTAGATATGTAAACGGATGCATATTTGGGCTGCCACCACATAACCTTTGACATCAGAGTTCAGCGGGGACTTGTGTTTGTTGTATTTCAGCTCTTGCCTTTGCATGCTTGGTGTGTGGGCAAACTAGTCATATGTTGTCAGCTGGGATATTTTCAAATGTTTGGGCTTTTAGTGTTCAAGGACAGGTTGTGCATGTCGGTGCATGCACTCTGTAGGTCTTTACTCTGCTGCTTGTCACGCATACTTGGTCAATTAAATCCTCCTAGGAGCGAGTAGCAGAGATTCGTGCCTCCTCGCTTTGAGTGCTCCGTGTCACGTCAGTACATGCTGATCTCACTGTTGGTTTCAGGCTCAACTTCAAGAAGTTATAAAGATAGGCAATGCTCTATTTTAAGCATTATTCTTCTGCAGGTTTTTACTGATATTTTTCTTGTGGCAGTCCTTTTGGGTTGTGCTTAGTTCAGGACTGGGAAGGTAATTTTCTGAAATGGTTGTGACTTTTACACTGATTTTGTAAATATTGGGTACCCTTAGCTTTTTATCAAAGCCTGAAAGGCCTTCGACAGTTTCAGTTGTAGTATTCTCCTGTTATTTAGTAGATGTCTTCCTGTTGATATTAGGACAGATTGTCAAGGAAAGCATGGTTTCAGGCTGAACACAATTTTCAGCACCAATCTCTTAATATAAAATGGCAAAGCTTGATAAGTTGCTGCTATGAGTTAGGTGCTCCAGCGTGGTCCCCAAAAACTGTTGGGTGATGACTTTGCAATTTGCTGTGCTGTAGGTAGATGGCATTTAGCCGTCAGTGTTCTGCAAACCCTTTTGCATTCATGTCCACCATTGGAGTGACCCGACATACCAAACAGAAATGCGTCTTTGATTTAAAGGAAATGAAAATCAGCTGTTAACATTTTCCCAGGACTCCTGACATGAGATGTAAAAGAACCAATATTTGACATCCTACACTTGAAAACCGTACAGTGCAGTCTGCTCAGTGGAATAAGCATGTGGAGGTGGATGGGTTTCTTTGTAGTGATGACAAAAACCAAAAAAGAACCTTTTGGTCTTTACCTGGGCCTGGTTAGAGGGAGACTAAGGTGTGGCCTCTTGGGGACAGCATGCTGCACTTGGAAGAGGCTGCAGCATGCTGTAAAAGCCTTTACTGACTTTTGGAAAGAGCAGTCTTAAGTTTCCTGTTCCAAGTGTTTATCAAAAATATTTCAACGTTGTGGGAGATGTGGGAAAACATAAAAGGCGAAGTGAAAAATGTTTTTTACATGGTTGAGTGAGGTGGCTTGCTCACTCAAGATTGTAGCACTATTTTATTTCCTTACTGGAAATAATAAAGTACCTACCTCCTATCTGTTCTATTGTACTCCTGTTGCAGCTTTTGAATTTTGCAGTTGTCTGTACAAAAGTCAATCAACGGATGTATCCATTTGTTGATGTTGCAGCATTTACATTTTGTAATGTATTAATTAAAAAAAAAAAAAAAAGAAATTATCGACAAATCTTTTCTTCAATGGCCATCAATTGGAATGTGATTAAAACTATTAAAGACTTTCGCCTCATTAGATGTCCAGATCTATCGATGGAGGTTTTCTTGATCCACCAAGTTAAAATTCTTTCAATGAATCAAATGTATAAGTGCATTAAAACTAAAGTTTATAATTAATAAAGGTTTACAATTGTTCCACATGTTCCAAAAAAAAGGACAAGTGTCTTTTTCCCTGTATGGCCTTTATTTTCAATTAACTGGGTATGTTGGGTGTATATTAATTTGACTTAAAGTACTGCAAGTTGATAACTTTTTTTTTATTTTGTTGGCAAAATGTACACTTGTACAAAAACCTGTTGGCGTGTGTCTGATGACCAGTCAGAGTCACTTGGGCTGAAAATCACCAGTGAAGCTATCTGTGCTGAAATGTTACCTCAATATATAAGGGGGTTTAAAAGAAAAACATTTATCTGTGCCCTGTAAGAACAAAGTTTACTAATTCAAAACGATACTGTCAAGCTGTATTGTATGAAGCAATTTAAGAACTTGATTACAGAAAGTCTTTGTAAATCCTTAGCATTTAAGTTTCATTGAATGCATTTCACTATTTTCTCAGTGGTCACTGTGGTTGGACTGGATGATAATTGGTATCGTGTAATGTGGTCTTAATGCTGCAGAATGGGCAAGAGAGAATAGTGAAGAAGCAAGACAGAGCAAATGATAATTAGTGAGTTAATTATGCCCAGAGTTTGATAAGAGGGTATGTACCATTTTTCCTGTACGGCCAATAACCGATAACTGATGATAAAACCCCAGGTAGCCTAGCTTAGTTAAATAGCTGGAAGAGGATTGATGTGCTTGGATTAAGTGACAAAATAAATGTCCTAATAACTCCAAAATGTTGTTCATATGTGGTGCTCAGTCAAAATGTAGTTACTCTATATACATCTGTTTGGGATTATCCCCTTTTATATTCCTGCAGAAGCTAAGTGTAAATTAAAAATATGTTGATTTGTTGAAGCGTTTACAAAGTTGTTTCTGGTAAAGATGAAGGGTAGTAAGCTATGTATTTTACCAAATGGTCATTTTAAGAAAAAATTATTTTCTTGTATTTATGGAATAATTTAAATATGTTCAAGGTTCAGTATGCTAGGACTTGGTCTGCAACTCAAGTTGTTTTCTGCTTGACTTTTTCTGTTACTATTTTTCTTCAGGAGTAAAATGTTTATAAAATGTTGGCTAGTTGGCTAAGTTTAAAAAGTGCTCACTAGTAATGATGGTTCGTGAACTTGCGCCTGAAGCAGAGCTAGGGATGGTTTAAGATTTTCTTGATGCAGTGTCTAGATACTGCCTATTAGTCTTGATATATGCAAATACGTGTGTAAATGTATTGGAGATGATGCAGTAACACACTTTATACTTGTTTACTGTCTGTACTTGACTGAAAGTCTCACTAGGCACTCGTTCACTTAATTTGGTAAATCTTGGTAGTGCCCTTTGACTTATGAACAGCTTCAATTTGTAGCATGAATTCAACGAGGTGCAGAAAATATTTCTGCAGATTTGTCGGCTTCACATCAGCTCTGCAAATATCCTGTTACACCATATGACAAACGTGCTCTGTTCACTGCAAAAACAAAATCTAAGAAAGTAAAAATGTTTCAAGAAAATTAGACTATTTGAGACCATTTTGCTATTTTAAGAATTCTAGTCAAGAATCTTTGTTCTCACGCCATTGTCAAAGATATTTTTGCTTAAAAGTCAGTTCTGACTAGCTTTTGAAATATTAGGCTTATTTTTAGAGGGGCTGTTTTGGCAGTGCTGGATTGAGATCTGGTAACTGGAGGCCATTTGAGTGCACTGAACGCATTGTCATGTTCAAATAACCAGTTTGAAATAATTTAAGCTTTGTCACTCAACGTGTTGTATAGCTGGAAGTAACCAATACAAGATAGTTAAATTGTAGTCACAAAGCAACGGACTTGGTAAGCAATAATGCTCATGTAGGCTGTGGTGTTTTGAGTTATGTTTATTTGTTACAAAGAGGGCTAAAATAGTGCCTGGAAAATACTGTACACTGTACACCAGCTTCCTTGATTGACAAGATGGATTTGTGGTGGCGCATTTATGCAAAATCTTAGCCTTACTATTCAAAACACTGGCAGCAAAATTGAATAATCATACCAGGTAATTCTAACAGGAGTGGTACCTAGTGTGGTGATCTGCTGCAGTAGCCCATCTGCTTCAGGGTTTGATGTTTAGAAATTGTCTTTTGCATGTCTTGGTTGTAATAAGTGCCTATGAGTTATAGCCTTTTTACAGTAGTAAGAATTTGAAGTGAATGCACGTTATGCAAGAATTTTGAGCAATGTTGGTTCTTGCCTTAGGACATCTTTGAAATGTTTCCATTTCAAATGTTGACTACTGTATAATCTGAAATGAGTTTGGTCAGTCTTCTCTGACCTCTGGCATCAGCAAGGCATTTTCACCCAGAGACTTGCTGGATTTATTTAATGGAGCATTCTCTTTAAACCCTGAAGGTGGTTGCATGTAAAAGTCCCATATTTGTGACATACTTATTCAGTCATTTACATCACCTTAACTTTGCACTTAGATGCTGGGTTTGATATATCCAAGATGTCTTGACCATGTCTAGATGACTGACATGTTGTTGCTATGCGATTGTTCCCACGAATGCCAATCAGGTATACCCAATGAAATGGCCAGTGTATGTGCTTTTCACTTGCTTTATGTGAGCTGCTGCTTCCAAAGTTGTAACACCTTAATATTCAAGGATTTATCTTCTGTTTCAACTAAAGATGATATTCTATAAAGATTTTGGTTAGATTGGTTTAGAACTACCACCAACTCCCCATTCCTTTTTGTTATGCTTAGGGTTGTCTTGGTGTGGAAAGGTTGAGATTTTATGGGGACTGGAGGGAATGTGGAAAAACCTAGAGCTAAGAGTAGCTGCAGTGTAGATACAGCTGAGGTAGATAGTTTGTGAAAGCAGGTTCCTCAGGTTAGTTTGACATGCAACAATCCTATGGCCCTCATGGCATTTGGATAACATTTAGTGGAAAATAACCCACATTTAAGAGTTCAGCTATGCCTCAAGAACTTAGGGGAGCACACTAAAAGAAGTCTCTTCTTGATGTCAGTTCTCAATGGATAGCCCAAATCAGTTCTGGGCAACTGACTGCTATATTTCAACAATACCCTCTTGAGTGTTTTGAGGTGTCGCTAACCTTCTAAGACGGCGATGAGTGAAAGAGTCGTTGGCCAACACTGTTTCTCAAAAATAAGTCCAAACTCACTCCAGCTTTGTTAAATGGCCCAGTTCAGGATTTAAAGACCTGTGGATGAAACAAAAACATGGTAAAAGCAACACAAATTATAAGGAAGTTACGTTGTAGGAGTTCTCCTCATTGGAGTCCTGGGTATAATGTTAATGTTATGGCCTTAGGTGCATCTCTAAGTCAATACAAGTCTGACTTTAAGAAATAGTTGGCTTTCTCCACCTCACCCCAATGGTGCAATCATGCACTGAAGTTTTTGTTTCCTCTAGTGAGTGAAATGTATTGAATAGGTCATGTGGACTAAAGGCATTTGCTGTAATGCTTTTTCTATTTTTGCTTGGGTTATGCAGTTGGTGGGCTTTGACCTTGGTTTAGTAAAATGCTACTGACTCAAGTGACTCATGTATTTGCAGTTGTGTAATACAGCGTCGGCACTGCAATTTATTCAGAAGGCTGAAAATTACTGAGGGTTTATTTCAATACAAATAATTCTCAGTACAGATGCAAAAGTGTCAACCCACATGCACACCAGCTTTTACTATTAAAAGTATTCGATTTAGAAATATCCAAGGAATTACTCTGTAAAACCTTTAATCATTACTGATATTTGCTGTATTTTTTTAATGTGTAATTTTCAGGTAAAAGGGATGCTTATACTTAACCATTCTCACTGTTTTTTTTTACATTTTTTTAATATTCAAACATGTTTGATAATTTCCATCATAAAAGTGCAGGCTGTTGAGGCTGGAGTAATCTCTAATAAACCATATCAAAGACTACACATGTTTTATTGGATATTGTTAGACAATAAGCTTTTTGTTAAAGTTCATGTGCAGACTTCACAGAAACATCTAACATTATTGCCCAGAATCCTCTCAGGTCAAGTCTTTTGTGGACCACAGAAACTGGTTTGATAATTTGGCCTTTTTTTTTTTTTTTTTTTTTTTTGTAACTCCTGGATAATTTGAAATGGAGTAAGGACAAAATGAAAAACTGAGGTATTATTTATTTTTTTTGCAGAAACTTCAGTCATCTGTGAACTTTGTGCTGCCAAAACTAATTCTTCAGTCAAACATTTTTTTTTATCCTTTCTACTGAAAGGAGTGCAGATTTACTTTGAGATATTTCAAATTAATCCAATTTAATTCATGTTAACTTATTTTAAGTCTTCTGCACATGTAAATAGTAAAGTCATTTCACTTGGATTGAAAATGAGCTTTTTTTCCCCCTTAATTGGTCTTAGGCTTCCTGCTGAGGATGATGATAAAAACACTGTTACACCACAAGTAAAGTTTAAACTGCTAATGTCCAAAAGCTTCGTATTTTTCATGATTTGAGAGAGCACAACATCTAAGTGCAAATTAATTTTTATAAAGGGTATATTCAGTGTCAATCTTGGTGCTTTGAGGATCTTCTTTGTACTGTCTGAACTGAGAGATGGATAGGTAAAAAAGAGACTATATATATATATATATATATATATATATATATATATATATATATATATATATATATATATATATATATATATATATATATATATATATATATATATATATATATATATATATATATATATATATATATATATATATATATATATATATATATATATATATATATATAAATAAATAAAATGCATGTAGTTGTGGAAAAACCTATTATCACTGCTGTATTAATCACTAGGTGACTCCCAGGAATAAGACTTGAGTTCATTAGATTATCATGAGTAAAGACATGAGAGATGAACCAAAGTTTAGTAGATTTAATTTCAGCTGTTGCATGCAAGTGGGTCAAAACATACGTCGGGCGTCTTGATGCAGGAATGACAGACTCAGTTTGCACAGTAATTTAAACATCACAGAATAACGTAGACTAAATACTACATGATTATCATAACTAATCACTGTGTGTGGGTGGGGGCGCCCATCAACAGAGCAGCGAAATCAAGGACCAAATACGAATCTGAACAAACTGTACTATATGAAGGCCACAAACTGTCTTAAAGACAAAATGTGATTCTTGACCATATGAGAGGTTTCAGAATATGTCAGAGACAAGATATGCGTCTGAACAGGTCACAGATTTTTTTCCATCAAAGCAGTACTTGTTGAAATTAAAAAAAAATAGCACTTGAAAATCTTTTACTTTTTACATGTCCCCTCCGCTAAAATATTGATCTGGTTTATTGGTTTTTATGCAAACAGCATAGCATTTGACAAGTGCTTCGCTTTTTGAGTTGCTTGAGTAAAGAAATCAATGGATGTTTGAATTGTTAGGTTGACATTTTTATTAGATGCAAGCAACAAAGTGGGGAGAAAAATTGACAAATGTAGCTCTAAGTACTGACTTTTGTCATGCTTTTTAAAAGCCTTTGGTAAAGAATCTTGTCTTTTTTTTTTAATTTGCAACTCAAATTTCACCAATACATAATGTATGCTTATGTTGTATATTTTAGGGATGAGAGCTGCTACTTTGAGGTTGCACTTAAGATGTTAAAAGCACATAACAAATGCAGTAAAGTATGAAAATTAAACGCATGCATAAAATCAAATGTATACACCGACCTCCGTGAGCAAGAATTTTCAAATGCGTTAAAATGCATGCATTTATACTATTGCATGCTGACAAAAAAAAAGGCGTTTGAATTAAAGAGTGGTTAAGTTTTCGAAACGAATGTATGTTGTGCCAGCTGTGTAGAGCCTGGTGAACAGGCTCTACACAGCTGGCACAACCTGGCATGTGTCTACGGACTTGAAAAGGACTGGATACAAACATGGATTTCTGGATAGTTGGATAGATGGACAATTTGGTTTTTAATTTCAATATCTTGTTTGGGTGTTTTTAAAGCGTAATTTTTGTTCTTAGTACTTAAGCTCTTTTTTAAATCTTAACAGAACTGGACAATATTGTCTTCTACCAAATTTTATTGAACCCATAAAATAGTCATTTGGACCAGCCTTGTTGCTTTTTTTTTTTTTTTTAAGTCCTCTTCCTGGGACAGGTTAAAATATATTACAGACTCTTTATAGAGCGTAATTTTGCAACGTGAAATATCATTTTTGTTTTTTCTGCAAAATCTTTTTTGTGAGAATGCTTTTTTTGTGGTTTTTCATTGCAGGTGTAACATGTCTTGTAAATTACCTCTTAAAACAGACCTTTTAAATGGTAACAACCTTGCTCATTTCTGTAATATTTGTCAAGAAATATGGTTCATGAGTTACATGATTATGGTCTGATTTGTTTCATTATATTGAGGTTTGCTGCGTAGTAGTTTCGTCTTGTATCACAGTTTGTCGCTGAACTGACTCAAAGTTTCACCTTGATGAATTGGGGTTGGGTTTTTTTTTTTTTTTTTTTTTTTTTTCATTCAGGCTATATTTGCAGATGTTGCACTGGACGTTTCATAGTACTTTGTGTGTGCTTAGAAGACAAATGCAGCTCGGCTTAACAGAAGCACTAGTTCTGGTGGTGCATGCAAACCAAGCCAGCAGATATAAATATTTGCCTGCTTTTTGATTCTGTGTCATTGTGCACTGCAGCCATTATCCTTACTAGTAGACAGTCCTCGTGCTTTTGTCTCTGCTCTCTGCACTACTTGGTTCTGGATTTCAGTTTACATGGATAAGTTGTTCCAAAGTGAACCATGCTTTTTCTTTCTACTTGGTTGTGCATGGACAGCTACTTTGGGGAAAAAAAAACAAAACAAGGAAATGACTTTCTCCTCACTGCCTACCATTGACATGTGATCATCTGACTGTTATACTTGTTGATCTAACATGAAGTACTTTCTGTGTCCACATTTTCAGACGGCAACTTCAAACTAACATGGCAGTCAGACTGTGCGATGTGGCTTCTCTGCTTAGAAGTGGTTCGTGGGCGCCTGAGCCTTGGACTGGGGTCTGTGGCAATTTCTTTTTTTTTTTTTTTCTTTCCCCAAAATGATTTGGCCAGACAATCTGCCCTTTGTCTTAGTGATCAGGCAATGACGAGGGTTTTTGTCATTTCACTGTTAAAATTAATCACGATTAAAATCTGGAGTTAAGGCACTTCTGAGGTTTATGTAAAAATCTCCCATGTGGTTACTGATTGAATTGTATATATATATACAATTTTATTTATATATATATATATATATATATATATATATATATATATATATATATATATATATATATATATATATATATATATATATATATATATATATATATATATATATATATATATATATATATATATATATATATAATTTTTTTTTTTTTTTTTTTTTTTAAATAATTGAAAGAAATGCTATAAAATATTTACATTTTGGCTTGTGTACATGAGCACTAAATTGCTTAGAATATTATAATTACACAGATTTGATTTCTGCACATGGTGAATCTGTTCATTAAGGATTACTCTTCATACATTTACTTGTTGCTTGTTGCCTTAAATTACCATCTTGAGGGCATATTGTCTGATGGTAGTGTAGTGACGGCTGCAGATTTGAAGCGGCTATAGATTTGATATTATGCTGAATGAAATGTTGTTTTTTTTTTTTGGGTGGGGGGGGGGGTTTCTCACATCTACATGATTGAGACTGGACCCCACTCGGTATACAAAGAAATACAGAGTTAGTACTTTAAGATTAGTTTTTGCTTTTGGTAGCTAAAACTTATTGTTATAACAAAAGTTGGTGCTTTATTTTTCATTTTTTTCATTTCTCAGACTGTCAGAGGTTGGTATTTCAGGTCAACATTTTTCAGTGTGTGAAGAGTGTCCTTATTTAGCAGAGTAAATGGATGTTTTGAATTGGTTTTCATTTGATTTTGATTTTTTATTTTTTTTTTTTCTTTGTCTCTTTAGCAGGTAATTGCTGCCATGGAAACACAGCTGTCCAATGGGCCAACTTGCAACAACACAAGCAACGGTCCTTCAACAATCTCGAACAACTGCTCCTCACCTGTAGAGTCAGGGAACATAGAAGACAGTAAAACTAACTTGATAGTCAACTATCTGCCTCAGAACATGACCCAAGAGGAACTGAAGAGTTTGTTTGGAAGCATCGGAGAAATTGAGTCCTGTAAACTTGTTCGAGACAAAATAACAGGTAATCAAACTGTTTGCATGTTATTGCCCATTTTTTATTGATTGGGCCCAACTGATAACGTTTGAAGCAAAATGTTTTTTCTTTTTCTTTTTTTTTTTTTAAATTCTAGCAGGCAAACTTTTTTTTATTTTCTTTATTTTCCATATAAGCAACATTTATAAGTATTTACTATGTGTTTTTAACATGGAAAACAAATTAAGACATTACCAGTAAAATGTCCTCTTAGTTTTAATGTGAAATGTTTAAGGACACTGAAAAGTGCAAAACTGAAACAAATGGCACAAAATTTAAATTTTTTTGCAAAATTTGGAAAGGACAAAATGAATCCTAAACTTTGGGATTTCTGAACCTGGATTTACTAAAAAGAGCTGTTGGTTCCACATCGCCATTTATAGAAGCGCTTCAGTCAACTCCATATTAGTTAACCTGGCGTTGCATGGCTTCATTGCTGTGCAGACATCAGTGGAGTTTTGTCACTACTACCATAATTAATGGTGGTTGAGGGGAAACAATTAGGTATTTCTGCATTAGAGGAGCTTGACATACTAGTTGCTTGTGAAAATGAGAAGGGCTATGGGTGGGGGAGGAGGTCTGCAAGAAGAGGGAGCTGGCCTTGAAAAGAATTGGCCTGCTGACCTCATAGAGGCTTGAGACGGATTATGTAAATGACACAAAATGCAAAAATTGAATCATATTTTAGATTTTTGCTTAACATTTGCTTTTCATTTTTATGATACAATTTTTCTAATGATTACAGTGAAGACTTTTTTTAATTAGATGCAATGAAGTGTTTCCACAGACGTTAAAACCGTTTTGTGGTGTGAAGTATTTAATGTCTGGCTGCAGAATGTTAAATATGAAAGATGTGGTAGGAAAAATGGTTGCACTCTACTCAAAAAAAAAAAGTAATTTTAAGATAAAAAAAAAATTAATCGATCACTGGTATTATCTTCCTGTCGCTGTGTATTTGTCACTCCTAATAGGGAAATGCTATTATGTGAAGGTGACTAAGCTGCGGTCTTCTGGTGCATGTAGATGTGACATAACCTGAACAAAACCTACCCCCCTACCAGGTTATGACCAGAGGCTGTGTGCGTGTGGTGGTTTAAAAATACCCAAGGCTTCTTAGAGCTGCAAATATAGAT
Source organism: Xenentodon cancila (assembly GCA_014839995.1). NCBI lineage: Eukaryota > Metazoa > Chordata > Actinopteri > Beloniformes > Belonidae > Xenentodon > Xenentodon cancila. The sequence continues at coordinate 20,936,399 of CM026212.1, forward strand.
TTAGTGCTTACTGACTTTATCACCATGCAAGTGATGAGCCCTACTTTCTGGAATACCCCTCTGTTTACTCAGTGGGATAAATGCCAACCTTGTTTGGTATTAAGTAGCCAAATGAGATGCACTGAGCCCAGAATTGCAATTTTCTGATTAAGTTGTTTTTACTTACTACCTGGTTAGATATTCCTATTAGTCATGCAATTAAAATCGTTATCAGATTGTCAATTTTATCCTAATATCATTGGTCACCAGCGTTCGTATTGTCTGAGATTTTTAACCACATTGTTGACTTCAGAAGTATTCATCTTCAAATTTGGCGAATTTATTAATTTTATTTATTTCAACTAGAAACACCAATAAGAGGAATAAGCTTGGTTACTATTTGGTAGTAATCGTTTAGCTTATGAAGTACAAATGCATAGTTTAATACAAAATACTATATACTGTAGACTGATTTGAATATTAAGGATTTTACCTTCGAAAAGGGGAGGAGACATAAAACTGGACCCCGTTCCTTACATTTTGTGTGATTTAACTTCAGAAGAGGTTTCATTTTGGGCGTTTTGGACGAGGTTGTGTTGCACACAAGCCTTTTATCGAATACATTGCAGCTTCTCATTTGGGTCTGAGACATCAGCACTCAGACTTTTCCTTATAAGGTTTGAGGACAACAGGCTCTTACTCATGATGATCTTACTCACTGTTGTGACAATTGTGGTGATGTTATAGATTTAATATTCAGAAGGATGTTACTTGATGAAATAGCTGAGCATTATTTACTTGGTTTGTGACATTTTTCCGCATAATTTGGGGTGTTCAGTGGACTTTCTTTGCTTTTTTTTCTTTTAATTTATAAAAGGATTGTAAAAGGAACTGCGACGATGCAGCTGCAGCAGCATTTGTGTAATCAAAGTGATCATTTATTAAAAGAAATGGTAGCAACTAGAAAACGACAAACCAAAGGTCAAGAGAATGGAAAACATGGGTGCTCATTTTGTGAATGAATATACACTGTCCTTTGGCCTCCCGAACAGACTTGATGAAAATTGGCATGTGTGCGATGTCATGGAAGGCATTGCAAAGACAGGCTTATAATAAATGTAGTCTACTGTATACGTGTGAAATGGGTTGAGTGAAATTAACAAGTGGTCCTTAGTCAAAATTGAGAGGAGAGTGCATCCTAATTGACCATAAAGTGTTTGTGTAGATTTTGTTGTTCTTTACTGTCATGAACATTTAATATGCTGAGGCCTTTATGGTTACTTCTGCGATTATTGACTAGGCCTGTTCATGCAGCCACTTCACTACGCAAGAACTTTTGTCACAAAGGTCCTGTGCTGCGCTTCAGAAGTAAAGGCACAGGATGTGGAACGGCATAATGTTTGGTTCTGCAGTTGTACCACCTTAGGAGGTAGCAACAGGGCTGTAATGGGAGTGGAGTGAGTGCTGGATGAATTGGAGTTGCAGAAAGGGGTGTGGGGGAGGGGATGGCTGCAAACGCCATACAGAGGATGAAATCAGTCTGTAGTGAGGTCTGAGAGAAACGGCCCAGCCTAGATGCAGCAGGGAAGAAATAGGTTTTCAACCAGCGTGGTCGGAGGTGGCCTGAACAGGCTCTATTTCAAACTGTCACTGGGCAGTCTTCCTCCTGCTTGCATTGCCTCCTCACAAACTGCTTTTTTTTTTTTTTTTTTTCCTTAGTCCTTTTATTTTTATTCAACAGTGACTGAAGGAAGCAGCCAGTGGCTGCTAACATTAGGGAGTACTTGCTGGCTATGGACCCCAAAGGAAAGGGACTGTCTTTATACTGCAGACCATAATGCTTTGTGAAGTTACACACAACTTGCAGTTGAGATCCTGGGATCACTGTGACTGCACCCCTGGACAGTGGAGGCGGAATGAAGAGGGGATTCCCAGTTCGTTGTCATAGCTCAATTTGCTGTCTGAAATCGGCTTCTGTCTTGAATGTTTGCCAAACATAGTTGGTCTGTTTTGACTTGTCTATTTCAAATACATTTGATTAGTCATCTGGGGTTATCTAATTTTTGAGATCTTGATGACTTTTCTCTTTTTAGTTTTGTTAAACCTTAAAGGAGGAGCACATTTCACTTGGTAAATGTTGCATGCACACCGAGCAGTGAAATGGCAGATTTTGACCAGCTTTACCAAAGTTGATTTCATGTGCATCATTACGGGCTTCCCCACTGCTGCTGTTGAAAGTGCACAAGGATTTAATTGCTACTAAAATAAGTTACTCCTTTCAGAGTAATTAGTTGAATAGAAGGGCTGCAAGAAATTGTGTATTGTGCTGATCCAATCTTCATTGAAGGCATGAGCTGTGGCACTTTGGGACAATATTCCTTGGAGAAATTAGACATCACTCATGAAATATGGACAAAAACTTGGACCCTTATTTATCCACCTTCAAAGAGACGGGCAACTTGAACACATTTTAAAATGTTTTTGCCAGTATCTGAATTTCAGAAATGTGAAAAATACAAAGTTCATCATAAGCAATAAAAGAGCAAATTGATGCAGGCACTAAATTGATCTTAACTGTTGTGCAGTAATTTCAGTGCAAAACATTAGAGCTGCAGTGTGGATTTATCAGGGATTTTGGCCAACTTTGCTCATCAGTGGTCTCCAACAATCATGCTATTATATATTTAGCAGATGTAGTAGTGTCTCTTTTTTTTCTCTTTTCAAACTTGCTTGTTGTACGATGGAAAATTTGGATCCTTGATATTATTCAAAGCCTTCAAGTCATTTCTCAAGAATGTTGCTCTGATTTCAGCTCTACATAAAACCATATCCCCTCCAGACTGTTTCTTTTGTCTCTCCCGTGGCCCTGTGGCAATGGATTTAAGCCAGCCTACATCTGTGTGCTGGTGCTACATCAGATGTTAAATAATCACCAGAGATGTGCACTTCCTCTTTGCTTTAAGTGTTCAAGCCTAGGCTGCTGCTGCAACAGCAGCTTAGTCTTAGTCGTTTTTACTCCCACTATGGGCAGCACAAGTGTTTTACTCGAAGCAGAGCGCTGCTCTGTTTTGAAAGTGTATTTTAGCACATCATCTCTGTTTGCTAATGAAAGCTGAAGGTGAATAAGACTTGGTTTTAGGTGGATGTGGTTGATGTTCAGCAAGAATTCATCAATACTTAAGAACTATAGCAACCGTTTTTACCCTCCAGGTTGAAAGCGAAAGAGTTGCCTCGTCAGTTATTTCAGAGGTTTGGCATCTTTCTTCTGGCTATATCAGTTCTTGCCATGTAAAGTGAAATTAATTTGGTGAACTCCACTTGATCGAAGTAAACTGGCTCATGAGTAGTGATGCATGGCATTTGAGACAGAAGCTTTTATTGATGCATACGGACTTCTAAGCTGTACATAAAAGATCATGCATCAAGTAGTAGTGATCTTTCTGCAGTCTGATTTACAGAGTGTTCTCTACAAAAATGTGGAAAATTACTATTTACTTTGGGCTATAATCTTTTGAGTGTATTGAAGAGGCTAAAATGAACACATTAAAACAAAACAAAAAAACAGTTGGGTAGCAGCAGGTTGAAAAAGTTCAGAGAATATTTGCACCTCACAACTACTTTGGCATAGTATTGGCTAATGTTAATTAGCTTTTAATTGTCAAGTCATTGGCAATGTCTGGACAGCGATCAGGAGCTGTCCTGACAACAGATTGATTTAATCAACTGTAGGAGGACCATGCTTCTAAATATGTGGTGTTCACCTGATTTCACTGTCATGATACTGACTCCAGAAGTAGAAGAGCGTCGTTTTAAGTAGTTGCATTGACACAGGTGGTGGCATTAGGTCATATGCATAAATGCCACATTGTTGGTTTTTGGGGAAATGTTCAATTTTTAATCAAAATGTCAGTCAAATCGTGTAGACCTGAAGAACATCTCCGCAATAACACATCTTTGCAAAACGCGCATGCAAGTGAGAAGTTGCTAAACTGTTACTTCTAATGTGAAGTCGCACCGTGTATTGTTGGAGACTAGCCTTCAACAATGCTGGCGTCGAAGTAACATGTCGCATGAGAAAAGTTCCTTCACTCACCATGTAGTGGGATCAAAGCGATGTCCTTGTGATTGGCCAAAAGACTTGCATCCACCTGTTGCGTTCTATCAAAAATGTGTTATCGCGAAGATGCTCTTAGGATCACGATACATAATTCACAGGAATCACGTTTTGATTCAACCGGCAAATTTCACAGAGGAGCGACTAGTTTGCAGATGTGGATATGAATGCGCAGTCAAGTGTGGTGACTCAATGGACATCTGAAATGGGTGCATTTAAAATACGTGGAGAACTGGTATGAATTGGCAGTATGATGTAGATTTAAATCATAATCATACCCATCTGTAAATGTGAGCTGTCACAAGCTCAGTTCATCCTTTGTGAACTCAGCTCCTTCTTAGGGGTGTATCCTGGCTGATGCCAAACTATTCTCTGCTGTAAAGGAGCGCGTTACTCCAAGCATTCCACTTGATCTCTGAAGGTTGGGCCAGGCACCTTTCTGAAAAAGCTCATAACAGTGTGAATTCACAACCGCGTTCCCAGTTATGCTCACTGGCCTCTTTAGCAGTTAACGCCTGGTTTAATAAAGTGGCCAGGGAGGTGCACGCACAAAAAAAACAGACTTGCTAAATATTCAATGTGGTTTTATGGTCAGTAAAAACTAACTTGAGCAACTTCAGCATCAAATGCTTTGGTGGGATGGGATGGTTTGCTGCAGAATCGTTATGTATTGAACTGGTTTACTGATTTCCATGATGGGAGTGAGGATCTGATAGTCTTTCCACTCAAGAGGTTGTGGTTTGATCCTCATCCTTTCCTTGATCTTTGGGAACTGAGCTGGGAACTGAGCTCTGACACTGTCCTTTGCATTTCTCATACATAGTGACTGCTTTCTGCAGAGTAAAGAGCTTTTTTATGAGGACTTTGAATGTGTATCATGCCAAATGTCTTAATATTACACCTGTACTGACTCATTTGTGCTGCTTACTGGATATTTTGATCTACTTCAAATGCAAAAGTTATGTTTTGACTGAATTTTTACCAACATGGTGAAACATTTTAAACCTTCCCTCTTCCTGTTGATTTGAGTACAGAGGTGCCAAGTGTATTAAGGAGATCTGAGCAGCTGAGGTGTTTTGTGCAGGTGCTGCACTGCCAGTCCAGCCGAATGCCTGAGGGTAGGGGATGTTTAGATAGACTAGGGTTAGAAACGGCTTACTTGTGCATGTGTAACACAAATGCCGAAATGGCTTGTGCTGGTGAGCTTGACCAGCCCCAGCATTGTTGGAGAAACCCTATGGGTGTGGGTGGAGAAAATTGAGTTGACTCTGTGCACATGGAGTGGGTGTCAATCTATTGTATATTTCATAGAAACTGCAAGGGGAAGGAAACGCACCGGCTCTCAAAACCTCACTGTGCTGTAGATGAGTTTTTGACAGCAGAGCAATTGCTTGTCATTTTTAATTTAAAACGGGTCTGTCAAAGAGCTGTTGGAGAACTAGTTGTTGAAAATCGATGTCTGACCTCCTGTGTTCTGACAAATACGAAGTCATGATGATCTTTGGTTTTTACTCTTTTATTACCAGTGGTGAAATTGCATTCATATTTGGTTTCAGTATGAATCTGGGGACTTTATCGAGTTTCTACACTTCATAAATATATATATATATTTTTTATTGTTTTGTGATTGCAGGGCAGAGCCTAGGCTATGGATTTGTGAATTACGTGGACCCAAAAGATGCAGAAAAAGCCATTAATACCTTAAATGGCTTGAGGCTTCAGACTAAAACTATCAAGGTAAGATGCCATCCTTTTACCTTTCATGGAAGCTTGTTTGTTTATTTATTTATTTAAAAAAAAAAAAAAAAAAGCAACTTGTCTTCCTCTCTAGGTTGGAGTTGAAGTATAATGAGGCTGGAGCAATGTAGGTGGAAAGGGACCCCATTGTTAATCTGGGCACAGACAGCTTTGCTTGGGCCTCAAGTAGAGCAGAACTGTTTCTATGGTTGCATGTGCCGTAGCGCTGCTGTATGCCTTTACAGCAAGGCGCCTTCCATTAGCATTCATCAGGCATTGTAGCTCTCGAATGTGCTGATGGAAAAACTCATTTGCTTCATATAGAGCTGCAGGATTTATGGATGTTGGAGACAGATTTTTAGATCTGTTTTTCACTGTGATCCTATCTCTTGATATCACATAGATGGGTAATGAGGAGATTTCCTGTAGGCAAAAACCTTTTTTTTTTTTTTTTTTTTTTTTTTTTTTTTTTTTTTTTTTTTTTGTTAAGGACTGTAAATGTTTGAATGATGCTGAATTTGTCCGTGTGCTTGGTCACTCGGTCACATGTGGCAGGTTATGACAGTGGAAAGGGTTTTTAGCGTGTTGTCTCTGCCTCAGCTCTTGGCCCTAAAAATAAAACATCAGTTTTCTTCATGTATCTCACCCCCAAAGTTCTCTAGCTGCTCTGTTAGATGTGCAAATAAACCCTAGTGGGCTAGAGGAATATACTTTACACATATTGCCATCAAAGGTGAGACTGGGGTGGAGTAGAAGGTGGTGAGATGAGTCATCTGGATATGGACAGGAAGCTTTAGCCTTTAGAAACACTCGAGGCCGTCCTTCAGAGTAATAAAATATAATATGGGGCACGTTTGTTCATACTAAAGTCTTGTCCACATACAAATGAATAGTTGAGATGGATGTAGAAGTGTGGAGAAAGTGGTGTTTTCCCTGATCTCTGTGTAGAGGAGGTCGACCTCCAGCTGGAAGGCTTGCAGTTCTGTCTCCTGCCCCGTCGGTGTCCTGGTCAAGACTCTAAACTCCCCTAACGGTATATAACTGTACGGATGGGTTAAAGCTTTGTACAATTTAAGAGGTTTCCTTTTTAGCAAAGGGGACTATTTTTTAACTAATTTGATATGATTCACTCAACAGAAACCATCCTGAAATGGTTCTTGCCACATAAAGAATAAATGAGTTCCTGTACCTTATTTGATAGATGATTGCATGGCTGAAAATGAGAGTGTATACTATGGAAAACGATTTTAGGGCTACTAAGGGATGTATTGAACAAGACCTGTTTTTTTTTTTTTTGGGGGGGGGGGGGGTGTTTCTCCCCTCCTCCACTATGATGCAAGTTTGGGTCTCTCTCTGAGAACATGATAATCTTGGTTTGCTAAATATTTTTATTCCAAGTGCTGGAGTCAGTGAAAGTGGCTTTAAAGGTGGAGATGGAGAAAAAATGTTAAGAGGCAGCTGATGTTTTCCAAATTCAAAGTGCTGTCTAGATGGGCCTGATGCAACCGTTTGTCAGGACTCGGTTGATGGATCGAAAAACGACTAAAATGCTCATCTTGGTTAACCGTTTCCACGGCGATCAAGTAGCATTACAAGTTTAGAGCATGAAGGTTTTGAACATGTGAAGAAATGAATGTGATGTGAAAATTGCATTGGTGAATACAAGTTATTTTTGGGTTTTTTCATATGAGATGGTGTTTGCTGTAAATCAGTCTGTCTTTTGTGTTTGAAACACAAGGTAAAACTGGCACACTCAGAGGTGATGAGTATCGTGAGCTCGGCCTGTAATCGCTTCCTGACTGTATGCGCTGTAATTTTAAAGTGCTGGTGTTCATGTGAAGTGTCTGCTTGTAGGTTTCCTATGCGCGTCCAAGCTCCGCCTCAATCAGAGATGCAAATTTGTACGTCAGTGGCTTGCCAAAAACCATGACGCAGAAGGAACTGGAACAGCTCTTCTCTCAGTATGGACGCATCATTACCTCACGCATTCTGGTGGACCAGGTGACTGGTGAGTTGAACAAGACAGCTTCCACATCCCTCTTCTATTTTGTTCCTCTTCTTTTCCTCCTTCACATGTTCTTCCCTGCTTTTTCCTTGGAACTGTTGAACAAAATGACACAACCAGTACTGAGATGCGTCAGAGCAGGAGACATGAGGATCCCAAAAATGCAATTTTCCACTAGAGGTGTTCATAAATATGCATTGAAAGAATATGAAAATGGGTGTAAAGTAGCAGGACTCGGCGCCTCCTCCCCTCCTTTTTTTTTTTCCATCCCCAAGGTGTACATGAATGCCTGTTTTTATAGAAAGAAGTGAAATGTATTTAGAGTGGTTACATTTTTCCATTTCCCAGCTATCATGTGGAAGCAGAACTCCTGAAAAACTAAAAAATCTTTCAGTGTGACACTCCCTTAGTGGTTATTGGGTGACGTGCGTCTGAAATGTTTAATCCTCCTGGCACGCAATGTGGGAATCATGCATTTTTCAAGCATTTTTAAAAATGACAAAAAAAACAAAAACGCAGTTCCTGGAGAATTCACCCGGTTAATGCAACAACCTGCAATCCAGCAGTCTTATTTGAAAACAGCAGGGTTGCAATATGCTGTTGTTGACAATAACGGATATTTGAAACCCGATCACTGACTTGAAATCAATTAACTGCACATACTCGAATGTATTATTAATGCAGAGAAAACAAGGAATGTGCAAGTTAAGGACGCTAAAATGGGAAAAGGGGTGTGTGTGTGTGTGTGTGTGTGTGTGTGACGACCAGAATATTAATGAAAGCCAACCAAAATGCCTGCAGTGGAGTAGGATACTGGTGAATGAATGAATGTCTGCGCTCCGTGAAGGGGAGGGGCCAAGTCCTGTTGTTTTAGAGACTGTTGTCCTGGTCATTCAACACGGAGGTGAGAGCTGTTTTAATCAGCCTTTTTTTAATACTCCTGCACGAGTCTCATAAAACCTGCTCTGCTGATTCACTGTGTCCTGGACTTATGGAAATGGCTGTGAATGGAAGAATTCGCAAAGTTAATGGGTATATCTGGCCGCACCGGCTGCTGGGTTTTTTTCTGTTGTTTTTTAATGCATGAAGTGTCTGGCAGGCAGCAGGAATGCACGAGTCCAAGAAATCTGTCTCTTATTAATATGGTAAACTACATATCCTAAAACAATATGATGGGGAAAGAGTTAATTTCCCAACTGGTCTCTTCAATATACACTGTGGCATGCAGCTCGGGTTTCTGGCATGCTGTAATTACTTTACTACTAAAGTTCACGCCTGTGAGAGCGCGAGAGCTGGAAACGGGAATTTGCAAAAGCGCAGGGGAAAAAAGTAAAGAATGTACCTAAAGAACATTTATTACAGCAATGCATTGTTGCAGCTTTGGACTGTACATTAAACTGTATAATGAGAAACATACGGCTGGAAAACTACTCGTATGACAGGGTACTGATGTTCTGAATAACTTTAAAAGGCGTTCAACTTCATTACAGTATGAATTTTGTTGTCAGATCTTCCTACATGTCTACTGTTGCCTTGGTGTTTTCAGGCGTTTCCAGGGGGGTTGGCTTCATTCGCTTCGACCGGCGAGTTGAGGCTGAAGAAGCCATCAAAGGTCTGAACTGTCAGAAGCCGCCTGGTGCCACTGAACCCATTACAGTCAAGTTCGCGAACAACCCGAGTCAGAAGACCAGCCAGGCGCTGCTGTCACAGCTGTATCAGTCACCCAATCGAAGGTACCCAGGACCCCTCGCACAGCAGGCACAACGCTTCAGGTAAAACTGGCACGCCTAGTAAACCTGATCAGGGTCCAGCCTGTTCTGTACTGCTGCAAGAGTTGATTCTGTTGACCATCTGAGGCCTTTTCAGTTTTCTTAAATGGTCCCAGCAGTATAATGACAATATTGCTGGAGCTCATCAGATCTTAACAGAATAAGTCATCTTCATATTCACCTCCATATCGTTTTGTTCCTCCTGTTGTAGTTTAAGCTGATATTGACAAATATTAGAATAAGAGTAGTTTAATACTCGGCAACAATCATTTGACTGCTACAAAGCAATGTTCATATTGTCGTAAATGTATTTTCCTGGGCCAGCAATTTGCAGAAGTCGAGTCTTATTTTGTAATTATGCTGTCACTGGTGCAGTGTTTAGTCTAAACTACACAGTCTGCATGAGCTTCATCTGTCAGTTGTCTTGTTGCTTATTGGAACATAAATTCAGACATCAGGTTAATGAACAAAAATAGACTTGTGATTCAGGACTGAATGGAACAAAGACATTGATCACGGCATCAGCACTATTACTCATCTGTCATCCTGGTTGTCATCAACCTTCTAAAAATGACTGGCATTCAAATAACTTTCTGTGGTTTGTTTTTTGTTTTGTTGTTTTAAAGGCTGGACAATTTGCTGAACATGGCATATGGAGTGAAAAGGTAATCTGGCTTTATTTTTTTCTTATATATTGTTTGGTTAGTGGTGATGCATGAGGTTGTACAGAGCAGATGTAGCTGCAGAAGTGTTTGGCTTTTTGTTTTTTCCATAAAATGTGCTCAGATCTCCATCTTTCCGACACAGACTCTTCATGCTTAGACTGATCATAGTTTCTCGTCTTTATTGAATACACCCACTAAAACATTCTCTGCCGACGAGTGAACCCTTGAGTTTGAAGTCAGTGCAGCCAAGGAAGGATCTAATAGCATCCAACAGGTGTTTTTTCTGGCAGCTCCGGATCAGACCTCCAGACATTTGGGATAACTTTTCCTCTTTCCACAGCTGCTTCAGCGTGGACACATCTGTAGGATGTCTGCTCTGAACACTTCTATAGGATTAATGCCAAAAGGCGCATTTTAATTTTTTTTCCTTATTTTTTCCTGAATCCATTCTGTGATGGATTTAAGCTGGTTTCTGGTCACTGTCCGGCTGCACAGCTTCTACTACAGACAGCCCCGATACTATCCTGAAATATGCATTTGTAAACTTGTACATTTATTTTCCCCGAATGGCAGCAAGTAGAGACAGAAAGGCAGGTTCAAATCATGACGCTTCTCCCACCGTGCCTTCACAGCTGGGATGATGTCCAGTTTTTGCAGCCCACACAGAGTGCTTAAACAAACACAACTTTATTTTCATCAACATTGAAGGTGGTGTTTATTGTTATCGCATTGTTCTTGTCCGTTGCTTCCATTCTTTTCTGTTCAGTGACTTGTCTATGGTAGACTAAAGATTACTTTTCTGTCACCTGCTGTGATGTGCTCGTCATCTTGTCGTCTTGACACGTTGCTCATACTAACTGAAACATGCGTTGATCTTACATGATGCATCAGTAAAAGTTGACACGACGGATCCTCGTTGAAGTGCAGTTGGACACTTCAACAGTGCAGTTTTTGATAAGATGCTCAGCGGTAGAACGTTGTTGCTGCGTCTGAAAGGCCATCCATCCTGACCCTCTGTCTGTTCGTGCTCTTCCTTCCCTTTTATGAACAAATGTGTATATTTAATATTCATAAAGTACAGACACTTGTACTTAACCTTATCTTATACAGTCACTGCATTAAAAGCACATTAGGTTTTGACACTGATGCTCTCGACTGCTGTAAGCATGGATTAAAACATTTCTCTTCAGACCAGAACGCAGACTTTGGCAGACTCGCACCAAACTAAACACAAATGCATCTTGTATTCTGACATCTTTTTTTTTTTTTTTTCTTCATTTTATTTTTTTTAACCTTGATCTATTATAGACCGCGCTGTCCTGTTTTGAACTTGGTTGCGTCAGATGTCTTTCTGAATCTGCCAGCGCGTCTGGTTTTATCTTCCTCGAGTGCAACTGCTTAAGCTTGGAGCCGCCACCCACAACGGCAGATGAGACGAGACCAGTGATTTTGGGGGGGTTTTTGTGGGGGGTGGGGGGGGGGGGGTTGTGCCTTGCTCATTGATGGACATCTTCATTACCAAATCTCTCTCTGGGTCCTTGACGCTGGAAGCACACCTGTCATAGTGGATGTTCCCATAAAGGCCAACTGGAGCGGTTAATTGTATGTGACACCAGAAGCAATAATTCATAAGCTTTTCAGGCACTCGAGTTTTGTTTCTTGAAACCGCAAAACCGCGTCACCCCAGTGGTCAGGGCTTTTCTGTGCCACTGTGTTCTGGTGTTGACGCAGACCTGGACAACAGTGCAGCATCTGGTCCCCAGATAAGGCTTCTTGGTTTTTCACTTGAACCAGAAATGCTTTTAAAAGCTCAAGACGTAGTTAGATTGTGCCACTGCTTTCTCTGGATGACTTGGAGGAGAAAAGCTGTTATGGACACGTTTTTGTTTTTTTTAAGTTGGACAGCATCTTTCTGTAATTTCAGCTCTTGAAATAAAATACTAGTGCCAACACTGTAACCACTGGCTGATCCCTGTAGAGGCTGTCAGGTTTTATTCAGCTTGTTTGCTTGACGTTGTCTTGCAAAAGGGATGTGTTGTGCTCATTTTGGGTTTTTGCCTTAAACCGTGTTCCTCCTCCTCTGTTTTACAGCAGGTTCTCCCCCATGGCCATCGACGGGGTGACCAGTTTGGCTGGCATCAACATCCCGGGGCACGCAGGCACCGGCTGGTGCATCTTCGTCTACAACCTGGCTCCAGACGCAGATGAAAGCATCCTCTGGCAGATGTTCGGGCCGTTCGGAGCCGTCACAAATGTCAAGGTCATTCGTGATTTCAACACAAACAAGTGCAAAGGATTTGGTTTTGTCACCATGACTAATTATGACGAGGCAGCTGTGGCCATCGCCAGCCTGAATGGATACCGCCTTGGGGACAGAGTTCTGCAAGTCTCATTCAAAACCAACAAAACACACAAAGCCTAAAACCCACTAAGATTGTTCTTAGAAAACTCACCAGGAAACGGAAAATGGAAGCGTGTTGAACATAACTTTCTACATTAGTAAAAACAGCTTTGTAATCAATATTTAGCGTCCAACAATGTGAATTTTCTTTGGTTTTGTTGTTTTGTTCTGGGTTTTTTTTTCTTAATTGCTGCGCTTTTGAATCTTAATATAGTTTAAACCAGAAAAAAAAAATCCTGCAGGAAATGATGCCTGTGACGTTGACTCTTGCTGTCTTAACAGATGGACCGTTGAAAACATTACTGAGTTTTGTCCTTTTTTGTTGCAGTTTGCTTTGAAACGCCAAGTCTTGTAAAGTTATGTGTTGTGATTTTCCTTTTAGTTCTGTGTCCTGATTTGCCAGAGGTGCGTTTTGCCTTGAGTGGTTAAGCAAGAACTTACTTTGAGCTGGGTTTTTTTATTTTAATTTATTTATTTATTTATTTTCTTTTGTTAGTTTATAGTAATGAGTTGGTTATTGGTTGGCTGCATAATGTTGCTTATTGTAAACTTAATGGACAAAAAAAAGACAAAAAAAATTCTTAAAGCAGTACCTTGCCAAAGAGCTAAGAACCTCTTTGATGTGGGTTTAAAAAGCATCTATTTTTATAAAAAGAAAAATTTGGAAAAACTTTTTACTGGACCTGGAACAAAATATTTTGACTTGGATACTTTGAGAAATATCTTCATATGACACCTTGTGAGCTTTTGAACTTTACAAGAAAGTTTGCAGTGGTTGACATTTCTGGAGAGATTTATGATGTAAAAGATACCTTTTGAGATCTTTGTATTATCTTTAGATTATAGAATCAGTGGAAGTGCTGGTTTCATTTGTAAATCGTCTGTGGGTCCTCTGTCATTCCTGGTCGTCAGATCGCCCAGCAACTAGCTTTCCAGACAAAAATAAAAAGGTTTATTTGCGAGAATGCATGCAACATCCCGATGAGGAGAGATCTTAAAAGGTAAAAGGGGGATTAAAATCAGTTCTTCCTCTCAGATTCCCTTCAGATGGAGCTCATGGTGTTTTTGTGGCGTACCCACAATATATCATCAGTCAGATTTTTGGCATGGTGTCAACCATTAGGCGTTTTTACATACTTTATATGAAACATTGAGAAGGAGCCAATGAAGGCAGCCGCATAAGAGAGAGAGAGCAAAAAAAAAAGTGGCGTGAAGAATCAATTACTCTGAGCTCTGAGCTGTGTAAATAAGTCCTTTTTTACGTTGAGTATTTGGCAAACTTATTTTGTTTCTAGTTTGGACTACTCCTAGTTTTGGAAAGTGATTTTCGTTTTCCTTTGTCTTTTCTTTTTTTCATTTTCCCTCCATGGAGTATGTAAAGTGTTTTTCTTTCTTGATATTTCATTTAAAATTGAGTTGATACTTGATTCGTTGTCCTACGGACTAGCATTAGTGCATCATATTTGTTGGTCGTTTGGTCTGTAGATAGTCTTTCTTCGTTTAAAAAAAAAAAAACAACAAAAAAAATTACAGAACTATAGACATTTTTTTTAATATATATAAACATCATAGATATATATTTATGTGGTAAAGAATGGATATAAACCACATTTTGAACTACTTTACTTTTCTTTCATATATCTATATATACGTAATGCATATAACCTGTCTTTCAAATCGTAAAAAGGTGTGTATTGCTTTATTCTCTTTGAGGAAGGACAGTGAAGCAGTTGCATTTTAGTGAAAGCAAAATTGGTTGCAAAAAGTTTGCCGAACATCACACTCATCTTGACCGAACAAATTTCTTCTGGCTGAGCCTCGGATGCGCCGAATCCTGCGCCTGCATCCTCCCTGGCGCTTCAGCCGGTTACTAGTCATGCTTCCCCTTAAACGAGCAGTGGGCTATGCATTATATAATTCTTTGCAACTGCTTTTTTTTTCCCTCTTTTTTCTTTCTTTCTAAATTTGTGTTACTTGTAAAAGTTAAACTTTAAGTCTAGATGAGTTGTGATACTTGCTGCTGTGGGGGGAGTGCACATTTTTCATGCCTGACTTGTCGTTATTGGAAATTCCTTTTTTCTTTTTGTTTGGGGGGGTAATCTTAATAATTTGGTCTTTGGAAATTGTGCTGATGGTCAGGCATGAAAACGTGTCCCTTTTTGAACCCCTGTTATCTCAATTCTTAATGAGAATCTATTTATTTGAAGTTGTGTAGTCTTACTTTGTTCACAACATTTTTGAAATAGAATATTTTTTGTTGACTATTTAAAAGGATGTACATGTTCTTTACTTTGTGTTTGGATACTTTGGATTTTTTTCAATGTTCAGTACATCAATAAATATGTTTGAAGGGCAATGGAGCTTATGGGATCGTCATTCGTCTGCAGCGGAGAAGATTAAATTGAGCAAAAATCAAGTTTTAACACTCAGTTCCTCGAACTTCAGTCCTTTCAAGTCATTAAAATGCACTCAAACTGAGACTTGTCACACACACCCGTACGTGTCCCTGTAAACCAGCCGGCGTGAGGCCAGTTAAAACGATCTCCCCGACACGTTTGACAAGCTGGCTCCTGCAGCACTGCACTCGTTAAATGGCAGAGCATTACAGTGGCGTTGAAAATACACGATGGACGGGAAGGTGCGGGACGTCACTGGACGTCTGCTGCCGATTTTATTCACGAGTGGTCTCTGCATCTGTGAGCGCGGTGGAGATCCGTCACTCCGAACGTACCAGCAGAGCATCCCGAGGCTCCGAGGAAGACGGCTGATGGAGTATTGATTTGGTTTTATTGTATTTTTGTTTCTTTTTGCTGCACTCATGCTCCTACTTGAGGGCCGCGTGGAAGTGAGGTTCCTGCCGAGCCGCCACCTCGTCCTGCCCTGCTGTCATTCATGGGCCACTACAGATGGCAGCTGCTTAAGAAACCACGATACCCCCACCCCCCAAATCTCTTCCCTCTTCTACTTTCCTCATTTTTGATGGCAACTGCTCCGTTGTGTGGCCGTTCTCGATCTGTTTGGCTGCCGCCGCTTAGACCTTTGGAGCAGCTCCAGGATTTACAGTTCAGTCGTCCTGCATATTTCCAAGTCATTTGTGCAGTCTTAAAGCGTGGTCCTCGTCTGCTTTGGATTCACTGGAAGCTGGTATTTTGAGGCGCATGTACAATGATGCAACTTTGATTCTTGCATGAGCCACACATGAAGATTTGAGCTTGGACAGCGGGTGCTGCACATCTACATCAGGTTTCTTACATTTCCACCCCCCGCGCTTATAAAAACATTATAAAATGTAGCAGTGACTGGACATGAATTAAACTGTTTGTTTTGTGTCTTTGGTCCAAAGCTGCTGATTTCAGCAGGATTTGCACACCTGCGTCTCATCTGTGGATGTGATCTGTAGCCTACCAGCACGTCATGTTTATAATTCCCCTCCGGTGCAGGCTAATCGCAGTGAGCGACGTATTAAAAGCCTTCTAGAAATCTGGCCTTGACTCCATTATCCAATATTCATGTGTAGATGGTGAAAATGCCAGCAGCTTCACTTGAATATGCAGCTTTGTTCTTTAGTCCTGCACATCAGCGTTCAGGGATTTTAGTCCGTTCGTTTGCCCAGGACAGCTTCAACCTTTGATACGTTTGGGTTTCTTCATGAGCGTCCAGCTTCAACGTCTGTTAAATTAGGACTTCGGTTTTGGGAACGTCCGAGCCCTTCTTCTCGTGGCGTTTGGTTGTCATGGCATCATCTATCTGCTCACTGCAGCGCATGAGACGGGAAGTCATCCCAGAGCAGATGCGCCAACCCAGACGTGATGCTTCCCCCACCAAGTCTCTGTCGCTCTGAAAATGCAGGAGAGGGGTTCCTCCAATTTAAAACCTTCCCAATTAAACCACAAGTTCCCCACAAATGTTTTTATTCTTGTACTCTTTAACCACCGGCCGGCAGCTGTGTTGACTTCGGACAACGCCGGCTTTCTCCACACTAGTCGGTGATGCACCATCGACGTTGGCTTCCTCCTGACGGTGGACCTCGGCCAAGCTTCAATGTTCGGACACTTTTACCTTGTGGCAGGAATATTTGACGGTCAGCTTCTCCAGGACAGCTTTACAATGTTCTTGAGTTTTCTCTTTGTAGACTTTTGGCGTGACTGGATCGGTGGAGGCCGTCATTGGCGAGATGACTGTTTCGTAACCATCTGAAAACATCGAGGCTGGTGTGTTACAAGTACCCGAGCCTTGCCATTCGAGCCTCCAGCTTCAAGCGCCCCCGTTTCTCCTCACTTCATCTGGTTTAGAGATGTCCACCCGTCGTCATCTCCAGATGAAATGCTCTTGTTAAATGAAAAGGCCCTCAGGCTGGCTGAGGTGGTGCTTTAGGGGCCGTGTATATGATCCCTCTAATGGCTCAGAGTCCCGGATAATTACAAGCACCTTCTCCACGTGTGAGGTGGCGCCGTTAAGCAGCTCCTGTCGAAAGGCTCTCCAAGAGGCTGAGGAGCTCAGGTAGCATCAGCTGCTGGTTTGTTGTGCACACAGCTGATTTGCAGTAAAACGGAGCCTTACAAGCCTTTTCTGTTGAGTTGAAAGTACTTATGTTGTAGGTCAGAGGGAGTGAAAGGCCGAATTAACGCCGCCGCTGACAGACGGGCAGCGGCGCTTACAAAGTATGAAATACCATATTGGATGCTTCTCTTTGCTTCTCAGACATCAAAGGCATCAAAGGCCTTGTTCTGCTGTCTCCCCGTTTCTTCCAGTCCACGGTCAAACATCATCAGTGATTGGATTTAAGTCATCAAATCGCAAATGGCTGGAGCTCGGCTTCCTCCAGCCCTGTCGGATCAGCGCCGCCTTCCATCAGTTTTCTCCAACCACTCCTAACGCCTTGCTCTCCCTATGAGGCCTTGGCACCTCCGTTCCATAATGAGGCAGCAAAGAAAAGGGGTGCAGATTAGAATAACAGCCTTAACTAATCCACAACGGCGCGATGAGGCGCCAGATTTGGGGGAAACCGTGTCAGTTCTCATTTTGCCGTGCCGTGGCACAATCTCGCGCCGCTCTCTCTCAACCCCCACGCAAAACGAGCCCTGAGAATAGCGGCTGTGGAAAGCCGCCGGCGCCAGGATGATCAACAAAACATTTTGCCTGTCTGTCTTTCTTTTTTTTCTTTTTCTCGCTCTCGCCAGCAGTCTGTGGAAAACGGAGAGGAAATCCACGCCTCTGATTGACTCAGCTCAAGCAGACCGCTGACGGACTCAGCAAAGTAATGAACAAGTATTGTTCTTCAGTGACGAGTGAAATGACGAGATAACAGAAGACGTGATACAGAAGGTAGCTCGACGACGTCTTGCTGAAATAAGCAAGGTCATGTGATGAAACCCGCCTTCAACTGTGCAGTTTATGCTGATGATGCTGCCATATTCAACATAAAAGCAAGACTGTGTTTATTTACAGGGAAAGCTGGAACTTCTGTTGCCATCATAAGAAATGAATAATGGAGGAAATTATGAAATAAAAGCAAAAAATAAAGAAAAACGAGCCTTTAAATGAATTTATTCCAGCAAAAAGCAGCCTCTGCTTTTGGTAGAAACTGCACTTTTTAGCAGAAATCATTCTAAGAAAAAGTCATGTTTATTTTTCATTGCTGATAACTCTCCAACCGGTTTACACGAAATAAAACGCTGCATTGTTGCGGGTAGGATTTTTTTTTTTTTTCCCTGTAATCCGACTTTGAAACTTGTCATTGCTCTGCACTTGGGTAAAATCCCCAGGAAATCATGTGAGTTGAAGAGAATCCCACTGCTGCCGTCGAGCAGCTGTAGCTCGATTTAACACGAGTGTCGCTTTCTCTCGTCGCAGCAGCACAGAACTGCAGCGTTTAGGACCATTTTCCACCACTTGCCCAGCAGCTGCAGGCAGTAATGACAATGATGGGCAATGCAGAGCACCTTCTGTTGCAGGCTTTGTTGCCGCGGCTTCGTCTCGTTTTCGCTTTCACCTCAGTGCTGTTCAAATGATTTCATAAACCAAGCATTTGTAGAGTCCCGGTGCTCCGGATGGCGCTGAAGGCGGACTCTCGACAGACTGACGTGTCCCACTGAGTGTTTTGATGAGGCATTGATGAAAGCTCAGCAGGAGTGTGTCTGTTTACAGCTGAAGTCGCTTTGTGTTTCCACATCTGGATGTTTGACGTGCTGATGTGTTCATGCGTGTCAGATTTGCATCGGTGTGTCCAGTTGGCAGAGGGTGCAGGTGCTCCGCCAGTGTCTCCTCCATCATAAAACCAGATTTAAGCCGGATCTGAGCACGCCTTCTCCCCCTCGCCGCCTCCAAAGCCAAGATCCCCCTCGCCGTATTTGCCCAGAGGATGACGATGCTTGATTTGTGACTCGTATCTAGGTGCGTCTCTGAGAAGGCTATTTTCACCGCGGACAGGGAAAAAGTGCAGAAGCCATGTCCACATATAAAAAGCCCTCTGTTCATTGTTTATGGATGAAGCGAGGTTGCTGCATTTCTGTGCTCGGCCTTCAGGACGACGAGCTGCTGTGCGCGCTGCTGGTTGCGTGACTCACACTCTTGGTTTCTTTCGTTTCACTTCGATGCTCCTCAACAACTCGGTGTGAGGATGATGCATCTTGAGATGCTCAACGGTGAAGAGTTTCCAGGAGCACCGAAAGCCTGGCCCCCCTGCCCGCCACACTCCACAGTAAGAAAGAGCAAGACCCCCCCCCCCCACACTGAGATTACAGCCACATGTTTGTGGTCACACTGTGTTCATTTTTGATTGTAATCACCTTCCATCTCTCTTGTGTTGAGCTCTCGTTTAATTTCTGGTTGTTTTGCACTTATTCTCATTTGCAGACTGTCCTTTTTTTTTTTTTTAATTTAGTTTCCTTTTTTGGTTGTTTAGTGTTTTTGTATTTATGTTGCATCTCTCTGCAGAGATGACCCATGACATGACAAGGTTTAAAAAAAAAAAACTGCATTAGGACATTTCAGATAAATGGTTGAAAACAATTTGATAGGTTTTAGAGAAAAGAGGAAAAATCCACAATAAAAATGGTTCATATTGGCTTATTTGTTTGTCATTGTTTTAATAAAGTTGATTTGAAATTCAAATCATTTTGTTTACAAAGACCACCCTAGAGGGGTTTTATTTTGTAAATGCATTAGCTGATGTATGAGGGGTGAAAGTAAAACTAAATGATGAAGATGGAGGTGACTTGAAAACCGGAGCGATGAATGAAAACAGTAGTGATGTTATAAAACACAAGGCTGCGTTTTATCATTCACAGCTTCATGTTCTGGTTTTCAGAGCTGCAGTTCCTCAACAGACCACTGGAGGCCGCCTGCACTGACCTCCATGTTAAAATGTCCAACTTTACAGCAGAAAGAGACATTTACAGCCTTTTGAGTTGGGAATAAAGACCCATCGCAGTGTAGTCATGTTTTTAAAGGTGATATATACTCTGCAGGTAGTCGACCCCTTCGCCAGGACCTCCGCCACGACTTCACTGTGGGGAAAGCAAGGCTGAGTTCTTTCTGATGTTCCCACCGAAACATTTTAAAGTCCACCATCGCGGTCTCCAGCGCGACGCTGGATGATGCACATGCTGTGGTACCGCTGGAGGATCCAGCCGTCTCGAACCCGCGGCTGCGACTCAGCTCAACGGTCCCACTTAGACTTCCACCTGGCTTCATTTTAACCATCTGGTGTCACCACATGTTTAAACTGTGCCGACATAAAACATTAGCAACTTAAACATCAAGTCATGACAAGTCATGACAAAATGTAATATTTAATTCCCTTGTGTAGCTGCAAGTCATCTCATACACACTTTACACTGAAAACACTAGATATAGTCCAATGAAGTTTTCAATTATATTGTTCAGTCCAATTCTCTTCCAACTGAGTCCAAATCCAAATTTCAGGTAAGCCAACAATCTGGCTAAGGAACGAAACGTAAGGTATTGAATCGTTCCACCCTGAGCAAGCATGAGGTGGCAGTGGAGAGACAACAAACAAAAACGGCTTAAAAGGGCTAAAAAAACCTCCAGCTGAACCAGATTTGGGGAGGATGGTTGGCCGTTTCACCAGTTGGGGGACTGAGATGACGGGGATATGCATTTGTCAACATCGATGTTACCCCTAACTGAAAACTTGATCAAAAGGAAAGTTTTAAGCTCAATCTTAAAAGTAGGAGGGGTGTGTCCTAGAGATAAATGAAACCGTTTGATGAGCGAGAGCTGTTAAGGGCTTTATGTGCGAGGATGTATCACCTGCGTGACATGTAAGTCATGATTTCTTCATAGTATGTGAGGGAAGCATGTATAGAGTGAAAAGTAGAAGCACAAGTACAGAACCCTGTGGAACACCATGAACTTCTCTGCTGTGTGGTTCAGGAAGGCAGTTCATTCACATGAACAAACTGGAAACTTGACATAAGCCAAACTAATGTGGCTCATTTATTACCGGTGTCCAACCCTCGGTAAAACACTTCAGTCATCGGCTGTTTCAAATGAAGCAGTTCAACAAAGGTTCAACAAAGTCCACCGTCTGAGCGTTTGTGGACAGACCTTACAAAGGGCGTTCTTTCTTTTCATATATATATATGTGCCCCCAACCCCGCTTGCTGCTTGAAGCTTAAACGTGGTCATGAAGCCTCCACGGAGCAGATGCATTTGCATCTCAACACCTTGACTTTCCTCAGCAGTTCCTAGGACGTGCTGCAGTCGTCCCAGCTCGAGCACTTGGCTCGTTACAGCCTGCACTCGGAGGAGCGGAGTCATTTGCATGGCTGCTTGTCAAACCGTGTTAATATTGACAAAGATTTGCACCCGTTTTAATCACGCCACGTATCAGAGGCATGCAAAGTTGTTTACGACTGCTCCGTACCGCCGCGCACATTAAAAAAGATTGCACTTTGTTCGGAGCAGCGACTGTAAATCACGAGTGTCGGAGAGGTAGAGGAGAAATGGATGGCTGCAGGAGCAGTTTGAGTCAGACGAAAAAGCATTTGCATATTAAACCTCGCAGCGTGGCTGCGTTTGAGCCGCCCGCCTCGGCCTGCCTTTGCTCGGCGTGAGCAGTAGCAGGGGCCTCCGCGCGTAAATCTGAAGTTGTTTACGAAACCTGAAGCGGGGCCCGTTACCGGCTGCTGGATGAGAGCGCAGTGAGGCGAGTTAATTAATACAACATCCCTGGGCCCACGGGCTAAGCTGGAAAACTAACCCTGGAGCAAGAAGGTGATGGAGGGAGGAAGCTGGAGGAAAGGGACAGGAGAGAGGTGGATTTATGCCCGTCTTTACAGGGAGGGTAAACGGAGATGAGCTGCAGCGTTTGCTGACAAAACCCAATCAGATCGCACTCTTACGGCGGAATGAGCAGTCCTGACGCTGGAGACGGACAACGGGAATTCTTTTTTATATGCTGTCAGATTTGGCATCTGAGTTGAGGCAAGCTGGGCCCAGCCCATCACCTTTCGTGATCGAAGTGAACCCTACATGCACGAGTCACTGCTGGATGCAGCAGGTCCTGAACCTGAAATCCGCAAGTGAAACCCAACGTTTAGTCTTGAAAATCTTTTAACAAAAACCAAAAACCTGATTGGACTTTGATCGTATCTCTCTTTTTATGGGAGTCCTGGTTTGTTTAGTCAAGAGAGAAAAGTTTTGTGCAGAATTTGAGTTTCTTATGAAAACAATGTTGTTGTGCAGGCTGCTATTACAACTTTAGTTGGGTCTCAAAAACAAGGTAATGCTTGCAGAAATTCAGAAAAGTGCTTTTGAAATCTTTTGACTGGTCACCCAACCAATGAAGGAAAAGAAAAAAGAAAACGTAAACTTTTACTGCCACGGCGTGACCCTTTAATTTAAACTCCATCCTCATTGGCAAGGATGAAAGGAAACTTGGGGTTCTGGGCCTTAACGCCGCTGAAAATCCTCACAGAGACTCGAGTCCTTGTGGTCTTTTGAGTCTCTGCTTTTGTGTTTTGTGCTGCTTCAGCTCGTCCAGATTCGGTTTCTGCGACTGACACGTAAAGAAGAGCAGTAAAAGTGGTGTCGGCTTCCACAGAAACCTGAAACGGACCAATCAAATGCCCTCCTCCTCCTCTAAAAACACAGAACCTAAAAACAGAAGCGTTTGGTTTCCCTTCAACCGACTTTCCGTGAACTGAGATGTCATCCAGGGCAGCGAAGTTGAGGCTCATCCTCAACTTCCCCTCAGAACGAAAACGTTCCTAGACACAAGAGCGCTCCGTCTAAACCTTTATCTTTTTCTGCATCAGTTTATTTTTATCTGCAAAAAAAAAAGAGCCAAGCTTCTGTGTTTGCTGAAGAAAAAACTTGGGCATAGGAGGAGTTTAGAGAGGCTTTGGAGGATGACTTCTGAGCCGCTTCGAAGAGATTCTGGTCCACCATCCCGGGGATCAGTAGAGGGAAAAGGAGCGCCACCAACACTGTGTATGCTGGGGATGGAGCGCCGGGAGTCAGTGAAGACCACCTCCATCACTGACATGGAACACTACGAGGAAGCAGAACCCGAAGAACTTGAAGGTGAGACTTTCTGGGCATGTCGTACTGGGAGGAGACCCTGGGGAAGAACCAGGACATCCTGGAGGGATGATGTCTCTTGACTGGCCTGGGAACGCCTTGGAGATGCCCCTGGATGAGCTGGACGAAGTGTCCAGGGAGAGAGTCGGGGCTTCCCTGCTCAGTCATCTGATATGGATGGATGTTTAGATGGATGGATGGATGGACGGACGGACGGATGGATGGACGGACGGATGGGTGGATGGACGGACAGACAGATGCATGGATGGATGGATGGACGGACGGATGGACGGACGGGTGGATGGACGGACGGACGGACGGGTGGATGGACGGACGGACGGGTGGATGGACGGACGGACGCACGGGTGGATGGACGGATGGATGGATGGATGGATGGATGGATGGATGGATGGACGGACGGACGGGTGGATGGACGGACGGACGCACGGATGGATGGGTGGACGGACGGATGGATGGATGGATGGATGGATGGATGGATGGATGGATGGATGGATGGATGGATGGATGGATGGATGGATGGACGGACAGATGGATGGATGGATGGAAAGACGGGTGGATGGAATGGATGGAAAGACGGGTGGATGGAATGGATGGATGATGAATGGATGGATGGACGGACGGACGGATGTTTGGATGGATGGACGGACGGATGGATGTTTGGACGGACGGATGGCTGGATGGACGGACGGATGGATGTGTGGACGGACGGACGGACGGATGGATGGAAAAGCAACTTTGGGGCCAGGGTTGCCAAACCCTGACCAAGAAAAGCAAACACAATCTCCAATCGCAGCTTTCCAGCGTTGGCTGAATGGCAAACAATGTCATTTCTAATGACGAAGCTCTCATTCATCAAGTAAACTTATAACATTTGCAACTCAGCCCAATGACGGCAGCAAAAAAATAAAAAAAATAAA
Organism: Xenentodon cancila; assembly: GCA_014839995.1. Lineage (NCBI taxonomy): Eukaryota > Metazoa > Chordata > Actinopteri > Beloniformes > Belonidae > Xenentodon > Xenentodon cancila. The sequence goes on from CM026212.1 coordinate 20,960,555, forward strand.
TAAATAAATTTGTAAACAGCATGCCTGCCAGTGGACACAAAAGAGACAGGAGCTATAAATACCCTGAATAAACCCTCCAGATTGGGAAGGGAGAGAAGCATGAGTTGTGTTGATAGTGGAGACTGGTGGCTGAATCCCTTTTTTAAATGCTTTCGCCAGCTTTTCCTTTTAGCTGCTGTTTAGAATTCACTCAATAATTACCATATTAAAATGCATGTAGGAGTCTGTGCAGTTGTGCTGGAAAAAGATAAGGATGCAAGAGTACAAGTAGGAGAGGGGGAAAAAAGTCAAGCAGAAGCCGATCAGCCGGTTCTGAATTGCTTTATAATTACTGGGATGCATGGACATAATTTTCTCATAAAAAAATAATGCAAAGCTTAATTTTGTCTCCCACATTAACTGTTCTTGTGTGTCTGTGTGATTGTGTTTTTTCAGAAAGTGGGGGTGACTCTTCTTCCCCCCAAACTGCTTGAAGTTAACCTCGGTGGGGCCGTGTTAAGCGCAGTGCAGCCTAGTTTCTGCACAGCATGAGGGTTGCTGCCTCCCTGGTTTGGGACTGAAGAGGAATCCAGATTGTGACACATTGGGGTTGTGCAGCGTTCATGAATCTTGACATATTGTCTAACTTAAGTTCTTTTAACTTGTTGGAGTGTTATTTGCACAGATTCCCCACAAGATGAACATTTTGTGTGTGCAGACGTGCATTTAATTTTGTTTTTTGTTTTTTTTGGGTGATTGCAGCAGATAGATTTTTAAGTCTTTTGTCATTTTAGGATGGTTTGTAAAATAGTTGAACCTCCCCAAAGGGATACAACATGTTAACCCGGATGCGGTTGGTGTGTGTGCACATGTTAACATCCACCGCGTGGAGCGTTATGATCTCTACTGATTCTGTGCACAGCGCGGCCGATCTTGCAGTTGTAACCCAGAAATGAAGGAGCCTATTGGAGAGCAAAGCCAAGAAACAGAGGACATCGGGAGGGATGGAGGAGAGGAGAGGAGAGGAGAGGAGAGGAGAGGAGAGGAGAGGAGAGGAGAGGAGAGGAGAGGAGAGGAGAGGAGAGGAGAGGAGAGGAGAGAGAGGAGAGGAGAGGAGAGGAGAGGAGAGGGGTGGGCGTGTGACAACCAGCAGGTTCTCCTATGATGAAATATTGATGGCGCCGACTTTGATTCTGCAATAGGTACTTTTGATCCAGATCTGTCGCGGCAGAAGTGGACCCCCCACCCCCCTTTATTCCTCCTCAGGTGCATCACTGGTCTTCTCGCTTTCGAAAAACGCCATCCGCCCTCACCGGCTTTGATCAAATGTGTAGACTTTGAAAAGGAACTTATAGAGATCAATGATGTGTATATACCGCAGGCCTATAACTCAATAACTGTCCGTGGGAGCTGGATGAGCGCCAGCGATGAGGTTTTCGCACTTAGTCCGTTGTTGACTTTTATTTATCACGACCGCTGCTGCTGTAATTGATGACTGAATCAACTCGGTCCGGAACAGCAACCGCTGACTTCTCTGCGTTTCCATCTGAGCAGCGATCGTGTCTGCTTTCCCCTCGCAGCACTCATCTGAAATTTAAATCCAATACTTCCAAAACAGAGAGGGTGGGGGAGGGGGGAAGCGAGCTCTATAATTTAAAGAGACCAGTTTGATTAACAGAAACGTGGGGGGTTATCGGGCTGCAGCGTCAGCGTGTTCACGTCTTCTGGTTCATCCTTTTCTAGGTTTAGACCAACTTCCCAGCCTTGTTTTGTTTTTGACTGAGCAGAGAAGTCGTCCTCGTGTTTCTGGGAGTGCTTGGAGAGGAGAGCATCCCGCGCAGCGCCGAGGCCCCGAGTGATGGAGCAGGGAGCATCCGTGCGTCTGGCCGGGCGTCCGCCCGCCCGCATCCACGGATCCCATCTCACCTGCTAATGGGAAACCAGCAGGTGTTCGGAAAACGGATGGCTTCCCTGCACAGCAGAGGCCAGCAACCCTCCCCCAAAACTTTTTTTTTTTTTTAATTTGAGGCAATAACCAACCGGGTGTCATTTACAGCAGCAGCAGCAGCAGCCGCAGCCGCCGGTGTTCCAACGCTTCAGTCTGTTTTATTTCCCAAATAAAAAGCAGCGTTTGGACAGTTGGGTAAATTGGCTCCTCGCCGTCTTCCGTGCAGCTGAGAGGAATGCATTACTTACATTGTCCCCGCTTCCCGGTAACCCGCGTTACGCAACACAAAAATAATGGCCCGGCCCAGACTCTGCATGGACGGATGCGCCGCAGCCGCTTCGTTAATAATGACCGTAATTGAATAAGTATGTGGAATCTGCGAGACAAAACGAAGAAACGACTGTTATCAGGTTGATAACCAATAATTACTAAAAAAAAAAAAAAAAATAAAACCCTCTGTGCTCATTAAGCAGCTCCTGCAGAGAAGCTGAGCTGGATTTAGCCCTCCAGACCCCCCTCCCCTCGCCCACCAGGATCCCACTGCTCTCTGTCTCCCTCTCGTTATATCCCACTTTTTCTCCCTGTGATTCTGCTTTTCATTCATGTTCTGCTTTTAATCACTTTCCATCCCCTCACTCAGACCTGCTCCGCTTTGTCCTTTTTCTCTCGGCCTCCCATCCTCCATCTTTGAGGGGAGATGGCTGTAATTTTTCATCTGTCCGTACACTTTTCCTGCGACGCCCTTTTATTTATGTACAGGGCACCGTGGTCTCTGCCTCCCTCCTCTCCCTGGTCTTACTCTCCCTGAAAGATTAACCATCCCCTCTGCATCTCATCTCATCTATCATCCTAATGGGGGCTACAAGAGGGGAAAAAAAACAACAATTTGCAGAGAGAGAAGCAGCCGCAGAAGGGCAAGGAAAAGTGTCAGGAATGCCACAGTCGATCAGTCTGTCCTTGGTTTAATTTCCACGACGCTCCTGGCACAGGACCACATCTCATCCTGACTGTCATCTGCAGCAATTATCTTGTACTGTGTATGGACAAATCAAAAATACCTAAATGACATTAATGTTTACGCTGCAGATGGAGATGCAGGCCTGGGTTCTGATTCAATATGGAAAAATGGTGTGTCCAAGGATCGGGAACGTCTCTGCCAAACAACAAAACGGATTACAAATTCAAATCAAAACAAAATTAAAACAGGGTTTCCAGAGTGAATTCACAGCACAGTTGTTTTCTCCAACGTCGTCACGTAAACGGCAGCTCACTTAACTGTCTCCCGTCTACAACTGTCGGGAAAAGTGAACGCCTCGGAGCAGGAAGGGAAGCACATCAGGTAACACGGAGACCAGCCGGACCAGACGGATAGCTCAGCTCCTGCACTCGTATTTCTCTTCGAGCAAACTAAATCCCCACTGGAAACGCCGCACCAAAGATGACATTATTAGGTTTTATGTAAATTAGAAGCAGCTCCAGAAACTGAGGACAGATCCATAAACCCAGAGACAGTTTGGAAATAAATATAGTGAGTTGTGGGAGCGCCACATGAATCCACCGGAACGGGCTGTGCCACGTTTGGGGAAAAATGTTCTGTTCGAGGATTTGTAATCTCACGGCGGGTGGAGCGTCTCTGACCCAACCGGATCCCAGAACTACGAACACAAGAGTAGCTGCAGCCAAGCTTGGTTTGCTGTCGGACCACGTGGCATCACAGGAAGCCCCTGACCCGGGCCGCCCTCCCATACACAACACCGCAGCACTGGTACACTCTACCACAGCGTACGGTTTTTAAAAATGGTCCTGTAGAAGTTACGTCTACGAAGGTTTGTCCTTGCTGGACTACAAACTCTGTGAAGACCGAAAACCTCTGCAAAATCCGTGCACCGTTAGTAGCACAGTATTTCCCATATTCACGGCTGAATGTTTCCCAACATAAAGACGGTCTTCAGCTGCCGTTTAAACCTGCATGACCTCCGCGTACGCGGCGTTCCCCGGTCCCGCCGTCGCGGCCGGAGGCCCCTCAGCTCGATTTCCACTTTGCAAACGGCAGCTAGGCGCGTGGGAGATGGTACATGCAAACTAGGTTGCTTTTTTTTTTTTTTGAGAAACTGAAAGTTTTGAAACATTTAAAAAAAGGAAATAATAGATAAATAAAATGGCACTTTCGGTGTTCCGGTGCAACGGCGTCTCCACAACGGACAGAAACACCGGCTGTGCAGCTCTGACCACGTCGCTGCTCTATTCCTCGATCGGCTGAATGCATCATAGGACGAACGTTTCTAACGTTATGGCCGTTACTGAATCACCCGAATTCCGATTCAACGTAAAACTCTTGAATTATGTTTCACAGTGAAGTTCACTTCGGGTAAACGGTTCATCTGTGTGGTGGTCGATGTCCCTCATCGGAAATACATCCTATGTAATGTTTATTTGAAGGAAAAATCCCCATGTATTCCCTGGCTTCCATGGATCATCCTCTGCAGCAGCCTTCCGCGCTGTTAGAAGGCGACTGCGGGAGACTCCTGGTAACCACATGCTATCACAGCTCGGCCTACCAGCCTCCAACCGCGACACACTTACACTCATCCACTCCACATGGGAAGTGTTGAGCCTCGCTCGCCAATGTGACAGCACAAACACAGACACGTTCACCCTCCACTAGACTGCCAGTGTTGCCTCTAACCCCTCCTCCTCCTCCCAGTTTGACATTTCTCTCTCTTTCTCCTGCTCCTCCCATAACTGTTTTCCATTCTCCTCCTCTCAAAGAGCAGTTTTCCCTGCAGCTTTCTCCAGCTCTGTCTTTGTTGCTGTTTATATGTCGGAGTGTCTCTCTCTCTATTCCTTCCCCCATCCTCCTGCCAATATGACTCTTTGTTAATCTGCATCTCTGATTTTTCTCACTTCCACGCTGCGTTAGTGCGACTAGTAAAGCCAGCTGTGGCGCTGATGATGCCACGACGTGCTGCCCAGTGTTTCACCTCGTTTCGGAGCTGTTAATAAGGCAGTGATATTTATTGTTTTGCCTTTTTTTTTATTTAAATGATGCAGGAAAGAAAACCAGCATGTGTTAAAGTTGGCCTTTGTGCATCCAAAAAAAAAAACCCGGATGTTCAAACCGGACAGATGAGTCGCTGCTCAACTTGCAGGACGCAAAGACTTTTATTTTCACAAGTAACGAACAAGTTACTGCCTTTAAAACTAAATCCGTTACATAACTAAGTTGTAGTAAAAGTAATTCGCCTGAGTATTTTTGTGTTTATGGCAGCTGATGATGAGGTGTTGATCCGTTTGATTGCTCGGATTCTGGCCGTAGACTAAAGGGGCGTCGACGAGGAGGACAGGTTCTGGCCATGCGTTATGATGTCACGAAGCGGCCCAGCCCACAGGAAACGCCCCAACAAAGTCAAGATATGGAGGGATCAGTTTCTGTCTCGGAAGCAACGAGAGTCGGTTTTCCAAACATTTTCCAGCTGGAAGGATTTTGATACTCTGGATCGGATTCTGGCTCCAACATGTACGCCTGGATTCTGGACTTGTCTCTGTTTTAAATGTATTTAATCTCTCAAAGGTTTTTATTATCGTAGCTTGGTTTGGAGCTCTGTGTTCCTGACCGGTGTCTTCATGAGGGCCTTGCTCCTCATGGAAATTCAACCACTCGGAAGACACTTCGCCAGCATCTGGTTTACTGGAAGTGGCGCCACATGATGTTTTTCTTTATCATCCTAAAAATAATTATAAAACTGTTTTTTAGGTGTGATGGTGCAAAGCTGATGTTAAATTAAAAGAGATGGAAATAGCCCTTTAATGTTCACTTTCAAGTTTTCCTTTGATTAAATTTTAACAAAATTTTAGGAGTCATTTAAAATTCAGGACCATTTTCCGTCCTCGACGCAGCTTTGAACAGCGCTCAACCCAGTTCCAGCCGTCTCCTCGGTTGTCTTGCTGCTTCATGCAACAACTGGACCCTCCTGAAACGGAGCAACATCCTCTCCATGGTTGCTTCAGGAAGGACAAACTGCTGCCGCCGGTTCAGGTTAAGTAACTGCTTCTTCCCGAAGCCCGTTAATCACCCCCGTGCTTTTTTCTTTTTCTTTTTCTTCCTCTGGCGTCGCCATCACGACATAGATGGGAGTAAGTGTGGATGTGAGCGGGAGCTGGATGGTACCATCACACGCCAACTCGACACCAGACCTTTTTTTATTTTCTTCCTTCTCGGCTCGAGGATCTCCAAGTGGCTGCAACTGGCATTGGGTTTTAGTGGGCGTCAGTCAGCCAGTCAGCCAGTCAGCCAGTCAGTCAGACGGGGGCCCCGCTGTCTCTCACTCCGGAGAACAGGTATCATGAACTACTTTCTCCAAAGCCGAGTCGGAGATTCAATGCAATGAAAAGCCTCTGGGCCCTTTTAGCAATTTGGAGTCAACACACAAATACGCCTACACTCAACTGGAGAGACTGTCCATCCCTGCCCCTTCATGTGCAAATGTACTGAATGGAGGTGTGCAAGAATCTGCCTGCGTGTGTGCTCAGTTTCCCTGCTGAACCCTTCCCACTATTCCCGAGCAATATATCACTCGCCAGTCAGCTTAATAATGATAATAATTAAAAAAAAAGTGCTAGATGAGTGGTTTTCTTTTCTCTTTTAATAAACCGACCATTTAGACCGAAATCTTCCAACATGGAATCCACCCACGCTGTGCAGGGTGATGCACGCGAGTAATTTAACACGAGATGATCTTTCAGCAGCGAGGACTCGTTAATACCCTGCAGACCATCAGGTCTGTTTCTACGTAGGAGCAGGTTTGATCAAGAGAGTAAAACTTCTTTGAGAGACAAAAATCACATGGGGACCATATGGCAGCACTCCAGTGTAATCATTAGTTTTTTTATTTTTACCCCCCCGATGCCGACACGTTGACTCCTGACACCGTGTGGGTGACTGGCAGCGTTTCCAGCTGTTGTGAAGGCTTCGCGTTTTCATTTCATGTCTGGCATCTGGCGCTTAGTTGAAATGCGGGTTTAGGGCAAAATGTAAAAAAAATAAATTTTTCTTGGTTTCTTGACAAAGTGAATCAAAACTTTAAAAGAAAAAAAAATGTTTGGCCTATTTATCTAATGGATTTGGGTGTTTTTCTTTACAAATGCAAGATCCGTGCGATCAAAACGTGAAGCAGCAGTGGTTTATTTGTATAACCAAACAGTGTTTTGTTCCAGTCTTTATTTATTATACGAGTTTTGAAAAGCTTTTGCTCTTCTGGCAGCCTGAACCAGACCGACCATTACCCTGAAAACCGAGCATGAAAGCAAATGATGGTTAGATATACCATCAAATAGAGTCTGTGCATGTGAGTGATAAATAAAAAGCAGCAGTCCCTGAGCTGCGGCGCCCAAGGCTATTGCACTGCTGGCAGGCAAACATCCGCCCGGCTGCCCCAGCAGGGCAGAAATATATCAGGCTGCCTATTGGACACCTGACAGCTGATTTCGCTCCGCTTAATGAGCAGAGGGCTCTGCTGCAGGAACATCACAGTTTCTTACATAAGATCATAGAGGGGCAGAGCAAGGAGCAGACTGCTGAGGCGGCTCTGATCTTCACAAATCAATAATCATTACCTCCAATTTGGAGTAAGAATTCAAAATCTGAAAATACAGAGAGAAATAGACAGTAATCAGGCCGTGCCGTCTAGTTTCTCTCTGCATAAGACAACTATATATGGATAATGTTTAATACTTACTTTTGAAATCATTTGAATGTTTTGTCAAGTGTAAATATGTACTTAAATGAAAAAGGCAAGAATACTTAACATATTCAGTGTTGCAGTTTTCTCTCTACGGAGAAATCCAAGGCCAATAGTTTGTCTGCTCGTCCTCCCCTAGGGCGTCGATATTTAACAGACATTAAAACCTGTCATGAAACTCCTGGGAATCTTTGGTGAACAATATTTGGAAGCAAATCAATATTCCAAATGTAACTACACGTTGTGCCGCGAGAAAACACGAGTTTGTAGCTTTGTTTTTTTTATTTGTTTTTCGAATTTCCTGCCACTGGTTCTTCGTCGTTTTTAAGTCGGGTGGAAAGATTTGTAAAAACTTCTGATGCTCAACATTCATCAGCTCCAACTCGCATAAAATTTACTTCAGGAAAAGTAAACAAAAGGGAACTCGGCCCTGTGAGCTACGGCTCTACAGACGAAGAACCTACATTGCCACCTAGTGGTTGGCAGTGTAATTACAAATCGACGCAAACTAACGCAGAAGTATAAACGCAGACGCAGCGTAGGCGGCGCCGCAACCGCGGTGCGGGCCTTTTTATCAGCTGTGGATTTGTCAAGTGGCCACCTAATCGGGCTGGTTTCAGTATAAGTGGGATGAGCTGAACTTCAAATTGGCACTTTTACTTTTACTCCAAGTTCAAAGTTCATAACAAAACCAGCCAAGCAAGGAACCCAGCTGTGTCCTGAGCATGCACGACTCCTTGATTCCCAGATCCGTTACACCGGTGGAATGCCTGAAACAGCCGCTACTCGTAGACTGGCTCCACAGGTGGAGTGAAACCCCCTAAACCTGGAGTCTGTTATTAAAGTCCACCAGAACTCAACAAGTGTCTCTTATACAGCTTATACATCGGTTTCTGGTGGGTCCACAAAGAAATGTTTCCGGTTAGTCATAATGACATTTAAGAGTTTATATTTTCCTAAAAAATTAGTCAAAAACAGAAAAAAAGAAAACCAGGCAGGGATATTGAATGATTTAATTCTAGAAGAGCGAATATCACAGTGGTACTTGGGACTTTCCCGTAAGATGGGAACACACACCTTCACATCTCCTCGTTTGGCAAGTAGCCTTCCACTTTCATGGGAACCAAACCAAAGAAAACAAAAGATGGAAATGACCAAATGCCCATCACGAGGCATCAAAAAGTAAATATACACACCGAGGAAGGATAGCACACAAGTGATCTAATAAAGATCATAATAACAAAAACGTGTTTCAGTGCAGCAGCTCACTGTGGTTTTTTCTAAATAACGGCTGATATTCATACTCAACCGTAGCAGGAGTTAAATAAATACTTTATTGAGGCTGTAGTGAAGCAGCCCCCACAATCAGATGGAGGATCAAATCCCTTTTTTTTAAGTGCATATGAACAAAACAGTAATAACACCAAAGCTCTAAGATACTACAACTGATCTATTCTTACGTTTGAACTCATTTAATTTGCCCAGTAGTATTGGTGGGCTTTACAAGTAAGTATCATAAGAGTATTCGATAAATGCTCACTGCAAACTTCAACAGAGAACAGGATTAAAACATATCTGAAACAGGAAATGAGAAGTAAAGTGGTCTTGGAGCAGCGTTTCTGAAAAACACAAAGTGACCTCAGACAAACTTGCTCGGAAGTATATACGTTCTGACAACGCAGATTTCAGAGGGGACCCTCGGGATCCCGGCCTGCCACTGCAGGCGATCCAGAGCGGCAGGGGTCCAAGTTCTCCCAGGCTAGACCAGTAAGGGAAGCGGTCACAGCTCGCTGTGCACACCCCTCTGCTTCAGCACCGGCTGACAGGCCACAGGAGTCTGAAAGTCCATGATGTACTGGCATTTGCTAGGTTCCTTCACTGATCGCAAGGCTGTCTCCGTTCCGCATGTCAGCGTGACCTAGAAAAAGCACAAAGAAGGAAAAGTTAAGGTTGTGTGGGGAGAAGAGGCATTGTTAACCCGAGACAGGAGCCCCGCCAGTGTTATCTAACAAAGAGACATGACTGAAGATGGGATTTTCTTCATTAAAAGAAAATAAAAAACTCTTTTGAAACGCCGTTAGGAGGAGGCATTATATCAATAAATGATACTTTGCAGCCCAAATACATTCGGGTAATTACTTGCACATTACATGTGAGCAGGGCGCGCGGGAGACAAAGTGTTGCACGCTTATGGGACATTGTGAAATAACGGGACTTCGCTGCTGTCATCCCACATGTGAGCAGGACAAGGGGGGGGGGGGGGTGTGATTACCACTGTCGTGACTTTAATAGGTGACACTGGCGCCTGCTAAAAGAGAGTGGAGGGGAGAAAAAAAAAAACAACAACTTATTCTGCTTCGAGGTGGTTTCCATAGCAACCGCTCACATCATACTGCGCCCTGAACAGGCAATTCCTTTGGTGAACAAAAGCACCTGAAGAGGTGCAGATACAAACTTGACGGGGATAATTGTGCCCAAGTTTCAAGCAGATTTGGTTTTGTCCCATGCTTAGAATTAAAAATAGGCTCTTTTGTTATGTTACCTAGATTTTGTTTCTTTCTTTCTTGTAACAGAGACATTAAGAAGCGTTGTGCCGCCTGGTGTCAGGCGGGATTTTCCTGCATGCAGGGCTGCTGCGAGTTCTCGCTTTAGGACGTCAAAGCCATATTTCAGGTTTTGTTTAATCAAACCGTCGAAAATAATAATAACAATTAAAGAAAATGATCGCGTCCTTACCGGTGAGGTGGACTAGGAAATGATATAAATGGGCTCAGCTCGCTTTTAACTGAACTTAAAGGTAGAGTAAGCAATTTCTGGATGCCATCAAGTCTGTTGATATTTGAACAAAACCTCAACAAAACAATGTTGGACTGTCAAATGACTGACTGAATTTCATCTTTAATGGTTGGTCAAAATATTTCCACATCATTTTATTTCCCAGATTTGATGAAGCTTAGTTGGTATGTTAGTGGGGCAGCTGTAGAGAACAAATCCACAACTCTTCTACACCTGCCCTGGCTGCTGGAGGCGGGAGGTGGGCGACGGGGGGTGAGGGGGCGGGGCACATCACGGACTTGTCCAGACCACAGACCACAGGGACCGGCTGCTTTGAACCCTTAAGGGGTTTTGGCTCATCGTTGTTTGAATTGCAGCAGCATAGTTTGTTTTGTTTTATTATATTCTTCATCATAAAACCACCCCACTTCTGGAACAATGTCCTCTGAACGGACGGGACCAACCAGGAGATGTCTGCTCATCTATCAGCTCGGTGAACATCAAAGACATGAGGATAAACATTTCATATCAACTGTTCGGCATGGTGGAGCAGCGATGATGGTTTGGGCTCGTGTTGCAGCCACAGAACCCGGGTATCCCGGTCGTGGGACTTGACCAGGGTTTTGCCTGAACAAATGTCTGCCAAAATAAATACGTTTAATCACAACATGCATTCACACTTACTTATAATTGTGTAATGTTAGTACTCTTGTCTTTATATTTGTATCTTGCGTGTCTGTGGCGCCTTGCCAAGTAAAATGCTCGTGGATTAAACCCTAAAAATGAAGATCCAGGGATTTCAGAGATGGGGTCTGTTTAATTTAAACACATTATTTTAGCATAATGTTCAGTCAAGAACTGTTTAATCACCTGCCACATCCGTGTAGAGTAAAACCTCACTGGATTAATCCGCCAAACGGGAGCAGCTCATCTGCTAGTTGAGATTCTGCAGCCACACTTGTGGTAAATGTAGTCACTGCTCACATACAAAAGCCACAGTATTTAATTAATAAATGAAACAGTTGACTTCACCTCTTCCCCGCAGACTTATAAGATTAACTCCATACTGCCTGAATTTGGATTACCAAAAGTCAAACAATACATCACTGGTCCCTACTGGAGTATGAAGAGAGACGAGTGTTCCAGCTCGGTTAGAGAGAGCACTACCCAGAGCTGAGTTTCAGCATTTTAAATATAATGAGCATCGACTTCTGACGAGACTTCATTTATGCTGCCTGCACACGGTGCTGGGGTCGTATCAAAGGAATTCAATTTAGTCTCCTCAAAGGGGGCCCCAGCATGGCACGAGTACATACATTTACAAACGACATTTATTGGACTCTGATTTGAAGAGGAGGCGAGGCAAAGAAAACTAGATGATTAAAAGTGCTACATTTTTAATTGAGCGAAAATCTCTCACAAAATGTAAATGTTTCTCATAAAAGTGAGTGAAGGAGGACGTGGTGGTGATAGCAGAGGCAGCGAAAGCTGCACGAGAGTGCAAACAGAGCAGCATAAACCGTAAGAAACGATGTGGACTGACAAAGAGAGGGGGAGCGAGTCAGCTTAAATTACTGGGCTTTAGACAAAACATCTTTTGGCCAGGCTGCTGATGGGCCACGAGAGCTGAATGTTTTTAACTGATTGACCAAGGGCTCATTGTTGAAATGCTGATGTGCAGGATGAAGCGTGCAGGGAACTTAGAGGGCTCCAAATGGTCTCTGATTAATGCAGAGAGAGAAGCTTCATCCGGCTGTCTTTTCCAGTTTTCCCTCAGTCCACTGCAGTCGCTTGTACAGCCGATTTGCTACATTGCTGAAATTGTTGGTACTTTTTCTTTCTTTTTCTTCTCACATCACTGTCAGAACCAGGCCTTCCAAAAAAAAAAAAAAAAAAACTTTTATTTTCAATTTCTCCGTCCATCTATTTTCTACGCCCACTTCATCCGGTTCAGGTTGTGGGGTGTAGAATGGACAGTCTATCACAGAACCACACGGAGACAAACAGCCATTCCCGCTCGTACTCACTCCCACGGTAGGAGTGAGTATGAGCGGGAATGGCTGTTTGGAGGAGTCCTGTTCAGTCAACAAACAAAAACCGGGCATTTCTGTTACGGTACTGACAACACTTCTGGACGCTTCAACGTGGCAACGGGGGAGGCCCAAGATTGAAAAACAGGCCTTCTGACGGATGGAGGATGGCAGTGTCACAACCCCAGCCACCAACTCCTCCTTTCACCACGGCAGCAGGTAGACCTCCATTAGAAGGTCCACGGTAGGTTTACAGGGTATCAGCCATTGGTGCTTATCTCTATCATCAGAACCTGCCCCACAATAGAAATCTTACGGGGCCAAAAGTCAGCTGCTTCAATATAGCCCTGAAGAACTACTGGACTAGGTTCTGAGTGGTTCCTGGTTCTGAGTGGTTCTTGGTTATTTGTTCTGAGTGGTTCTTGGTTCTGAGTGGTTCTTAGATCTGAGTGGTTCTTGGTTCTGAGTGGTTCTTGGTTATTGGTTCTGAGTGGTTCTTGGTTCTGAGTGGTTCTTAGATCTGAGTGGTTCTTGGTTCTGAGTGGTTCTTTGATCTGAGTGGTTCTTGGTTATTGGTTCTGAGTGGTTCCTGGTTCTGAGTGGTTCTTGGTTCTGAGTGGTTCTTGGTTCTGAGTGGTTCTTAGATCTGAGTGGTTCTTGGTTCTGAGTGGTTCTTGGATCTGAGTGGTTCTTGGTTATTGGTTTTGAGTGGTTCTTGGTTCTGAGTGGTTCCTGGTTCTGAGTGGTTCCTGGTTCTGAGTGGTTCCTGGTTATGAGTGGTTCTTGGTTCTGAGTGGTTCTTAAATCTGAGTGGTTCTTGATTCTGAGTGGTTCCTGGTTCTGAGTGGTTCTTGGATCTGAGTGGTTCTTGGTTATTGGTTCTAAGCGGTTCTTGGTTCTGAGTGGTTCCTGGTTCTGAGTGGTTCTTGGATCTAAGTGGTTCTTGGTTCTGACTGGTTATTGGTTATTGGTTCTGAGTGGTTATTGTTTCTTGGTTCTAAGTGGTTCTTGGTTCTGAGTGGGTAGGTTTAAGTAGTCCCTAGGCTAGAAACCATCGCAGCGACTAACGTAGATCTTGTCCTTCCAGTTCTTGCTTCTTTTTTGTTTTTCTTCTTTTACTTTTTGGTGATGAGGATACAGTGCAAAGTGTGCACTACCGCTACCAAGTGATATGGAGCGGGAGTTGGCCAACTCAGTGGATCCTACTGGAGTCGACGTTGGAAAGGAGACGACGGCTGAAAGGACCACGGAGGAGGTGATACAGTTGATGTCAATATGTCCATATGTTTATAAAAAGCTTGACTGAAACGGAGAAATCAGTATATAACTGGTGGGTTTTTTTTTTTTAACTATGCAGGGGACCTAAATGAACTGAAATGACATTTGGTTGAAATACATTTAAATGTTTCTTCTTATTTTTTTTCCCTTCACATATTCTTGCAGTGACCTTGCTGGTGGTTTGTGAAGTATTCTCAGACTGTACTCACCGTAGTGCTGCGCGGACCTCCTTGCCAGCACGGCTCTCCATTCTCATACACCATCTGATTGTACTGGTTCTTTGACGGTTGTGCCCACATCCCCCACTTTCTGAAGCAAAAAAGAAGGAAAAAAAAACTTAGAACTAGACGAAGCGCCGATGGAAACAAAGTTCCTATGTGGTGGTCAAAGTGGTCTTTTAAGAACATTTGTGTCGAACTGAACACAGAAACATTCTTTTATCCCACTATTCTGGCGTACTGAAAAACACTTTTCTCCCAGCAAAATGAAAATCCTGGCAAGATGGTAGTCTGGCAGTGGCCTTGTTTGGCACCAGCATTCTCACGTCCTCTCTTCCGCCCAACAATGGAGGGGAAATATTAATTACCATTTTGTCAGAGTTAATAGTCTGTGCAACAACACACAGGGGAAGGAGTGGAGAAAAAACAGCACTGCCAGTCTCAGATGAGTGTGCTTGTGCCTGCCCGGCGATAGCTAATTACATTCTCACCAAACATTTCAAGGGGAGTTTAAAAAAAAAACAACAAAAAACAAAAAAACCGAACCAAACCAGGGTGCCGGTGGATGCTGTCCAACCCAGCATCGACAGATGCCATTTCATTATGCTTTCTAACTTCCTCAGATCTTTTGCTGAGCTTGAGCAGATTCTTTTAGGTGGTGTTGACTGCAGTCATGCTGCTGCTCAGTATTGATTTTTGTAAAACATTGTAATCCTATTTGGATGGAGTCTTTTCTACATTTGTTGCATGGCTGAGGGAAGATTTTACGGAATGTGCTTGGCTCTAAATTTCTTGCCTGACATCAGCTAGTAGCAATTTTGTATTTGCAATACTTGAGCCTGAAAATAAATAATGAGATCAATTTTGGTCTCACTTTCAGCAGAGCCCTTTTTGTTCAGGGATTTTCCAGTCTGCTAATCATCCCGGATAAGCAGTCATGAAAAAAAAAAAAAAAAAGCTATAAATTCCTAGTATTGTTGTGTTAATTTACTTAAGTGCCATCACACCAGTCCTGTCACATGTACACAACACTTGATCAATGAGCCCACACTGACCTTTCGACAGGGGGTCAAAACTGCAAATTCACTTCTGTTCGTTGAGTGTTTTCAGCATTAGAGAAGCTAATCTGCTTTATTTCATGGTCTATTATGTTGTTTTTTTTTCCCTTAATTTAAATTCTCTAAGTTAAACTAAATAGGATATTGATATAGTTTACTGAAGGCCTGGTACTGAGTCAGATTTAATTTAGATTTGCATAATTACTCCAGCTACTCACCTTGTATTAATGAGCAATCGCCGATCAGGCTTCAAGGAACAGTTCGGAGTTAAAACAAGGTTTAGACTATTGTTAGATGGTTGGCAGTGTAAACAATTTGCCTTCAGGGATTGACAAAGAATCAGAAATTGAGCTGGATTTTGTAGGAACAGATTTGCCGCAGACAAACCGACTGGCTTTCGTGTACAAAAAGTGTTAAAATACTGTTTTTACAGGTGTATCTGTCCTCTTCCTGTGGACAACCAGTGTTGGACACTATCCACGCAAACACCTACGTAGAATACTTTAAGTCTTTTCAAAGAGGTAAAATTAAGCAAATTAATTTGATGTAGCTGTTGCCCCTTTTACTAAGATAAATTGCCATTTTGCTGCAAACACATACCACTTTCTAAGATAAAATTGCTTTGATTCACCTTGTTTTGGTTCCTAACGAGAGTTTACACTTCTTACCACATAAAATATTGACTCTTAAGCGAGAGGCAAACGTACTTACACTGCTCAGCTTGGTACAATTACTTACACTTTTATTGTGATTTCGATTTCTATTGGCAAAGAACACAAAAACAACTGAGGAAAAAAAAACATTTGTTTCGCCACTGCCCATCTCTGACCCAGTCTCGTGTTCTGACTCCACCCACAGACACCTCTTGGTTATAAGCGGTGCCTATTTCTGTATGTTACATTAAAATATTTATTAAAGTAAATATTAGGCTTGCGTTTTTGCAAAAAGTATTATTCTAGCAGCTCTACCAGCGCTTACCATGTTGGTCCGAGTCATTTCTACATAGTCCTAAATGAACGTTTGCCATGGAAACTGAAAACATTTTCAGCTGAGTTTGATAAATGTCACAAAAGTCAGTCATTTTTAATTACTGGGATTTCAGCGAAAACCAAAGTAATAGTGATACTTTGCATACTCACGCAGCCCTACAACTATCAGATATTCTGCTGGAAAATGATTCAAAAGAATGTCCTTTTGACGTTGTGGTGCCATGAGAAAGATCTTTGGTAAATGGTTAGTGGTCTGGCATTTATAAAACACCTTTTAAAGCTTATCAAAAGGTCTACATGCATATATTTCTGATTTAAACACACACCGTCTGCACGATGCTTCTGCTATACATTTACTCTACATACAACAGCAC
This sequence comes from Xenentodon cancila, assembly GCA_014839995.1. Classification (NCBI taxonomy): domain Eukaryota; kingdom Metazoa; phylum Chordata; class Actinopteri; order Beloniformes; family Belonidae; genus Xenentodon; species Xenentodon cancila. Next base: position 20,976,942 of record CM026212.1, read on the forward strand.
GTTGATCGCGGTACTTATGCCACAATGAGCTTTAGATATATTTCCAAACAAGAAACGCCTTATGTTTCTTTTTTGGTTTCTTAAAGTGTTGCGTCTTAAAATGTCTTTCCTAAATTTCTTTCGGTGGCCTTTCCTCCTCATGTGACATCAGTGTATCCAAACATGGAGTCCTCTTTGATTTCAAAAAGCATTCCTCTGCTGTTACAGACACTTGGGTGTCTGCAGGTCCCCTAGTGTGGCCGCTGTGCTATTCATGATGTGCATGGCTTACTTAAGATGCCTGAACGGGTCAGTCAGAGGTGAATTGCTCACGCAAGTGGAAGTCGGCTGAGGCTGAGCGTCTCGCCTCTTTCCTTTGAGTCTGTTTGATTGGGTTTTAGCACTCTGTTAGCGCCACGAGCCTCTCAAATGGATTGCTGTCAGGGCAGGCAGACACGGCAAGTGGAGAAAGTGACAGCGCCCTGGCTCTTGCTGCTAGTTGACCAGGGATCCCTTGTGTATCACCTCCATGTTTCCTCATCCATCGCAACCCCCATCCCCTAACACGAACATGCACACCATTCCCTCGCCTCACCTTCGTTCACTTCCTTCCTTACTCTCCATCCTCGCTCCGTCGGCCCTCTGGTGCCCCAGGAGGCAGTACAGGCCCTGTCAATTAGGCTTGAGTTATTGCTGAGATGTGGTCAACATATTCCAGCCATTTGGACTCACAAGAGTCACAAGATAGGATCTTATTGACAGATCGTTCGCCGTAATAATGCTTGGTATTGGCAGGCTATTTTCTACAGGCATTGCACAGTCATCAACAGCTGGTGCACAACAAATTGTTTACAACAGTACAAAAAAGCACGGGGCCTTGCTGCTTAACTTCATTGCAACATGGTCCGTAAACATTACTAGATGTTAGCCTGACAATATAGCCCATCCCAACCCGACAAAATGGACTCTGACAACTTCATTTTCTCATCCAATTTGTCACGGTTTGGCTTTAGGCCAGTGCCGTGACACGCATCGCGCTGGCCTGCAGCTGCAGCAGCTGGATCACCTCCTTCATTTATCCGTTTTGCTATCTGTATCTCCATACAGGCACCTGCTTCTTCAGAAACCTCATCTCTCCTGTTCAACAGAACAGCAAACGCCAAACATTGCTATTCAAATCACTGACAAGGACGCATCTCTGTTCTCAGAGAAACAGCATGAATGAACGCGCTTTCGGCGGGTAAACAGATCAACGGCGCCAACAAAAAAAAAAAAAAATGCATCTTAACATTTGTAGAAAATCCATCTCAACCTCAAGGAAAGAAACTGAGGGGGCCCCTGATGCAGGCTTCCTTTTCAAGATTAATGACAAAAAAAATATTGACGACATGCTCTTTTTCAGGCTTAAAACGTTGGGAATCTTATTTACAGACATCTGGATGAGGATTCATTCTGTTGTCTGGCCTTCTTTAATCCCATGAAATGCATCCTCCATCAAAGTTAAACCTTTAATGGCAGAATATCTAGCCAGCTAAACTTATTATCCATACATTGTGGCTGAGATAGTGGGCCTCGAAGAACTCAGACATGCCTCTAACTGCACACATCAGGGAGCCAATCTCGTTTAATTTTCCCTCGGAATTGGTAAGGTGTGATTTCTATTGACACAGAGGAGAGCAGATGGAGATGTGATTTAATTATGTCCAGTCCCAACAAAAATACCATTAAAATTGTGGTTTTAACTCAATATTTTAAGAAAAGAACTGCAGGAGTAAATAAAAAAAATATGAGAGGACCATGAACAAATATTCAATGAAAGAGCAATACGTGTGTTTTTTTTTCCCCTGGCATAATACCTAATATTGTTTTCCTCATTTTTCAAATCTAATCCTACAAAGAATAATTAACATGGAAAAAAAGCTGATTAGCTCCCCCTTTCTTCTTCTGATCATTGCTTGAGCTCGTATAAGCTCGTCTTACTTCTTAAAACGACGTGGTCACCAGTGGATTCTGTTTTAAACTTCATCGCAGCGCTAATCCATCCGCCTCGAGTGATAATCCTGAAGATCCACTGTTAATCTCGCTCAACACTGAGAGAAGAGTTTGCCCCCCTCTGATATAGCCACGAAATCAGCCTTCAGAAGCAATTATCGTTTGGACAACCCCACTCTGTGTTTAAACACCCTGCAGATACTGAAGGGGGACAAAAATCTGGGCCAAAAGTGTATTTTTGTCAGTCTGGATGTGCGTGTGTTTGGAGACTCCAGGCCTGCACTGGAGAGAACCCCGATGAACTAAACCAGAAGCAGATAAGGACATAATGGTTGCCCATATTGGTTTAAAACATGCCTCCTCAAGACGGAGGTAAATTTAGAACATTTTCAAAGCTGACGTAAACATCAACTGAATGTGATCTACTCACCCGTGACGACTCCATACATGTGTATGGTATGTATATGTTCAGATTATTACACCAGGTGCATCTAAATGAGGGAAAGAGACATTTGCAAACATGAGAAAATCACACTGTTGATGAACAGATTTATTAAGCGAAATCCAGCGATGTCAAAACAGAACTAATGCCAAGGTCCATCAACACACCCTGCACAAACAGATCTCAGGATAATTCACTGATGGACGTGGCCTTGGAGGAGAGAAGGAAGTTCAACAAACGAGAGGAGGAAGAGGTTGAATGAGTGCAGATTGTTCTTGTAGCGTATATTCCATCTGCGCATGCAGACAGATTAACTGTGATTAAATACAGATATTAAATGACAGATATTACAGGCACCTAAGTCAGCAGCAACTCTTGGTCCCATCTGGTTTGGTGTGGTTTTCCCAATACACTTGGCATAACGTGGTAATCACATGGCAACACACCCGTTACTTCTCACTCTGTCTTGTCCTTCCTGCTGCTGACCTTAGAAGAAGGATGGGTGAACTTCTAAAATCAGCCCATCTTTATATGTAGTTTAAATCTCTACCGTTAACACGCAGCTTCCAAGGGTTAATTTGACATCAATGTACGTGGGAGAACCCAATCTGGTCTTTTATTTTGAAATTAAACCAGATTCTCGATGTCTTTCTAACACCTGACTTCCTCTGCTGTGTGCAAATTGACGCAGCTCACCAGTGGGTGACCTCCAAAACAACAACAGGTCCCTCACATCTCTGGTTACTGATTCCTATATTTAGCCGGTGTGTAGAATTGCTTACCCTGCCTTTAATGTTGGAAAAAACCAAACCTCCTTCCTCGGCCTTGACCAAGGTGCTTTTTGCTGCCCAAACCCCAGTTTTCCCAGCTGAAAATTTCAAACTTGCCTGTCACGAGAGCTATGACAATATTCTCACAGTGTATTTGAACACAAACTAGTGCTACACAAGACAACAGCGGTAAAGTATGAGCCTATACCCTATAGGTTTCCTTTTAAATGACGCCAAATCAACTCAGGTCCTTTAAAAGCACATTCATTTGCACGTATAAAGTGACAGGGACTGTCACATTAGAGAACTACTACGAGATATTTTTAATCTATCGACCAGCTCCCCATTCTGAATCCGAAAGTTCTGCAAAATGTATGAAATGGAATACCTGCGTTTAAGACGGTGCAAAGCCTACTTTATTACCTTCACCTCCCCACTGCCGCGTCCACTCATTAGCTGCCACTGCAAAGAATTATGTCTCGCAGCCACGCTTTTCCCTGCTTTAACAAGGGGGTCTGGAGGAGCGCGTTAGTCCCCTCACTGCGCTGCTAATGTGCTAATCATTCACAACACCAGGTGCTGCAATGCACTGGAAAGTAGAGTAATTTGGGAGCTGCTGGTTAATTTGGATTCAGTCAAGCAACTCCACCAAAAAAAAAAAAAAAAAAAAGCACCAGCTCTCACAGCCAAGCGGTGCTAATAATCGCTGACCTCTGTGGCTCATGTCGGGTCACCAATCAGAGAGTGGCGCTCGGAGATGAACCCAGGCGCCGTCATTACTGTGCCAGTCACCGACTCTCCTCTCGCCCTCCTACCATCCATTGTGCCCAGCACCTTCATAAATAATTCATAGAGAACATGTGAAGGGCACATGCTCAGCCAGGACGTTGCTTTCTCTCCATAACATGACCGAGACACAAAAGGATGTGTGTTGCATTTGTTACTTCTTCTTCACCAGCAGCTTATTTCTGAACTGTGTGGTACAGAGCAGGGTTTGTATATTTAACCGTGTTGAATTTAATCTTTCACTGGCCGCCTTTTAAATTTCAGGTAGCAGGCTTTAACACGAATAGTTTGTGCAATATACAGTGAGTGCCCTGGCCCACACAATTACCCAGAATATGCAAGTTACGTCAGTGACAGGTTCCTTTGTGTTTCAAGGGTGGTTTTTAAACAAAACTCGGGATGCATATTTCATAAAACACCTCCTGACAGACATGAACCAGGGATGATGTCAGACCCAAAATCAGTATTCTGTTAACAGTTCACTTGTGCCTCATTAACGACTGGGCAAGATGTTGCTATGACGACCCAGCGGTGAGGCCATCAGGGGTTCATAGTGTCAGCTCCCTCTGCTCTCAACTCCCTACCACTTTAACCCGCCCCTCAGACACACTCGAGTCATTCGCTGAGATTACCAGATAACGAGTGGGCTGTTAGGTGAGAAGACCATACATCATCAACGCATCAGGGACAGAGCCATATAGACTTAAACATACACACATATGCATTTCCTGTAATAGCGCCTGGTTTTCTGCACGTATCTGCCCGGTTGTCAGCGGCTACACTGAGGCATGCTCCTCTTGAGCAGCGGGCTTTAAGCCGCTGCCGTGTTTCCAGGTAAAGAGGCGCCCTCTCTTCAGTAATGGCTCTCCAGCGAATGACCTTGACAGCCTGAAAGTGAGAGCATTAAGTAGTGCACTTAATGTATAATTATGCACTTGTTCCAGTGGAAGTGTCACTGCTCTGTAGGTTAAGATGAGGAAAAATAATTAAAAAATAAATAAAAAAGATAATAAAATAAACCCCTACCTTTTTTTTTTTTTTTGTTGTTGAATCAAATGGCTATCAAAACAATTAAGGGGTTGGCTTTGACACGAAAACATGAAAGGGAGCATCACTTCACTCATTAGAAGAGCACTTTGAAAAATACCAAAGCAGTGAAGAGCAACACAACAAACAGTCATTTTACTAAACAGAAATATGCGCAGGGATGTGATGTGCTTGTTTTCAACATACCAGTTTCATTAAAAATGTAATCAAAATAGATAGAAAATGTATATTATGCATTAACACAATGCTTTGTTGTAACTAAAAGTATGTCTTTGTGTAAATATAGAAATGTCTAAGCAGTGACGTGTACCCCAATCCACGGATTCACCGTAGTCTTCCTGTCCGCGGTCATGGCCGTGAGAGGGGTGGAGCCTAGTCTTGCTAAAAAGGCTAGATACAGTGTCTTTTAATATCGTCCACATTAACCATTAAAAAGTCTGTTTGCTTTTAAACGGAGTGAAATACCTACAGCCCAGTGGCGGGTGTCAAAATGCTGCTGCGCATTTACAGGCAGCCATTAGACAGCCGGAGCAGCCCAGTTTCCACAAATGTTGAAGGGAAACTGTTGAAATGTAGGTGTCCATGTGTGCAGTAGAGACGATCAAAAATAACAAACCCCAAGTGAGACAAAGTTTTAACATTTACAAAAAGAGCTAGTAAAATTATATCAGATTTCGCACGGTTAGTTAACGT